>PIJE02000564.1:152500-297561 GCA_002895965.2 Coryphaenoides rupestris | reverse complement strand
AGAGAGAGATTCTAGCTGCTCTCTTTTTGCGATATTAAAGCGGTGAGTATCCTAATAATGTGTCTGTATAGAAAGGCGCCGAACACCTTGATGGTGGCTGATGAATGTTCAGGCCGCCTGGAACGTGTTTAAAAGCTCTTGCGTTTTTATTTTGCCTCGTTGTCTCCAACGACGTGCCCTGAATGCTGGGACCGCCGTGGAAAGAGACTTAGAAGATCTGTTCAGCTGCCCTGTCTGCCCGTGGGAAACAACAAGGCGCACCACGCAGTTCTAGCTGGCAGTTGATCTGCAAGCCCTGGAAGGGAAGGGCTCCTAGCAACCACCCGCTGTGCAAACCTTCGGCTGCGTCAAATCCGGACCTGGCTGGTGCTGAGGACGTCCGCCCGTCTGTGCCCGAGGTGGAGGAGGTGGGGCCGCTGCCCGTGCATCCGGCGTGTCCGCACCTGCGGCCTGAGAAGATGAGACAACGGGACGGGCTGCAATATTTTTTAATTCAACAGAAAAACAATGTTGATTAGGCCTTGGGTACCGTTGGCTCGTGATGTCCACAAAATGATTGGCTCATGACACGTATTGCGCAATACCCCGAAGAAAACGCATCGTCTGAAAGTGAAACGTTCTCCCCAATACACAGTCACAAGTTTTGATGTCCTTGTATGTTGAGAAACCATAGAAGAAGAAATGATGCGCTCATTTAGGGCTGGGCGATAACAAACAATCGCATAGCACATAGTATAGCAGATAGTTCCATATGAAAATGCGTTCGCATAGAACGTTTCGATATTTTTTTTTCCTCGTTGGAAGAAAGCGGAGCTAGCTCCGCTTTGAACCAGAGGTTGCGAAGCAAGGTTGGTTGCATGAACAAAGGCCACTCGTCCTCCGGTACCTGGCAACATATGAGTGACACGCTAACAGCCAATCAATGTAACAGTATCATGTTTGGTTGCGCCGCCTCGTTGTCTCGTGTTCGTGTTTGTTTCTTGAATAACAGAAACAGCGCGGAGTGAGAAGTGAAAGATGAGTGCCGCAACACGCGAGGAAATTGTCGACAAAAATTGAAAGATCAGCTCACCAGTATGACAGCTTTTTGGATTTTATAAGTCAGACCGTAGTCAGACCAATGTTGTCTGCAAATTATGACCGTCGTGCCACCAAGACTGGTAATACAACCAACTTGTTTTACCACCTTAGCCGCTCTCACCCTTTGCAGCACAACCACAGCCTTTACACATGTTTTTGTAACACTTTATTTTTGTTCAGCACTTTATTATTGATAATTGTTAAGTTTTCATTGTGATTTTAATTTTCATTCATGTTTATTTTTATTTATTTGAGTGTTTTCCATGGTTGTGTTGACATTCCTTTTCCCTGTCTGCCTACAATCAGGAAGGTTAAGTTTAAAATAAAAATGTTTAAATTCAGTATATTTTTCTCCTGGTCCTTATTTTAAATAGGTCATACAAATTATCAATAATTATCGATATCGACCGATATGAAACACTTATATCGTGATACAGTTTTCAGCCATATCGCCCAGCCCTACCGCTCATTGGCTCCAAGCCGCACGGTAGACACCAGAGCCATAGTGAAAACAAAGAGAGAAAAACATCTTAAATGCAAGGTGGGGAGAAGCGTGTCAAGGTGAATTTCGTCTTCCCATAACTCTCCACGTGGTATTTTTGTGGCTCATCAACACGACTGCCAAAGCACATGTTGCCCGTCAAACAATTCAAAACAGTTCAAACTGCATTCCTTCGAAGCGATGCATCAGATCACAAGGAAGTAAATCCTTATTCACCTGGCAGTCTCGTCATGAGTCCGCATATCACACAAAAATACAACAACAACAACCTACGAGAAGGGGATCGGTGCTTTCCAGTCAAGTCCCATTGCACAGCATACCACACGTCTGCCCTACGTCACGTCACCAACGCAGTGAATCTCAATTTCTCCGCCCATGTTATAGACGAGCAATAATAGTAGATCGTTATCAACCTGGACAAGTTTAGCCAAGATATAGTTGCTCCATTAAAAGAGATGTGATAATTAAAAAAAAGTCACAGTCAAGGCTAAAGACAAACACCTGCCATTGTTTGTTTGAATGAAGCAAGGGGCAACACTCGGTGCTGAAAAATGAAGCCAATAAGTGTCTTAACTGCAATTCGTTGAATTCTCTGCTATTTTCCTGTTAACTTCATTATTAAGATCAGAGACAGTATTTCATAAATGTACATGGCCTGTGCAAGGGGCTTAGTGATCTATCACAAAGAGCCAACAGTTGTATTAGATTTTCATTTTCAGGTAGGCTACATTTACTGAATATTTTACAAAATGTAAACAAACACAATCTCAAAAAAGCAATTAAACCGGTAGTTCACTGAGGTTCCCCTCAGTTACAGTGAAGACAGGAAAACAGTTAAGAGCAATAACAGGATGAGATAAGGTTAAAGATGTACACAAGAGACAGACAAGAGAAGACAAAACATGGCTGAGGGAGGTCTATAGATCCTAACAGCTACAAGGGAATTATTGGAGCCACAATCAATATTAAGAGCAATACATTCAAAACAATCAGGCAAAGTGACAGCGTGTAAAACAGAAAAAGTAAAACAGGATTTAGCATCGATGGCCACCCCACTGCATTTTTTCTTTTGGCTAACCTAGCCACCAGGCTAAGAAAAAAACTTTAAGAAATTGGCCCTTGGAAGTGAGTCAGCTGGGCACACACAAACCATAACTGCTTGACTGTCCCCAGGAGAGTGCTAATCCATTCTTTCTGTTGTTTTTGTTCGCGTGGGAAACGGTGAAACGACAGATGTTTACCTCTTTCTCCACATGAGTTACAAACTGGCACACTATGGAACGCCATCCAGGAAAAAAAAACGTCAAAGTTACGCCTTAACACGACAAAAATGGACGCGTTAACACGTCGTTTTTGGACGTGTTAGCACGTTTATTTACGTGGCGGTTTTCGCCTAGTTGGCCTTCCATTATATTCCATAGCAACACAGCTGTTGTTTTCCCGCCCCGAGTGTGACGTCAGAGCTAAAACGGCCGCCGTGTTGAATGCTTGGTAAGTTCGAGGTGGGCGTGGTCGTGGGCGTGTCCCAGCGGCTTCATTCGCCCCGCCCCAGTTTCACTCAGACTCCACCCCTGGAGTGGGCGGAGTCAGGGTCTGGCTTGCCAAGATGGCGACCATTTGAGCTTGCCAAAATATTTTTATATTTCACCTATATTTGTATTCTACTAGGACTGTACATTTGTAAATCTGTTAGTTTATTTTCATTATTTTCTTTTATTTCTCTATTGTTGTATTGTATTGCTATGCAACCTGGCACAATAATTTCCTTCGGGATGAATAAATTATCTTATCTTCAGAACCGCTCTTCAGAAACCAATGGGTGACGTCACGGAGGGTGTGTCCATTTATTTTACAGTCTGTGTTCAACCGTGTCAGTGACCTCTGACGTTTCCTTGAACGCACTGCAGGGTATTCCCCCCCCCCCCCTGTGTGAGGTTGGTGGCTGGTTTAAGCAGCCTCATACTTCTTCTAGGACTTACTTACTGTAAATTTGTATCTTTATTTATTATCTATCTTTATGTACCACTGTGATATATTGCTGTCTCCTTCAACAAATGTACTCTTTGTAAGTCGCTTTGGATAAAAGCGTCAAATGCCCTAAATGTAAATGTAAATGTAATTTCCTTCAGGATCATTAAAGTTCCATCTTATCTTATCTCACCTGGCCCGAGTTAACCGAGTCTGGGCCTAGGTGAGGCTACTTACACACCTGAGGACGGGCGCATTGACTAGCCAATGTACACAGGTTAATCCCGCGGCATCACCACACACACTTGCAACTAAAAACTCTGCAACGAACCGGTTTATTAAACATCCGCCTGCTACAACTATTGACAAAAAAAACCCAGAAAATGAATAAGACTCATTGATTCCGCTGCGTTTATAAAATGAAAGTATCAGACATGCACCCGTGAATATTTTCAGTTTTTCTTTAATTCCACAAATCACACAAATCATAAATTCTTTTTCCTTCTGTGCAGCTAACAAACTCGCCTTTTAAAAAAACAAACAGGGGAGAAGAATATAATTTACACATGGTCTTTTTTTTTTATCATACCTACAAAAATAAAGTCCAAAAAGAAACACTAAGACTTTACAGGAAAAAAATGAACACGTATATTTATATATATATATAAGTATATATAAACTTGCTGTGATTTCTCTATGTTACATGAGTGAACTTTTTTTTTTAAGAAAGGACAATGAGCGATTACAGTTAAAGACTCGTGTACGCATACAGTAGTTTGCACTGTGCAGGGATTCAGTTTATGTGCAACATCTTACAAAGGGAATGGACTCCTCGGACTCGGAGCCACAACTCAGTCACTCAGTACGCAACGCATGGAAAACGCAAAATAAAACGGGAATTTTACTACGGAGGTAGAAATCAAAGGGGATGAAGAATGCGGTTGTTGTGGAATAGCAGAGCAAATCAAAAATCAAAAATCAAATTAAAAGTGTCCTTTTTTTGTTGTTGATAAAATAGAAGATAAATTAAAAACCCTAAATGCCTTCATCGCACTCAAGCATTACTCACACACAAAGCTTCGCTGGTAAAACTTTTTCACTGATCTGAGCAAATCCAGTTAAAATGTTGTGAAGTTGCTTCTTTTAAAAGACGGAAGCAGACAAGACGACAACAGCCTTAAGACTTCATGGTAGCCGATGAGAAAACCGATGTTTTTATTATTTTTATTATTATTTTTGTTTTTAATAAAAGCAGTTATCCGTTTATTCCTCATCTTATCTTCATTTGCGAGGCATTTCTGCGCTTACAGCTGAAATATGTCCAAACGCAGTTGGTTTGAAAGCACAAAAACAACATTAAGGGTATTGTTTAATTTCATGCTTGTCGTAAGTTTAGCGTAAGAGTGAAAATGTGTTAAAATGTGTTAAAACTGTTAAAATGTTTGTTGTGATTTTACCCTTCCTCGGTGCCGTTGAGCAAGACAAAAGACGCAAAAGGCGTGAACAAAACTAAGCATAAGAAAAATGAACGATTAGCAGACAATGCCACTGAAGGAGGGGTTTTTGGTACAACAAAAAAAAAAAAAAAAAGAGTTGCCTTAATGTGGTTTTATTCTGCGCCTCGGCAGGGCGGAAACGCCAAGATACTTTAGTGGGGACACGTTAAAATCCACAAAGACAGGAAGACGGCAAAAAATAAAAATAAAATACAAAATAAAACATACATTAGTGTCAATCTTGCTGGTTATACGTACATTACACATTTGAACCAAGGCTTACAAAACAGCTGCATGACCTTTCTGGAAAATAAAACACCACTCAATGAAATCAGCCTTCATCAGAGAAGTGGCGGAAAAATATAAACATAATATAATGTGGTGTTTGTTTTTTTCCCAGATTTTTGTGTGTTGCTTTACACTTGGATGTATGCATATTCTTATTCTTCTTCAACAGCAACAACAAGAAAAAAAATCTAAAATGTACAGACTTGTTTTTTTGTCTCTTCTTTCTTGTGTGTCTCCCAATAAATACATGATTCCTTATAGGAGGAATGGGTTGAAAATGGTATGGGGGGGGGTAGACACTACACACACACACACACACAAGAGGATACCAGTTCAGGAGAATATACCGTCTCTGCAGTGTAGGGGGCGGGCAGGGGGGACAGCAGGGGGACATTGGCTCAACAAGTCACTAGGGGGTGCTCTTTCCCACGTCCATGATGGCAGAGAAACAGGGGTGTGGGTCACATGCGTGCGTGCGTGTATTTATTCATTATTTATTATTTATTCTATGTTCCCTGTATGCCGCCAACGAGAGAGTCTGCAGACAGCGGCGAGTGAACCAGTAGTGTTTCGGTCTTGGAACGAACGCACAGCAGCACAAAACAAACAAACAAAAACGTTGCATTGATGGTGTGACACATAATATACGTGGTCGTCGTTGCCGCTGTCGCCGCGGTGATGAAGACCCTGGACTCCCAAGTTTCTCCAGTTAGTGTATGATAAGTTACGACACAAGAGAAAGTCGCCGGAGGTCCTTGAATGACAATCCAGTGAAAATCCAACAGTTTGGTCTCCGATACTCAGTCCTCCTTCTGGGGGTGGTGGGGGGCAGGGGGCAGGTGTGTCGTGTGGTGTGTGTGTGTGTGTGAGGGGAGGGGGGGCCGTTAATGGTCCACTGTGGAAGATGCAGACATGCGAAGAGATGCATTGTGGTTAAAGTGCTGGAGGAGGGAGGGGAGGGGGGGGGGGGCAATCCCCTTGTTGATTATTATTTCCTTAAAAAAAAAAAAAAAAAAGCTACAATTCCGACGCTCAAGTCTTTTCCTTTAGCCGTTGAGGATTTTCTCGTCATTTTTTCAAATGTTCAAAAGGTGCGATCCTTCGAAAACTTTGTATGTTCGTACGTTCGTAGTTCACGCCGACGTCCCACTTTTCGCTGTTCTCCCGACGCGCCCCACGGACCCACTCCCCCCCCCCCCCTCCTCCCCTCAGAATCCTCTCTTTACGTCCCGATGAGATCCTCCATGCGGCCTCATCCAGCTCCTCTGGAGAAGAGAAGAGGAGGGAGGGACGGAGGGAGGGGCGGGTCGTCCGGTAGTTGCCGTAGTGGTCTAGCTAACCTTCACGCGCATGCATGCGTCCTTTCCGCAGTTTTCAGCCTCCAAAGCCCCAGTGCATGCTGGGAGTCGGGCAGACAAGGAGGGAGGGGAGGGGGGTTGGGAATCAGTAGAGTCCAGTGGTGGAGAGAACAGAGTTTTGCGCATTTGCGTGCGTGTGGATGGAGGACGGAGACCGAGTGTACGTCGTCAGAATCCAGTGGACTGGATCTTGAGTTCATCCTCATTGCCTGGATGCGTGGGGGGGGCGGGGGGCAGAGGAAGGAAAAAAAAACAGGGGTTAAAGTTCACTCACGACATCAAACTGGTCCTGGGGGCAGCCAGACTCCAACTGAGCCAGGTGAGGCTGCTTGAACCAGCCACCAACCACACACACACACACACTCCACACTAATTATTTAAGCTAATTTGTTCCGGTAATTCCAAGCAGCAGCCATGTTTGTGCATCTCAGGAGGAAGACACATTTTTTATTTGTTTGTTTAGGACCTCCTTCATCTTGATTTGATGTACTGTCAATATTCGTGTTCCGATTTTCAACGTTTTTGACCTCTGAACTCGGGCCACTTACCGTCTCGTGAGCCACGGTCCAAAGATGGCGTCCTAGCGACGGTCGCCGGGCAGGGCCGGGGTGCTCCTCTGGCTCTCGGAGGGACTTGAGGAGCTGGTGGTGGGCGGCCTCCATGTCCTGGTGGAAGCAAACACACAGCAAAACGTGGAACAGTTTACACCAATGAACACTAGAGGGCGCCAGAGATGTATACAGAACTGCGACAACAGTTTGCGTGGCCTCTTCAAAGATACATCGAGTACCATTAACATGATTTAGTCTTTGAGCAGACACTCTCATCCAAAGTGATTTACAGTCATTATTAATCACGATAGCATTAACATGAAGTATCTTGCTCAAGGACACTGCCCTCGAACCCAGAACCTTTCGTCTGGAAGCCAAACAGCTTTCTTTGTATTTCATGTAATGGGGGCTTTCTTGACACTTTTGACCACTGAGACAAATTGTATGTAAGCATCCAAGATGGCCGTCCTCTCATCGACTCATCAACCGGTTGCCATGGTTACTCTGCCTCACCTTCAGCCGGTGCAGCTTGCTCATCAAGCCCTCGATGGTGTGGAAGATCTCCTCCACGTTCTTCACCACATGACTCTGGCCCTCCGTCTGCGATTGGACCATTTCCTCTTCCTGGTCCGCCCTCTCCTCCTCCTCCTCAAACTCCTCCTCCTCCTGCTGCTTCTGCTGCTGCTGCTTCTGCTGCTGCTGCTCCAGCAACGCGGCTTCCGATTGGTCGAGTTCCACCTCGTACGCACCTCCGCGGGCCAGCTCACCGTTTTCTGCCGAGGACGACATCACTTCCGGGAGGAGGGGTTGAGGGAGGTGGGGGGCGGGAAGGTCGATGGGGTCGTGGAGGTCGTCGGTGGTGCTCTCCCCGGTGTCGCCGGGCATTACCAGGTAGAAGGTGTTGCCTGCAGGCCGCACCAAAAACACGCACGTCAGTCACAGAAGTCGCAGTTGACTCAAGCGCATTGTAGCGCTAGCGACACAGTGTGTGTGTGTGTATATGTGTGTGTATATGTGTGTGTGTGTGAGACAAAGCAACATGGGCCAGAGCTTTACCAATGGTTCCCAGGTCGTTAAAGTGTAGGCCTCGCTATTGCTTGATATTCCTTGAGTCTTAAAAGCTCTGGTGGCCATCTTGTCTCTAAACGCTAGCTAGGGTACATTCGTGTATCAATAGAACATAAAACAATATTACAAAAATAAACAAAGAATAATTTGACATAAAAATGATAAAATATCAATTCACAATTCACTAACCCTAAAATCTATCAGGATCTGACTTGACTAGATTTCTGAACTGACCCATTGCCACCACCAGAGTAACCAGCGTCAAAGAATGTTCAATTCAGTAATTCATTCCAAATATACAGCACAAAGAACCTAAAAGCCACCATGAGCCGTGGCCCCAGTCGGGCCCCAAATCGGCGGGAAAGGCGAGCATTACCCGGCGCGGCGGCCCTGCCTCTCGGCTCGGACGATTGGTTGGAGGGGAGGAGACAGGCGACATCGTCGGTGATGTCGTCGGGGATAGAAGAAGAGACCACACCCACAGCTGTGCACAGAGACGATAGACGACAGGGAGGAGGGAGGGAGGAGGCGGGTGTGGTGGTGGAGGAGGAAAGGATTTTGTGCAGGTCGGTGATGATGAGGAGGAGGAGAAGGAGGAGCAGGTGGAGTGTGATGAGGAGCAGGCGGACAAGAAGAAGAAAAGACAGGAAGTGACCGTTTGAGAAACACAGCAACCCCAGATTCATGCAGAAGAAACACCAAGACTTAGTTCCCCACAGGAAGCGCGCACACGCACACCGCACACCACACACACACACACACACACACACACACACCACTTTCATAAGAAAGTTAACGGCACACACAGTAAAATCGGGTTCAATAACGAAAACAAAAATTCTAAAATGCAGAAGTGAAAATGTTGAAATGAAATTCAAATTAAAAGGGGAAATCACAGGGTTCCCAGGATTAATATTTTTCAATTTGAGTTCCGAAAGTTACAGCAAATGCTTCTTTTGGTCGCCTTTTGGAGATTTCCGAAAAGGCGTCCCATAATAAAGACCTGTGCCACTGTGTCACCTTTATGTGAAATCGCCCGGGTTAAAGGTGCAGTCATCGAGAAGCGAAGAAATGAACAAACACAAAGTATATGCAAAAATGTATATGGAGTTTGTCGTCAAGTATTGTTTCAAGGACAGCTTACTTTTTTTTTCTCCAGAAAGCAATTTAAAAAGAGGCTCTGGCGTCAAACAGGAGTGCCACCATTTTGTAATGACATCATCACAATGCGTCACACATTCAGACGTCATTTAAAAATGGCCGCGACCCAGCCGTCTGACCCATCATCACTAGCCGAGTTCACATCATCGAGACAATGCTTTGACACACACACACAAATGCCAACCTTCTCGATGACTTATTGCACCTTTAAACAGATAAAATCTTACTCTTCCTTAAACTTTTATTTCAAATTACTTCTATGGCAGCTGGGCAGCTCGGATTGGCCATTGGCTTTCCGTTACCTTTCCTGACAACCTGAACTCCGGGTTGCTCTGCCGCTGGGGGCGGAGCTTCGTCCTCCGCATCCGATTGGTTGGCGCTGACGCTCAGCACCGTCGCCGGGGAGAGCGGCCTCTGCCCGTCGCCGGACAAGTTCCTCTCATTGGCCATTTCGTTGGTGGGCGTGTCGTCGGAGTCCCGGCTCCACGCGTCCTCCTCCATATGGGGGAATATTAGCTGCCGTAACGACTCCACTGCACATGTGCAAAGAGAAGGTCGAAAACAGTTGACATTCAGTCTTGTAGATAAAGGTTTCACATTATTTATATCTCACAAACCTGAAACATCAGCATCAACGTAACAAATAAATAAAGTATTCCAATCATTTAAAGAAATGTACTGATCAATACACTACGTACGATCAATCAATACATAACATTAGAACCAAGTATATAACAGTAAAACATATGTATGTAGATATGACAACGTATTTGGTATCTTCCAAAATAAAAGCGCGCCGTGAGAATATTAGCCTAACAGCTGTAGTCAGAAAAAAGCAAAAGGAAAACTCCAAACATGGCTTCCTTCTCACCATCCTGCAGAGCTGCCTCTGCCACGCCCATCTCCCGCCCGTTCCCACAACAGAACTCCTCCGATTCGTCCAGAGTCTCGTTGGAGGTGAGCCCGTTGTTGTGATTGGACGACCCCGTCTCCATCTCCATGGAGACCGAGCTCTCCGTCACCGAGTCGTCTGGGGGATCGAAAAAGTTTGGAAAGAATGAGAAATAAATTAAAGGAAAAAGGATTTTTTTTTAAAAGTAAAGACAAAAATGCATATGGTTGCAAAGGCACACGAGTGGGTAGAGTTTTTATATTGACAGTGAAATCGGCTTACCTGATTGGTCGATGTGGCTGTTCGTCGAGATTGGGGAGGAGTTAGCAAGACTGGGGGAACTACAGCCGGAAGCATAGGCACAAACAAGGCACATCAAATTATTAATATTTTTTCGTCACAAGCAAGTTATCAGAATTTTAACCTGTCAAATTTTGGCAAAGTTGGCAGAAACAGACGATCCACAAGCAAGTTGAAAACCCCGTTGTGACTCACGCAATGAGGGTGGAGGTGTGATTGCTCGAGGGTGACGACCCACCGGCCAATAAGATGGCCTTTTCAAGTTGGTCTTTCCACCTGGAAGACACACACACACACACACACACACAACACACACACACACACACACACACACACACACACACACACACACACACACACACACACACACACACACACACACACACACACACACACACCCATCAATCCATATTCCAACAACTGTATATATAATCCACAACCATGAATACAACTAGTCATAAAACAGCTTCCAAAAAGCACACCACAGCCTTTAACACCAGGAAACGACAACACTACATAACTCTTAACAGAACTTATGACATACAGTACATACATACATACATACATACATACATACATACATACATACAGTACATACATACATACATTAGAGCTGTGAATCTTCACTGGCCTCACGATTCGATTACGATTCAGCTGTCCACGATTCGATTCGATTCTACGATGCATCTTGATGCATCTCGATGCAGCTCAATAACCACAACCTCTTTTTCAGAGCGCTTCTCACGTGTTTTTTCTAGCGCTTCCGCATTCCTTCGTTGTTACATCACACTGGCGTATCCCGTCTACTTTGATTATAAATTAATTTGAAACAATGGAGAGACATCGCGTCCTGGCATTGGCAGCAGCTCTCCACATGAGTGGTGCCTTCGAAAAGATTTTTGTGTAGTACAACTGGGTTGTCCATGACGGCCTGTATAAGGTTCTCCTCCGCCTTTGTTGACAATGTTGATATCGTATGTCCCGCCCCCTCCTCAATTTTGATTGGCTGACAAGAGAGACGTGACATTGATGAGCGCGGCGCTTCTCCAAAAGTTGAACTA
The DNA here is from genome assembly GCA_002895965.2 of Coryphaenoides rupestris. Taxonomy (NCBI): domain Eukaryota; kingdom Metazoa; phylum Chordata; class Actinopteri; order Gadiformes; family Macrouridae; genus Coryphaenoides; species Coryphaenoides rupestris. Next base: position 285,836 of record PIJE02000564.1, on the reverse strand, counting down.
TTTTAAACTCAGAGCACTGGGAGCAGAGCGACCAAAAGCGCTGAACTTCATAGGGTTTGCATTGAAAATAGCCGCTGCCAGCGCTTTTTTTTTTTACATCAACGTTAGTAGGCTATAATCGATTATGTTCTGTCACTGCATTGAAGCAGAATCGTACATGTCCGCATCGCGATGCATCTTAGAATCAAGAAGTGTCCACACCCCTAACATACATACATAGAAACTTGGTCTGTACTCACATTATTGTATATATTTTCATTCAAAATGTTTAGACTGCCGTTTATATACGTTTAATATTTATTCCTGCTGGTCTTTTTTATTGTAAATATTCAGATTCTGATCCTGCAATTCATGTTATCTGTCGTATTCTTTTGCACATTCCACTGAGCATCGCTGCTTTTCATTTCACTGCATATCTTGTATGTGTTATGTGACGAATACAAGACACTCACGTGTTCTTATCGGAGGTGGTTCCCGCTACCAGCTCGTAGATCTGATTCTCCGTGGTGCTGATGACATACAGCGCCTTGTGGTCTGGCACAAACAAACAATATAACAACAACAACAAACAATATACTTATGACAACCCCCCAGCCCCCCCGCCCCACCCGGGCAAGAAAAAACTCCACTAATAACCACTTTTCGTCCCAGAATGACATGCAGTGAATTCAGACAACTACAGACGCCTACTGTGGACATCTGGAATCGAACCCGGCCCCTTGCGACGACACTACACCGCCCCATTAGATACGTATACTACAGCGACTTTAAAGCCTTGCTGGGGGACAGGTAGGACGGGGGATGGGGGGGGGGGGATTCTCACCTGTGGCTACAGGGCGGACCAGCAGGGAATTCAGGCGCACCACAGGGCTGAAGGCGTTCTTGGAGTCCCCGCCGCTGACGCCGCCGCCCCCCAACCAGCGGGACGGCCCCCGCAGGACCAGCCGGTCGTCGGGCCCTCGCTGCAGGAGCACCAGGGAGTCAGAGAGCAGCAACGCCTGGATCTCTGCACACAAAAGTTCACTCATGTAACATAGAGAAATCACAGCAAGTTTATATATACTTATATATATATATAAATATACGTGTTCATTTTTTTCCTGTAAAGTCTTAGTGTTTCTTTTTGGACTTTATTTTTGTAGGTATGATAAAAAAAAAAGACCATGTGTAAATTATATTCTTCTCCCCTGTTTGTTTTTTTAAAAGGCGAGTTTGTTAGCTGCACAGAAGGAAAAAGAATTTATGATTTGTGTGATTTGTGGAATTAAAGAAAAACTGAAAATATTCACGGGTGCATGTCTGATACTTTCATTTTATAAACGCAGCGGAATCAATGAGTCTTATTCATTTTCTGGGGTTTTTTTGTCAATAGTTGTAGCAGGCGGATGTTTAATAAACCGGTTCGTTGCAGAGTTTTTAGTTGCAAGTGTGTGTGGTGATGCCGCGGGATTAACCTGTGTACATTGGCTAGTCAATGCGCCCGTCCTCAGGTGTGTAAGTAGCCTCACCTAGGCCCAGACTCGGTTAACTCGGGCCAGGTGAGATATATAAACTTGCTGTGATTTCTCTATGTTACATGAGTGAACTTTTTTTTTTAAGAAAGGACAATGAGCGATTACAGTTAAAGACTCGTGTACGCATACAGTAGTTTGCACTGTGCAGGGATTCAGTTTATGTGCAACATCTTACAAAGGGAATCGACTCCTCGGACTCGGAGCCACAACTCAGTCACTCAGTACGCAACGCATGGAAAACGCAAAATAAAACAAGGGAATTTTACTACGGAGGTAGAAATCAAAGGGGATGAAGAATGCGGTTGTTGTGGAATAGCAGAGCAAATCAAAAATCAAAAATCAAAAATCAAATTAAAAGTGTCCTTTTTTTGTTGTTGATAAAATAGAAGATAAATTAAAAACCCTAAATGCCTTCATCGCACTCAAGCATTACTCACACACAAAGCTTCGCTGGTAAAACTTTTTCACTGATCTGAGCAAATCCAGTTAAAATGTTGTGAAGTTGCTTCTTTTAAAAGACGGAAGCAGACAAGACGACAACAGCCTTAAGACTTCATGGTAGCCGATGAGAAAACCGATGTTTTTATTATTTTTATTATTATTTTTGTTTTTAATAAAAGCAGTTATCCGTTTATTCCTCATCTTATCTTCATTTTGCGAGGCATTTTCTGCGCTTACAGCTGAAATATGTCCAAACGCAGTTGGTTTGAAAGCACAAAAACAACATTAAGGGTATTGTTTAATTTCATGCTTGTCGTAAGTTTAGCGTAAGAGTGAAAATGTGTTAAAATGTGTTAAAACTGTTAAAATGTTTGTTGTGATTTTACCCTTCCTCGGTGCCGTTGAGCAAGACAAAAGACGCAAAAGGCGTGAACAAACTAAGCATAAGAAAAATGAACGATTAGCAGACAATGCCACTGAAGGAGGGGTTTTTGGTACAACAAAAAAAAAAAAAAGAGTTGCCTTAATGTGGTTTTATTCTGCGCCTCGGCAGGGCGGAAACGCCAAGATACTTTAGTGGGGACACGTTAAAATCCACAAAGACAGGAAGACGGCAAAAAATAAAAATAAAATACAAAATAAAACATACATTAGTGTCAATCTTGCTGGTTATACGTACATTACACATTTGAACCAAGGCTTACAAAACAGCTGCATGACCTTTCTGGAAAATAAAAAACACCACTCAATGAAATCAGCCTTCATCAGAGAAGTGGCGGAAAAATATAAACATAATATAATGTGGTGTTTGTTTTTTTCCCAGATTTTTGTGTGTTGCTTTACACTTGGATGTATGCATATTCTTATTCTTCTTCAACAGCAACAACAAGAAAAAAAATCTAAAATGTACAGACTTGTTTTTTTGTCTCTTCTTTCTTGTGTGTCTCCCAATAAATACATGATTCCTTATAGGAGGAATGGGTTGAAAATGGTATGGGGGGGGTAGACACTACACACACACACACACAAGAGGATACCAGTTCAGGAGAATATACCGTCTCTGCAGTGTAGGGGGCGGGCAGGGGGGACAGCAGGGGGACATTGGCTCAACAAGTCACTAGGGGGTGCTCTTTCCCACGTCCATGATGGCAGAGAAACAGGGGTGTGGGTCACATGCGTGCGTGCGTGTATTTATTCATTATTTATTATTTATTCTATGTTCCCTGTATGCCGCCAACGAGAGAGTCTGCAGACAGCGGCGAGTGAACCAGTAGTGTTTCGGTCTTGGAACGAACGCACAGCAGCACAAAACAAACAAACAAAAACGTTGCATTGATGGTGTGACACATAATATACGTGGTCGTCGTTGCCGCTGTCGCCGCGGTGATGAAGACCCTGGACTCCCAAGTTTCTCCAGTTAGTGTATGATAAGTTACGACACAAGAGAAAGTCGCCGGAGGTCCTTGAATGACAATCCAGTGAAAATCCAACAGTTTGGTCTCCGATACTCAGTCCTCCTTCTGGGGGTGGTGGGGGGCAGGGGGCAGGTGTGTCGTGTGGTGTGTGTGTGTGTGAGGGGAGGGGGGGCCGTTAATGGTCCACTGTGGAAGATGCAGACATGCGAAGAGATGCATTGTGGTTAAAGTGCTGGAGGAGGGAGGGGAGGGGGGGGCTCTTTACGTCCCGATGAGATCCTCCATGCGGCCTCATCCAGCTCCTCTGGAGAAGAGAAGAGGAGGGAGGGACGGAGGGAGGGGTGGGTCGTCCGGTAGTTGCCGTAGTGGTCTAGCTAACCTTCACGCGCATGCATGCGTCCTTTCCGCAGTTTTCAGCCTCCAAAGCCCCAGTGCATGCTGGGAGTCGGGCAGACAAGGAGGGAGGGGAGGGGGGTTGGGAATCAGTAGAGTCCAGTGGTGGAGAGAACAGAGTTTTGCGCATTTGCGTGCGTGTGGATGGAGGACGGAGACCGAGTGTACGTCGTCAGAATCCAGTGGACTGGATCTTGAGTTCATCCTCATTGCCTGGATGCGTGGGGGGGGGCGGGGGGCAGAGGAAGGAAAAAAAACAGGGGTTAAAGTTCACTCACGACATCAAACTGGTCCTGGGGGCAGCCAGACTCCAACTGAGCCAGGTGAGGCTGCTTGAACCAGCCACCAACCACACACACACACACACTCCACACTAATTATTTAAGCTAATTTGTTCCGGTAATTCCAAGCAGCAGCCATGTTTGTGCATCTCAGGAGGAAGACACATTTTTTATTTGTTTGTTTAGGACCTCCTTCATCTTGATTTGATGTACTGTCAATATTCGTGTTCCGATTTTCAACGTTTTGACCTCTGAACTCGGGCCACTTACCGTCTCGTGAGCCACGGTCCAAAGATGGCGTCCTAGCGACGGTCGCCGGGCAGGGGCCGGGGTGCTCCTCTGGCTCTCGGAGGGACTTGAGGAGCTGGTGGTGGGCGGCCTCCATGTCCTGGTGGAAGCAAACACACAGCAAAACGTGGAACAGTTTACACCAATGAACACTAGAGGGCGCCAGAGATGTATACAGAACTGCGACAACAGTTTGCGTGGCCTCTTCAAAGATACATCGAGTACCATTAACATGATTTAGTCTTTGAGCAGACACTCTCATCCAAAGTGATTTACAGTCATTATTAATCACGATAGCATTAACATGAAGTATCTTGCTCAAGGACACTGCCCTCGAACCCAGAACCTTTCGTCTGGAAGCCAAACAGCTTTCTTTGTATTTCATGTAATGGGGGCTTTCTTGACACTTTTGACCACTGAGACAAATTGTATGTAAGCATCCAAGATGGCCGTCCTCTCATCGACTCATCAACCGGTTGCCATGGTTACTCTGCCTCACCTTCAGCCGGTGCAGCTTGCTCATCAAGCCCTCGATGGTGTGGAAGATCTCCTCCACGTTCTTCACCACATGACTCTGGCCCTCCGTCTGCGATTGGACCATTTCCTCTTCCTGGTCCGCCCTCTCCTCCTCCTCCTCAAACTCCTCCTCCTCCTGCTGCTTCTGCTGCTGCTGCTTCTGCTGCTGCTGCTCCAGCAACGCGGCTTCCGATTGGTCGAGTTCCACCTCGTACGCACCTCCGCGGGCCAGCTCACCGTTTTCTGCCGAGGACGACATCACTTCCGGGAGGAGGGGTTGAGGGAGGTGGGGGGCGGGAAGGTCGATGGGGTCGTGGAGGTCGTCGGTGGTGCTCTCCCCGGTGTCGCCGGGCATTACCAGGTAGAAGGTGTTGCCTGCAGGCCGCACCAAAACACGCACGTCACAGAAGTCGCAGTTGACTCAAGCGCATTGTAGCGCTAGCGACACAGTGTGTGTGTGTGCTATATGTGTGTGTATATGTGTGTGTGTGTGAGACACAAGCAACATGGGCCCAGAGCTTTACCAATGGTTCCCAGGTCGTTAAAGTGTAGGCTCGCTATTGCTTTGATATTCCTTGAGTCTTAAAAGCTCTGGTGGCCATCTTGTCTCTAAACGCTAGCTAGGGTACATTCGTGTATCAATAGAACATAAAACAATATTACAAAAATAAACAAAGAATAATTTTACATAAAAATGATAAAATATCAATTCACAATTCACTAACCCTAAAATCTATCAGGATCTGACTTGACTAGATTTCTGAACTGACCCATTGCCACCACCAGAGTAACCAGCGTCAAAGAATGTTCAATTCAGTAATTCATTCCAAATATACAGCACAAAGAACCTAAAAGCCACCATGAGCCGTGGCCCCAGTCGGGCCCCAAATCGGCGGGAAAGGCGAGCATTACCCGGCGCGGCGGCCCTGCCTCTCGGCTCGGACGATTGGTTGGAGGGGAGGAGACAGGCGACATCGTCGGTGATGTCGTCGGGGATAGAAGAAGAGACCACACCCACAGCTGTGCACAGAGACGATAGACGACAGGGAGGAGGGAGGGAGGAGGCGGGTGTGGTGGTGGAGGAGGAAAGGATTTTGTGCAGGTCGGTGATGATGAGGAGGAGGAGAAGGAGGAGCAGGTGGAGTGTGATGAGGAGCAGGCGGACAAGAAGAAGAAAAGACAGGAAGTGACCGTTTGAGAAACACAGCAACCCCAGATTCATGCAGAAGAAACACCAAGACTTAGTTCCCCACAGGAAGCGCGCACACGCACACACACACACACACACACACACACACACACACCACTTTCATAAGAAAGTTAACGGCACACACAGTAAAATCGGGTTCAATAACGAAAACAAAAATTCTAAAATGCAGAAGTGAAAATGTTGAAATGAAATTCAAATTAAAAGGGGAAATCACAGGGTTCCCAGGATTAATATTTTTCATTTGAGTTCCGAAAGTTACAGCAAATGCTTCTTTTGGTCGCCTTTTGGAGATTTCCGAAAAGGCGTCCCATAATAAAGACCTGTGCCACTGTGTCACCTTTATGTGAAATCGCCCGGGTTAAAGGTGCAGTCATCGAGAAGCGAAGAAATGAACAAACACAAAGTATATGCAAAAATGTATATGGAGTTTGTCGTCAAGTATTGTTTCAAGGACAGCTTACTTTTTTTTTCTCCAGAAAGCAATTTAAAAAGAGGCTCTGGCGTCAAACAGGAGTGCCACCATTTTGTAATGACATCATCACAATGCGTCACACATTCAGACGTCATTTAAAAATGGCCGCGACCCAGCCGTCTGACCCATCATCACTAGCCGAGTTCACATCATCGAGACAATGCTTTGACACACACACACAAATGCCAACCTTCTCGATGACTTATTGCACCTTTAAACAGATAAAATCTTACTCTTCCTTTAAACTTTTATTTCAAATTACTTCTATGGCAGCTGGGCAGCTCGGATTGGCCATTGGCTTTCCGTTACCTTTCCTGACAACCTGAACTCCGGGTTGCTCTGCCGCTGGGGGCGGAGCTTCGTCCTCCGCGTCCGATTGGTTGGCGCTGACGCTCAGCACCATCGCCGGGGAGATCGGCCTCTGCCCGTCGCCGGACAAGTTCCTCTCATTGGCCATTTCGTTGGTGGGCGTGTCGTCGGAGTCCCGGCTCCACGCGTCCTCCTCCATATGGGGGAATATTAGCTGCCGTAACGACTCCACTGCACACGTGCAAAGAGAAGGTCGAAAACAGTTGACATTCAGTCTTGTAGATAAAGGTTTCACATTATTTATATCTCACAAACCTGAAACCAAAACATCAGCATCAACGTAACAAATAAATAAAGTATTCCAATCATTTAAAGAAATGTACTGATCAATACACTACGTACGATCAATCAATACATAACATTAGAACCAAGTATATAACAGTAAAACATATGTATGTAGATATGACAACGTATTTGGTATCTTCCAAAATAAAAGCGCGCCGTGAGAATATTAGCCTAACAGCTGTAGTCAGAAAAAAGCAAAAGGAAAACTCCAAACATGGCTTCCTTCTCACCATCCTGCAGAGCTGCCTCTGCCACGCCCATCTCCCGCCCGTTCCCACAACAGAACTCCTCCGATTCGTCCAGAGTCTCGTTGGAGGTGAGCCCGTTGTTGTGATTGGACGACCCCGTCTCCATCTCCATGGAGACCGAGCTCTCCGTCACCGAGTCGTCTGGGGGATCGAAAAAGTTTGGAAAGAATGAGAAATAAATTAAAGGAAAAAGGATTTTTTTTTAAAAGTAAAGACAAAAATGCATATGGTTGCAAAGGCACACGAGTGGGTAGAGTTTTTATATTGACAGTGAAATCGGCTTACCTGATTGGTCGATGTGGCTGTTCGTCGAGATTGGGGAGGAGTTAGCAAGACTGGGGGAACTACAGCCGGAAGCATAGGCACAAACAAGGCACATCAAATTATTAATATTTTTTCGTCACAAGCAAGTTATCAGAATTTTAACCTGTCAAATTTTGGCAAAGTTGGCAGAACCAGACGATCCACAAGCAAGTTGGAAAACCCCGTTGTGACTCACGCAATGAGGGTGGAGGTGTGATTGCTCGAGGGTGACGACCCACCGGCCAATAAGATGGCCTTTTCAAGTTGGTCTTTCCACCTGGAAGACACACACACACACACACACACACACACACACACACACACACACACACACACACACACACACACACACACACACACACACACACACACACACACACAACAACACACACACACACACACACCTCATCAATCCATATTCCAACAACTGTATATATAATCCACAACCATGAATACAACTAGTCATAAAACAGCTTCCAAAAAGCACACCACTTTACAGTAGTGCAGCCTTTAACACCAGGAAACGACAACACTACATAACTCTTAACAGAACTTATGACATACAGTACATACATACATACATACATACACAGTACATACATACATACATACAGTACATACATACATACATACATTAGAGCTGTGAATCTTCACTGGCCTCACGATTCGATTACGATTCAGCTGTCCACGATTCGATTCGTTTCGATTCTCCGATGCATCTCGATGCAGCTCAATAACCACAACCTCTTTTTCAGAGCGCTTCTCACGTGTTTTTTCTAGCGCTTCCGCATTCCTTCGTTGTTACATCACACTGGCGTATCCCGTCTACTTTGATTATAAATTAATTTGAAACAATGGAGAGACATCGCGTCCTGGCATTGGCAGCAGCTCTCCACATGAGTGGTGCCTTCGAAAATATTTTTGTGTGTAGTACAACTGGGTTGTCCATGACGGCCTGTATAAGGTTCTCCTCCGCCTTTGTTGACAATGTTGATATCGTATGTCCCGCCCCCTCCTCAATTTTGATTGGCTGACAAGAGAGACGTGACATTGATGAGCGCGGCGCTTCTCCAAAAGTTGAACTATTTTAAACTCAGAGCGCTGGGAGCAGAGCGACCAAAAATGCTGAACTTCATAGGGTTTGCATTGAAAATAGCCGCTGCCAGCGCTTTTTTTTTTTACATCAACGTTAGTAGGCTATAATCGATTATGTTCTGTCACTGCATTGAAGCAGAATCGTACATGTCCGCATCGCGATGCATCTTAGAATCAAGAAGTGTCCACACCCCTAACATACATACATAGAAACTTGGTCTGTACTCACATTATTGTATATATTTTCATTCAAAATGTTTAGACTGCCGTTTATATACGTTTAATATTTATTCCTGCTGGTCTTTTTTATTGTAAATATTCAGATTCTGATCCTGCAATTCATGTTATCTGTCGTATTCTTTTGCACATTCCACTGAGGCATCGCTGCTTTTTCATTTCACTGCATATCTTGTATGTGTTATGTGACGAATACAAGGACACTCACGTGTTCTTATCGGAGGTGGTTCCCGCTACCAGCTCGTAGATCTGATTCTCCGTGGTGCTGATGACATACAGCGCCTTTGGTCTGGCACAAACAAACAAACAATATAACAACAACAACAAACAATATACTTATGACAACCCCCCAGCCCCCCCGCCCCACCCGGGCAAGAAAAAACTCCACTAATAACCACTTTTCGTCCCAGAATGACATGCAGTGAATTCAGACAACTACAGACGCCTACTGTGGACATCTGGAATCGAACCCGGCCCCTTGCGACGACACTACACCGCCCCATTAGATACGTATACTACAGCGACTTTAAAGCCTTGCTGGGGGACAGGTAGGACGGGGGATGGGGGGGGGGGGGATTCTCACCTGTGGCTACAGGGCGGACCAGCAGGGAATTCAGGCGCACCACAGGGCTGAAGGCGTTCTTGGAGTCCCCGCCGCTGACGCCGCCGCCCCCCAACCAGCGGGACGGCCCCCGCAGGACCAGCCGGTCGTCGGGCCCTCGCTGCAGGAGCACCAGGGAGTCAGAGAGCAGCAACGCCTGGATCTCTGCACACACACACAGACAGAGAGACAGAGAGAGAGAGAGAGAGAGAGAGAGAGAGAGGAAGACATAAAAAACCTGGACACAATCATGGCAAATGAAACACGTGCACGAGGCTGACGTACCTAGCGTCTTATCTTTGTTGACCTTCCAGGTGAGGGGACCTTCGTGAATCATCGTCTTCGTTGTGAGGTCCAGATTCTGCCAATCAACACACCGTTCCATCAATTAACAAACAGCCAATCACCAGACCATCGTGTCAATTAACAGCCAGCCAATCAACATGCTATTCTATCAATTAACAAACAGCCAATCAACATGCTATTCTATCAATTAACAAACAGCCAATCGAGACACCATACATTCATTTAACAAACAGCCAATCACAACACCATTGGGCCAATTAACAAACAGCCAATCAACACAACATTCCATCAATTAGCAAACTGCCAATTAGAGAGACTATATCAATCACAATGACATCAACCAATAAAAAGAGAGGAAAGCCCAATTCGAACAAAAACAACCGGAACTCACCTTGAACTGGGGGGCGGCATCCAGCCGGCGCTGGTATTGGCTGAGGTGTTGCCGGTGTTCCGTTTCCCTGACAACCTCGTTGACAGCCTGCAGTATCCCCCGGCAACAGGACTGCGCCCGCTGGAGTGGCTGGAAGTCCGGGGAAGCCGCTGTACGATGGGGGTGGCAGAGGCGGAGTCAGATCACCATAGCAACTAATAATAATAAGAGTCAATCGATCCATCAATCAATCACTATTATAGGTGGCATGCACGTGAGTGTGATGACGTGTGGGAGAGAGAGAGACAGAGAGAGGGAGAGAGAGAGACCAATTGTTTATGAGAAGAGATAATTAATGGAGGGAAAGAGGAAGAGTGTGTCAAAGAAAGAGTGCTCACCCTCGGTGTGTTTGATGATGTTGCCTAGCAACAGGGGGTACTTGGTCAGCCTCTGCATCTCGGAAACCAGCAGGTCCTTCAGCTGCAGCCTCCGGCAGTGAGGGCTCGCCTCACACTCCTGTAAACACACACACACACACCTCAGTATATTCACACATCTTATGTTAGTTGGCAGGGATCTGTGTGTGTGTGTGTGTGTGTGTGTGTGTGTGTGTGTGTGTGTGTGTGTGTGTGTGTGTGTGTGTACCTGCATGACGTGTGCGAAGCGGGGGTCTTTGCGCTGTTTGCTCCGCAGCAGCTCCAGAGCCTCGGACTGCTGGCTGCACAGCTGGGACGCCTGGTCGGCAAACCCCTCCCCCGCCGAGCCCTCGAACTACACACACACACACACACACAGATATAATTACACATAGACACACACAGACAAAGATATAAAGAGATGTATGATGACACCTATATAGTATACAGTATATAGAGATAAACGTTCATAGATTGTAGACACAGACATAGATATAGATAGACAGAAAGAGACAAACAAAGAGACAGAGAGACAGAGACAGACAGACAGAGAGAGAAAGAGAGACAGGGAGAGCAGAGTGTCCTCACCCTGCTCAGCATGATGTCTCCGATCTCGTCCACGATGGTCTTCTCCCTCCTCTTCTTCATGGCCTCACACAGGCTGGCTGCAGGCCGGAGAGGAGCACCGTTAGAGACACACAACTCATACGTCATGTCTCACTTACAAAGTCCATGAGTGTCACTTGTCACTTTTACGTTATCTATAAATCTACCAAAAAATACGCATTATGCACACACAAGGACAATAAAAGCATCCACCGACAGATAGGAGTAGCCAACCCTGACCGCCAAGAGAGTGCGACAGAGGAGATAATCAACTTGGAGAGAATCGTGTTGTGGAGCTTATTGTTGAACCAAGAGAGAAGGGCAGGTAGGTAGAGAGAGAGGCTAGGATGTTTGACTTCCCCAATATCAAAAGCGAGTGTCAATAGAACATGGATGCAGGGACAAACGGGCAGAGACTGATAAGAAGGCAGGAATGTTCTCCATATCAAAATCATCAACTTCATAAACAACCTCAACAGATACCCGAGCATGGAGGAATAGATAAAAGAGAGAGATTAAGTGCCTATCTCTTCATCTAACCCATTATACTTGTCTCCGCTCCTCTCCCCCCCTCTTCATCTTCCGCCTTCACCACAGTAAGCTTCCCAACCACCCACAAAACCACAAAGGCTACCCTCTACCCGTCTCCGAAGTTGATGTTATCTCTCTGTCGCACTCTCTCCATGTTCGGTCTACAGGAGCATTCATAGGACTGACTTTTCCTAGCATGACTCGTATCGGGAGATGCACTTTTAAATCATTTGACTCCATATAGCATTCTCTGCTGACACACTATACTCGCATCAATACACTTTTTGAGTAGATTTTACAAATAGATTAACGACACTTCACAGAGAGATTCGAAAACAGATCGCAACATACTACATATGACTTCCTCAGATAACGTGATGAACATGACGCCTATCCACAGTGCATGTTGTAAAGCTCTCTAACAGGTGCTCCTCCACCCTACTCCCACGGAGCCTGCAGCCAAGCACTTAGTGTGCAGGCCACTGAAGAGCAAAGCAAGGCCAGGGAGAAGTAACACAGAGAGCGCGGACAGAGAGATCACAGGACAGACAATCATGTGAGGCAGACGAGTGAGACGCCTCATCCTTCACCATCGCTCTTTCATCCTCATGTCTCAGCCACACTAGTACAGAGACTCTGTCTCATCTGAATCCTCATGATGAGTCTAGCCTCTCTCATATCCTAGTCTATACATACATAGTCTAAAGCACTGTGGACTACACAATAGGCTATGAACAGGATTTTATACTCCCAAATAATACTCCGATATGTCAATCCTCAAAACGACAAACATCCAGAATACCATCTATTATTAAACGAGATGTTCAATTCATACATGGAACACATACTATGTATTTAATAATTGTTGTAAAATACTAAATGTGTAAAAGATCTAAATGTGTAATTAATAATAAATACCAGTGTAATTATGTGTGTGTGTGTGTGTGTGTGTGTAGTTCGAGGGCTCGGCGGGGGAGGGGTTTGCCGACCAGGCGTCCCAGCTGTGCAGCCAGCAGTCCGAGGCTCTGGCCACAACGCACACACACACGACACACACACACGCAAGACACGCACGCACGCACACACTGCACACACACAAAACACAGAACACACACACACACACACGCACACACACACACACACACACACACACACACAAATCCACACACACACACAGACACGACACACACACACACACACACACACACACACACACACACACACACACACAGAACAGACAAAGTCTCTCATATGGATACAGATGTGCACGTGGACATATTTCATTCTCGAACATAAGATGTGTGAATATACTGAGGTGTGTGTGTGTGTTTACAGGAGTGTGAGGCGAGCCCTCACTGCCGGAGGCTGCAGCTGAAGGACCTGCTGGTTTCCGAGATGCAGAGGCTGACAAAGTACCCCCTGTTGCTAGGCAACATCATCAAACACACCGAGGGTGAGCACTCTTTCTTTGACACACTCTTCCTCTTTCCCTCCATTAATTATCTCTTCTCATAAACAATTGGTCTCTCTCTCTCCCTCTCTCTGTCTCTCTCTCTCCCACACGTCATCACACTCACGTGCATGCCACCTATAATAGTGATTGATTGATGGATCGATTGACTCTTATTATTATTAGTTGCTATGGTGATCTGACTCCGCCTCTGCCACCCCCATCGTACAGCGGCTTCCCCGGACTTCCAGCCACTCCAGCGGGCGCAGTCCTGTTGCCGGGGGATACTGCAGGCTGTCAACGAGGTTGTCAGGGAAACGGAACACCGGCAACACCTCAGCCAATACCAGCGCCGGCTGGATGCCGCCCCCCAGTTCAAGGTGAGTTCCGGTTGTTTTTGTTCGAATTGGGCTTTCCTCTCTTTTTATTGGTCGATGTCATTGTGATTGATATAGTCTCTCTAATTGGCAGTTTGCTAATTGATGGAATGTTGTGTTGATTGGCTGTTTGTTAATTGGCCCAATGGTGTTGTGATTGGCTGTTTGTTAAATGAATGTATGGTGTCTCGTTTGTTAATTGATAGAATAGCATGTTGATTGGCTGTTTGTTAATTGATAGAATAGCATGTTGATTGGCTGGCTGTTAATTGACACGATGGTCTGGTGATTGGCTGTTTGTTAATTGATGGAACGGTGTGTTGATTGGCAGAATCTGGACCTCACAACGAAGACGATGATTCACGAAGGTCCCCTCACCTGGAAGGTCAACAAAGATAAGACGCTAGGTACGTCAGCCTCGTGCACGTGTTTCATTTGCCATGATTGTGTCCAGGTTTTTTATGTCTTCCTCTCTCTCTCTCTCTCTCTCTCTCTCTCTCTCTGTCTCTCTGTCTGTGTGTGTGTGCAGAGATCCAGGCGTTGCTGCTCTCTGACTCCCTGGTGCTCCTGCAGCGAGGGCCCGACGACCGGCTGGTCCTGCGGGGGCCGTCCCGCTGGTTGGGGCGAGCGCGCCCCGACTCGGCACACGAGAACATGGAGTGGACCTGCCAAGGGGCTCGTGCCCCGCTGCGTTGGTTGGGGCGAGGCGGACGTACAAAGAGCGCGGGGACTACCAAAGTAGACGCCTTTTTACGAGCCCTGTGGTGACGCACCTGAATTTGCGCAGGCTGGCTAAACCGACCATGTTGGAGCCACAGGTCGTAGCACATTATCCCCCCACCCCTCCCCATCCCCTCGTTCCATAATGCCTTTCGCCGCTCCAGCATAGCGCTGAGGTAGAGAAGTCGGCTGTAGGGGTAATAAACGTTCTAGATGAGGGAGCGAGTAGATGAAGAATGTCGATGGCAAGAACGGAAGAGGAGGGCCGGAGTGGTCGAGATTCACAGAGAGGTCAGACAACAGTAGGCACGTCTGTAGGTTAACTGAATTCAACTAGCAGTATGGATCAAATGTACTGACGAAAAGTGTGTATATGTTATAGTGGAGAGTTTATTTCGTGCCGAAAGTGGGCGGGGGGAGCTGGAGAGAGGGGGGTTGTGGGTACACCGAATAATTCACAAAAGCTAAAATGTGGCATTAGATCCAGTGTACAAATGAGAATCGTGAACCGACCACTTTCAAACGTCATGGTGGAGATGGTGAGGGAGGGTAGTTCTTGGAGGGGAAGAGAGGGCCAAGAGGGGAGCAAAGGAGTCTCAAGGAGAGACCGATGTTGGATGGAGATTTAGTTGTTTGATGTGTTAGTTATATATTGTAGAGGGCACACGATTATCTAAACGGGTCGCCTTTTTTGGAACTTTCCAAAAAAGGTCAGCAACCACGGGAGATTTGAATTAAGGGATAGAATCAAGATCAGGTAACAAAGAGAAGGAGCCGACGAGCCGATGGTAAGAACACGAGAGCCGCGAACAAAAAAGAAAAACAAGGCCGGCAGCTTGCCTTGCTCTTCATAATCCAGCTAGTTCGTGCGGCTGTCCCCGTGACAGAAACACCGCGGGTTTTTACCTTACAGTTTACATTACTATATAGATAAAAAGCAACACCACCAGGCGCCAATCTAGTGGTTAGCTAGAGCACAACAGCAGGTGATTGCCCATCTCTCTCTCTCTCTCTCTCTCTCTCTCTCTCTCTCTCTCTCTCTCAATTACATTTCAATGTAAAAAGCTTTATTGGCATGGGAAACGCACATTTACATTGCAAAAGCGAGTGGTAAATAAAACAAAAAAAACCCAGATCTCTCTCTCTCTCTCTCTTTCTCTCTCTCTCTCTCTCAAATTCAATTCATTTGATTCCAAATAGATGTATTGGCAAATGTACCTTTACATAACCGAAGCACACACAAGTTAAATAACATTAAACATTTAAATAATCCAAAAATAAAATACATCAAAAACAGTTGTTTGTGTCTATTGCAACACACTGACATCTAGTGGCCAACCAAGGTGGGCAGGCAAGATAATTAATCTTCATAAAAACACATTCACACACACACACACACACACACACACACACACACACACACACACACACACACACACACACACACACACACACACACACACACACACACACACACACACACACACACACACACACACACACACACACACACACGCAGGCAACACACACACACAGGCAGCACACGACACAGACTGTTACCAGGGACAGCAGAGTGATTTGGGGGAGTGGAGGGTTCGAGGGTCTTGCACTCCATGTAATATGGTTAAATTAGGGAGCTTAGTGGGGTCCCGTGTACCCCCCACCCGGCTGAGGGGCACTCCATGTAATATGGTTAAATTAGGGAGCTTAGTGGGGTGATTTAACCAGCTGGAGCTCAGCATTATTAAACAGTCAAACGTGTGAGTCAAAGTTATGACTTTTCCTATTAATTGGCCATTGCTATCATTATATATAACGAATATGCAGTTTTATATATATATATATATATATACATGTTCAATATGGATTACTTAATATTTCCTGTCATATATGAATATCATTCACCACATACGTTTCTAAAAAAGTATTTGAATGAAGAGTAGAGAGAGATAGACAGACAGACAGACAAACTGACTGACAGACCATCATCACTCAACTATCTCTGGCATCCAATTTGTCATGGCAACGAGGAACAAACAGGAAAGGGACAGAAGAGGAGAGAGAGAGGGAGAGAGAGAGAAAGTGTGAGAGAGAGAGGGAAAGAGAGAGAGGGAGAGAGAGAGAGAGAACGGACAGAAAGACGAAGAGGACCAGAGGACAGTATGTACTCTGCTTTTCCCAATTTGTTGATGAATGCACAGATAATTGCAATTCTACTTGATGATTAATTAACACCAACCCAAATATAAGCCATATATCTATACATGCATATAAATCATCAAAGAGAAGCTTTTTACATTTTTGTGGTTTTCTTTGAGGTGGGACATACACAACAGTTTCACCAGTGTAACTATATTTGGATGAGAGAAGGTAGTCTAGTGTGGTTAGGGTGTCTGACTCCCAGCTGAAAGGTTCTGAGTTCAAATCCCAATGTCTGCACTGAAGTACTGTGGGCATACTAAACAAGATGCTAACCCTAACCCATACCTGCTCCTTCATGACATGTAGCTGATAAACAATCTTCACTTATCAGAATCATAAACAGCTTTATTGCCTTTGGGTTTTTTTAAACAAGGAATGTACTTTTGTGCAATTGGTCCCTAACATTGAACATTAAACAGCGTAAAAACATAGAAATTCTAAAAAATCTAAAATATATATATAAAAAATAACCAATAAAAAGTAGCAATTTAAGGAAAGGATGTGTGTTAATGAATAAAAGTGTCTGCTCAAACTACTAAATGTATGTTTGTGTGCATATGTTTGTGTGTGCATGTGTATGTGTGTGTGTGTGTGTGTGTGTGTGTGTGTGTGTGTGAAGTGTGTGTGTGTGTGTGTGCGTGTGTGTGTGTGTGTGTGTGTGTGTTTTCCCAGGGTATGAGTGTGGCTAGGATCCATGACAAGCATAAACTGAGGTCCTTCTGGGAGCAGAGGATCCATCAGCACACCCTGCTGGAGGGGGCCGAGCAGAGCAGGGAGAGAGACAGTGCTCTCATCAGGTCAGTAGTTCTATACCAGGTCAGTAGTTATAGTACAAGGTTAGTAGTGCTATACCAGGTCAGTAGTTATAGTACCAGGTCAGTATTTATATACCAGGTCAGTAGTTATATACCAGGTCAGTAGTTATATACCAGGTCAGTAGTTATAATACCAGGTCAGTAGTTATAGTACCAGATCAGTAGTTTTAGTACCAGGACAGTAGTTATATACAGGTCAGTAGTTATAGCACCAGGTCAGTAGTTATAAACCAGGTCAGTAGTTATATACAGGTCAGTAGTTACAGTATATACCAGGTCAGTAGTTATATACAGGTCAGTAGTTATAGTATATACCAGGTCAGTAGTCTTAGTACAAGGACAGTAGTTATATACCAGGTCAGTAGTTATATACCAGGTCAATAGTTATAGTACCAGATCAGTAGTTATAAACCAGGTCAGTAGTTATATACCAGGTCAATAGTTATAGTACCAGATCAGTAGTTATATACCAGGTCAGTAGTTATATACAGGTCAGTAGTTAGGTCAGTAGTTACAGTATATACCAGGTCAGTAGTTTTAGTACAAGGACAGTAGTTATAGCACCAGGTCAGTAGTTATTGTACCAGATCAGTAGTTATATAACCAGGTCAGTAGTTATTGTACCAGGTCAGTAGTTATTGTACCAGGTCAGTAGTTGTTGAGAATGTTTAGAATGGGGCCTCCAGACTAAGGTTGGCTTATTTACCAGGTAAAGACTAGAAAAGGTCGGACAGGTGGCCAAGAGAGACAATCCATTTAACACTTGCTCATTACTTATAATCAACCACCGCAATGCAATGTTTAGAAAGGACGAGGATCAGCAAAGACAAGCTTGGCTCCAAGTCAGCCACGGAGACAAAGGGAATATTCATACTGGACGGACGGCAGACTAATCTCCCATGTCTGTGTCAGAGTCCAGCCGGTCTCGTGTCCATGTGTGAACAGATGATCAGCGGGCTGTGGGGGTCAACAAGGATCAACACCCCGAATTCAACCTAATCTTCGACCTAATCCACCACCCTTCCTCCCTCCCTCCCTCTTTTCCTCCCTCCCTCACCCCCTCCCTCACCTCACTCCCTCCCCTCCCCGCTGCCCACTCTGTGGAACATGACAGTCAGCCAGCCAGCCAGGCAGCCAATTAGCCTGCAACAAAATCCCTTTGTCACCATCAGGAAAAACAGCCAGATTCTAGGAAAGGGGGGGGGGGGGGGGGGGGGGGGGGAAAACTTTCCAAATCTTAAAGTCATTCCGTTAGTCGGTATAGTTTGGGTTTGGGACAGACGCAATCCTGTTCTAAAATGAGATAAAAAATGTGCTAATCTCAGACGGGAAATGAGGGAATCACAGCAGAAAGTACAGGACAGGACAGGACAGTAATATACGAGTCTGGAGAGAACGTATCGATGCGCACGCTATGATATCTGAACACGATATTACATGTCACAGTATTATTTTAATACGGTGACTGCAGTGATGTAGTGTGTGCGGGCGCGGCCTGGCCTGTCACCAGACCGCGCTGACGATGTGAGTTGATCTCACGCATTAATCTGGATTCAGGGACTAATCTCTAATCAACATTCCCAGGCTACCAGGTGATGACGGACGAGGGTCGGGGGGAGGAGGAGGAGGACGAGGAGGAGGAGGAAGGGGAGGGTCTGGGCATTTTTTATAGCGATTGCGATGCTCAAAAGCTGAATCAACCACTCACCACACTGCACGGGCTGTCAGCCTGTTTTCACAAGTAGCTGGCTTCAGGGCCGGATTACAGTACATGGATAGATTACACTCGGCCGACACACAAACATTTTGACATTTGGTAAACAAACACAAACACATTCTTCTGAACTGCCACACTCTGCTCATTAATCTCGTCAGGTTTATAGTTGAAAGTATATCTCTATGTTATACAGTCATTCATTTATATGACATTATTACATTACATTGGGGCGGGCTAGTCTCATGAATCAGACGAAAAGAACATCTAAAGTTGATTTAGATGTTAATTGGAAGTGAGAAAAACAACTCAAAGAGTGCATGTGTGTCGAGCATGCTGTCATTGGATTTTTCTAAAAAGAATGTAAAAGATTTACTACTCGGCAAGAACTAGGATGAGAAATGAGACGACACTCTTTAGAATAGAAGAGATAGAACCTGTAAGCAGAAGCAGTGACGCCAAGGCGGTGTGCACTGTTTGCATGACTGCTGATCGTATTGGATAACTAATACAGTTGTAAAAAATCATCTTCTGAAACCATCACCACTGTCCCAATCAGTCCAATCACTCTCAAATCAGTTGCTCTCCGAGAAACAGGAAACCCTGCTTGACTCCGCCCCCCCCCCCACTTGCTGGTGTCCGGTGCAGGTTCTGTGTCGTCTCCTGACAGAAGTTGGGCTATAACATTGTCAAACTTCTGTTTTGTTTCTCTGTGAGCACTTGGCCCTTTCTTGTAGTATTTGACGGGGCCTCTACAAATGCATTCTCTAATCTGCCGGCATCAGATGAATGTTTACATTTAGATGTAACCAGTTGAAATGTTTTTTTAATATTTTTATTCATTACAAAATGTGATTTTTCTTTTCACCGTGGTTAAGTCCTATAGTGCTAGTCAAAAGAACCGAAATATTCTCACATGTTTCATCAAAGAAAAATATTGATATTGCCTGTTTTCACATTAAGACGTTTGCGTGGACATCCCCATTCTCTCTCAGTTGAGTCTCTTTCTAGTCTCAGCCTCTTTCTAATAGTGTTCTTACAACAATGTAACATCTACTGGACACTTTAGATATAACGGTCGATAATGTGTACTTTCAATACTGTTCAATCCATTCATGTATACATACATCTCTACATTATTGCATTGGCATTAACATTGATACTCATCGAATTGTGCATGTAGATATAGTTTCTGTATTTAATTTAGCAGTTTTTTTCTTTCATTGTCATGTTTTACTTCTACCACTGTACTGTCTGCTGTGGCGCCCGGCCGTTTTTTGTTGTCTGTGATGAATGAAGTCCATCTTGTGTACTTGTATGTACTTTTATCTTGTGTTTGTATGTGTTCCCTAGGCTGCGGGAGGACTGGCTGCAGAGGCTGACCCAGAGGAACAAGAACCAGCAGAGTTTCTTCGATGAGCAGATCCGGAGAGCCAGCAAGGCCCAATGGCTAGTGACCAGCCTCCCCTGACACCGCACCCTACTTTATGAGTCAAGGACGAGCCAAGTCAACGCTCACATGATCATCTGTGATGTTTATGTGCATGTGTGTGTGTGTCTCTCTCTCTCTTTCTCTACATATTGGTCCATCTAGGCCAGTGTTTCTCAAACGGGGGTACGGGTACCCTTAGGGGTACTTTGAAGGAGGATTGCAGGGGGTACTCGGAACATGAACATGAATATTTTTGTTGCTGTTTTAATATTGGTTATGAATTATTGTAAAAATAATTTCCCCTTCGTAAAATGAATGAATAAATACCCGCTTAATACGATGTGAATAATAACATAACAATTTCAGTAAATATTTCCAATAAGAGCATATCATTTTATTTTAAAGGGATACTTGGCTAAAAAAATATCTTTTAATCTAGTAAAATAAATAGTTTTGAGAAGCACTGATCTGGTCAGTAGAGGGCGCTGTTGGCTAGGGATGGACAACACTTGGTAGCAGAGACGCACTCTGTATGTTGCAATGCGCTTAATAAAAGCACATGAATGTTTCTTGTTGGGGGCTACGTATTCCTAAACTTTACACATTGGTTGGTTTAATGAATACAATAGCAAAATAACAACAATTTGCAAAGAAACAAAGAAAGTTGTTTTATGAAATGCTTTTTTTATTTTTTATTTAATTAATGGTTTCAGGGGATTCCACTCCATGTGTCTGGGGCATTTTGAGTGGATTGCAGAGCATATGCCAACATGTATCTTTAGAAAGAATCCATGAATTAAAAGTACTATAAATAAGAATCAGTACATTCTGAGCTTCGTGGCTTGAGACAAAAACAATCAAAAACTAATATTAGTTCTAATCATAATTAAACCTTGTACAAATTTTAATTTTTTTTTATGAAATATATATATATTTTTATGATCCACGCTTACATGTGACTTAGTTCATTTTCCCGCG
This sequence comes from Coryphaenoides rupestris, assembly GCA_002895965.2. Classification (NCBI taxonomy): domain Eukaryota; kingdom Metazoa; phylum Chordata; class Actinopteri; order Gadiformes; family Macrouridae; genus Coryphaenoides; species Coryphaenoides rupestris. The sequence continues at coordinate 264,251 of PIJE02000564.1, read as the reverse complement.
AAATCCGACCCGACTCAAATATAAGAGAAATCATCCCAAAAGCTGTTCTACCAACAGAGAGTCGGGGAAGCTCTCATGTTTTAACTTCAACCACAACCTGCTCCAACCTGCTAGAACATTAGTTTCTGATTGTTATTGTCTCAACCTAGGAGATTAGAATGCACTCATTCTTACTTATAGTACCTTTAACCATTTAGCCATGTTCCAATGATAATTCATGTTACAATGCAACACAACATTTCATTGTGTTTAGCCTGAGTCGTTGCAGCTTTTTGTTCGCTCCATGAAGACATTTTCGATGACTGCAATATTCATAAATTATTTTTATGTATTTTTCTGTCGTGACTTAATGACGACACATTAATGCGGGTCCCCAGGACGAGGCTAAACCAGTTGAAGAACCACTGGCATAGTATAGACTATGAGGCAGCCTATAAGGTGAGGTTTGATTCCTGGTCAATGCAAACATGTTCCAAAGAGGGTCCTTCATGTCTATAAACACATAGACCCATGTTTGCATTGGCCAGGAATCCAACCTGAGTGTGTTTGAAAGGCAGCTATGCTAACCGTTAAACCGCCGATGCATGCAGATAACTGTTATCTGTCTGTACTTTGAATCCTGTGAGTTCAATTCTATATGGTAAGTGCTGCCTAATGTATTTTTTACAAGGCGTAGTCGTGTGTAGGTGTCGTGTCACGTCCACATGTTAGCGTCAAACTCGGGTCCACTTCAGCGAAGGCAGCGAAGGCGACTCACCATGATACCACCTCTCGGTCTGGACTTATTGGAGCATGTTATCCCAGTTTGATTCGGATAAAAGTGACACAATTAAGGCACAGGGTTGCATTGGCCGGGAATCCAACATGTGCCTAACTGTGTGTGTGTGTGTGTGTGTGTGCGTGCACGTGTGTATGTAAATACTAAGTGTGTTCTGAGTGCTATCATGTTAGTTTGACAGGGGGTTAATTAAATGGGTAACAGACACCATCCTGGGGTCCCATCATATTGATTCATATACACACACACACACACGCACACACACACACACACACACACACACACACACACACACACACACACACACACACACACACACATTGCACTGGTGTGTGTGTGTGTGTGTGTGTGTGTGTGTGTGTGTGTGTGGGACAAACCCTATTAGAACCGAGTAATGACAGTTATTATTAATACATTATTTAGACCCAGTGTCCCAGGTTAACTGCACTTCTAACTCACCTTGAATGACCTCTCACACACACACACATACATTAAAACCTTCCTCCCTGCTGACAACAGCAATTTACTTGGAGCGACAGTGTCCCTGGACCCCTTCCCCCTCACACACACACACACATACACACACACTCTCTCTCCACACACACACACACATGCACACACACACACTCAGGCTTTCTGACACACACACAACACACACACACACACACACACACACACACACACACACACACACTCACCCACACACACACACACACACACACACACACACACACACACACACACACCACACACACACACACACACACACCACACACACACACTAATTAATAATAATAAATTATAATATATATAATATATTATATAATAATAATAATAATTAATAATAATATAATAATAATATAATAATAAATATAATAATAATATAATATAATATATTATAATATAATAATATATAAATAATATAATAATAATAATAATAATGATAATAAATATAATAATATAATATAATATATAAATATATAATAATAATATAATAATATATATATAATATAATAAATATAATAATAATATATAATAATAATATATAATATAATGACACAGTATCCCCCGGCAACAGGACTGCGCCCGCTGGAGTGGCTGGAAGTCCGGGGAAGCCGCTGTACGATGGGGGTGGCAGAGGCGGAGTCAGATCACCATAGCAACTAATAATAATAAGAGTCAATCGATCCATCAATCAATCACTATTATAGGTGGCATGCACGTGAGTGTGATGACGTGTGGGAGAGAGAGAGACAGAGAGAGGGAGAGAGAGAGACCAATTGTTTATGAGAAGAGATAATTAATGGAGGGAAAGAGGAAGAGTGTGTCAAAGAAAGAGTGCTCACCCTCGGTGTGTTTGATGATGTTGCCTAGCAACAGGGGGTACTTGGTCAGCCTCTGCATCTCGGAAACCAGCAGGTCCTTCAGCTGCAGCCTCCGGCAGTGAGGGCTCGCCTCACACTCCTGTAAACACACACACACACACCTCAGTATATTCACACATCTTATGTTAGTTGGCAGGGATCTGTGTGTGTGTGTGTGTGTGTGTGTGTGTGTGTGTGTGTGTGTGTGTGTGTGTGTGTGTGTGTGTGTGTGTGTGTGTGTGTGTGTTGTATGAGTGTGTGTGTGTTGGTGTCTGTGTGTGTGTTTGCTCCGCAGCAGCTCCAGAGCCTCGGACTGCTGGCTGCACAGCTGGGACGCCTGGTCGGCAAACCCCTCCCCCGCCGAGCCCTCGAACTACACACACACACACACACACAGATATAATTACACATAGACACACACAGACAAAGATATAAAGAGATGTATGATGACACCTATATAGTATACAGTATATAGAGATAAACGTTCATAGATTGTAGACACAGACATAGATATAGATAGACAGAAAGAGACAAACAAAGAGACAGAGAGACAGACAGACAGAGACAGACAGACAGAGAGAGAAAGAGAGACAGGGAGAGCAGAGTGTCCTCACCCTGCTCAGCATGATGTCTCCGATCTCGTCCACGATGGTCTTCTCCCTCCTCTTCTTCATGGCCTCACACAGGCTGGCTGCAGGCCGGAGAGGAGCACCGTTAGAGACACACAACTCATACGTCATGTCTCACTTACAAAGTCCATGAGTGTCACTTGTCACTTTTACGTTATCTATAAATCTACCAAAAAATACGCATTATGCACACACAAGGACAATAAAAGCATCCACCGACAGATAGGAGTAGCCAACCCTGACCGCCAAGAGAGTGCGACAGAGGAGATAATCAACTTGGAGAGAATCGTGTTGTGGAGCTTATTGTTGAACCAAGAGAGAAGGGCAGGTAGGTAGAGAGAGAGGCTAGGATGTTTGACTTCCCCAATATCAAAAGCGAGTGTCAATAGAACATGGATGCAGGGACAAACGGGCAGAGACTGATAAGAAGTGGACGAGAGGGAAGGACAACCACGATAGACATAAAGACGGAGCGGTCGAGAAACTGACAAGCCAATTAGAGAAAAGGGGAGAGACAGAAAGACAGACCGACGGGGGACACACAGAGAGAGCAACACTGGAAGAGAAAGAGAGATGGAGGGATGAAGAGAGCTCGAGGTGGAGAGAGACGGAGAGAGACAGAGACAGAGGGAGCTCCAGACTGACCGTGCAGCTGGTAGACCTGGGGCAGGTTGGGGAAGATGCAGGCCAGCTCCTCGGAGCTCAGCACTGACCGCATCTTCTGGAAGAACACCTGGTCCAGCACCCGCAGGGTGCGCAGGTGGGACACCTCCGTGTGAACAGCCTGAGCGCGGACACACACACACACACACACACACACACACACACACACACACACACACACACACACACACACACACAACACACACACACACAACACACACACACACACACACACACACACACACACACACACACACACACACACACACACACCTTTTCTATTCCAATTTGAATCTCATCCAGTCCTATAGAATCTAATCTCATCCAGTCCAATCCATTAGAATCTCATCGAAACCAGTCCATTAGAATCATTTAATGTAGTTCAATAAAACCTAATTTCTTTATTTAATCTAGGCCAATAGAATCTAATCTAGTCTAATAGAACCTCATCTAATCTCACGCAATACACTCATCTAATTCAGTTCAATAGAATCTAATTTAATCAAGTTTAATAGAATCTCTTCTAACCCAGTCCAATAGAATTTTATCGAGTCTCATTGAAACCCGTCCCAATCTGACCTCCCCTAACCCGGCCTTGTACACAGAGACCAGGGGAGGGTGGAGGGTGCTGAGGTGGTGCTAGTGGTGTGTTACCGTAGATGACCGCCTGGCGCTCCACCTCCCGGGGGCTGAGGGTGGAGAGGAGCTGGGCGGGCACCGTTGCCTGCCAGTTGTGCCCGTCACACACCTCCTCTTCCTCTAGGGCCCCGCTGTCCGGGAGCAGGGCCAGGGGAGACTCCATACTCCTGGGGGGGAGCACACACATTTTAACACACACAGTAACACGCACATACAATCCAATCTTCTGTGTGTGTGTGTGTGTGTGTGTGTGTGTGTGTGTGTGTGTGTGTGTTTGAGGCCGACCTCCGTCGAGAGCGAGGGAGATGGCGTGGGTATCCACACACAAGGGCACACACACACACACACACACACACACACACACACACACACACACACACACACACACACACACACACACACACACACACACACACACACACACACACACACGAGTCTATAGATATAAAAAATATTAACGATTAAGGATTAAGGAACATGTTTGCGCAAGGGTGCGTTTGATACGCGCGCCCGTCTGTGGCCATTCCCCCCTCACCGGGCGGAGCTGCTGGAGGCGGAGGAGGAGGCGCTGTGGTGCAGCGGCCTCAGTCCTGCCGCCACGGCCGCCGCCGCCTCCCGCTCCTCGCCATAGTCCTCCATGTCCACGTCGCTACGGGAACGGGGCACCGAGTCCGCCCCCACTCCTGCCGCCGCCGCCGCCGCTGCCCCGCCCCTCCGCCGCCCCTCGCCCTGCGCCTTCAGGGACTCGCTGCGGGCGAGGCGCACCGACGACACTGTCGGGCTAGAGAGAGAGAGAGATAATTAATGAGGGAAAGAGAGAGAGATAATTAATGAGGGAGAGAGAGGGGGGGAGAGGGAGAGAACTGAAACACAGACCCCACAAGTCTTGACTCCACAAGTCATACACACACACACACACCTGTCCAGGCTGTCCTCCCCCAGACTGCTGGAGGAGAGTCTCTGGGGGTCTCCGTCTCCCCCCTCCTCCCCCGGCATCTCAGAGTGGTTCTCAAACTGCTGGATCATGTTCCGCACACTGCCTGACCGCACTGGAACACACACACACACACACACACACACACACACACACACACACACACACACACACACACACACACACACACACACACACACACACACACACACACAATGTTGGGAAAGTTCACTTTCTACATGAACTAGTTCAAAGTTCAGTTCACAAATTTTAAGTTCACAGTTCCAAAAATGAACTAGTTCATAGTTCTTTTTTTCAATATGTTGCTGCGAGCTATTATTTTTCAAAATTATTGCCACAGCCCATATAGAACCACAGACAGCAATTATTTTATCAGTTTTAACACTGAAACTATGCGTCAGATTTCATCTTCATATCCAATTTTGAATCCTTATCCAACCAGGGTTTACATTAACATTGAGGGGACAGCATTTCCCCATTGTTGCTTTAACGCTTTGTTTTGATGACGCATGCGGCAGTGCGACACTGGTGGCTGGTGTTGCCAGATTGGGTGTTTTTTCCGCTACATATTAAGGCCTGTTTACGGTGTGTTTTAGCCGGGTTTTCGCCTGGAAGGCTCTATAGAAATCTGGCACCCTATTGAACGAAGTTAAACTGAGAGAGCGTGCGTTCACAGACACCAGAATGAACGCGTTCACAGTAACGTTCATCAGGCAGTAATACAGTACGTTCAGTTCACGTTCGCCCAAAATATGAACGAGTTCATGAACTATCGTTCAATGAACGCGTTCAGGCACAACACTGCACACACACACACACACACACGCACACACACACAACCTTTTCCCTGACACGGCAACAAAAACAACAACAACAGGTGAGGTGGTTCTAAGAGTGTGAATGAGGAGGAGGAGGTGGAGGAGGAGGAGGTAGGAGGATGGAAGGGATGACGAAAGGGGTCATCAATGTACCGTTCGGTCGGAAGACGAACGGGAACATTGGGAACGTCTACAAAACAGAGTACGGTAGAAACAAAAAGTGATTTCAATTTTGGGGGAAAACAAACTGAAATTAGGCGACAAAGACAGGCAAATCAGGCAAATCAGGCAAAACAACTGGGAAACACAAATTAATGTAGTTTAGGGAAATTTAAAATAATGAAATGTAAAAAAAAAAAAAAAATGGATCAAGCGAGACATGGATACAAAAGAAAACTGGTAGAGTGGGTATGTGAGTCAGTATGTGTTTGGGTGTGTGTGTATCCACGTGTGTGTGTGTGTGTGTGTGTGTGTGTGTGTGTGTGTGTGTGTGTGTGTGTATTTACTGGACTGCGAGGTGCTCCGGGGTTTCCCAATGTACTTCAGGATGGGGTTCCTCCTCCGGTCGTCCCCATCCTTCTCCTTCTTGGCACCGCTCAGCTGGATGTGTGGTGGGGGGGGGGGGGGGGGGCAGAAGACACTTAACTCACCTGGCGTTCAAACCTCTCAGTCTCTCAGGTGCATCGGGACACACCACAGTAGCGGCGTAACGGCAACTAAAGTGGCATTTTTTTCCTGCGGCATCATGAACTACAGCAGCGGTACCCAAGATAATGACAAGAGCAACAGTAAGCAGGGCGACGGTAACCACGGCGACCAGCTTCCAAACCGCTGCATTGAGACTTCACATGGATTCCAAACAGTGTGTCAGAAGGACGTTCGTTTGTGACTCTAAGCATGACTCTTTGCACAAATCTACATTGTCAAGGAAACCACCGCCCGCTTGCTGACCCATTTCTATGTGTTGCCGATCATCTAGCAACTTTCTTATTGTTTGTTGTTGTTCTAAATGTGGGACGGTTCAGATACAATAAGACGCATAGAAGATACATCCCAGGAGGAAGTATTTCTGGCCCTAATAAGAACGCAGCCCACAACTATCAGCATCAGTTAGTATCCATTGTATTTCTGATAAAGTTATAGCACTATTGAATGACCAATGTTTCAATGACGAGTTATGTTAAACACTCAATAAAAGTTGAGTGTTTTTACAGTCCTTCGTGCAAGATGCGAACAGACAAAGTATGGGTAGTCCTATTGTTAAAAAATAATGAATCAATAAAGTTTTGGGTGTTTTTGAACAACAGTTCCATCGTTAATAAGAAACCAATAAAGTTTAGATGTTTTTGAACAGTTCCATGGTTAACAAGGAACCAATAAAGTTGTGGTGTTTTTGAATAGCGCCATGGTCGGGGGTGGGGGGGGGGGCGCTCTCCTACCTTCTTGGGCTTGGGGAAGAACGGGAGCCACTTCTCCTTCTCCACGCCCAGACCCGGGAAGACCTTGGAGTCCCGAAGCTTTATCCCGGAATGACGCAAGTACAGCAGCACGGCAGACGCTAGGGGAGAGCTGGAGGAGGGAGAGACATGGAGACACAGAGAGAGAGAGGGGAGTGAATTAGTTCCAGGGAGAGAGACACAGAGACACAGATAGAGAGAGAGTCAGAGAGAGAGAGACAGCGAGAGAGAGATATGGAGAGATATGGAGAGAGGACAACAAGGGATGGGAGATAGAGAGCAAGAGTTGCAGAAGAAATGAGAGAGAGGAGGAAGAGTTGGAGAAAGATCGAGGGGTCGAGGGGGGAAAGGGCAGGCCGAGAGTTAACGAGGTGAAGGGAGAGAGAGAGAGCGAGAATACCCAATAGATAGAGAGAAGGAGGAAGTGCAACAAGAAATTATTGCAGAAGAAGAAGAATAAGGAAGGAGGAAAAAATGGAGGTAGAAAAGGCAAGAGGTTAGAGGAGAGATTAGGAGTGACATTCAGGAGACCAGGAGCGGTTTAACAGAACAGAGAGAGGAGAAAGAGTGAGAAAAAGAGTGAGATACAGAACAACGTTTCAGTTAAGCGGTAGTTTTACAAGATGGAGGATGGACAGATTGTGGCGCTTACCTCCTCTCCTCCTCATGCTTGGAGCTGGCGAAAGAGGCAAAATAGTCGATAAAAAGGTTAGTCCCGTTTGACATCAACAACAACAACAACAAACAACAACAACCCAGCTTTTATTCCGAGTGTTGCAGTGTCAGCGTTCAGGTGCTGCTGCAACGGCATCCCAACGTTAGCCTCACTCTATTTACACACACAAATGATTGTCACTGAAATTCAGAACCTCCGGAGCGCAGCAGGAGTCATGTGATGTCATACAGTAAGCCTGAGGTTATGATACTGCGTGTGTGTGCGCATGTGTACGCAAGTGTGTGTGTGTCGGGTTCACGGTGTAAATGGTCACATGGCAGGAGGGTTTGTGGGCGTCCCGGTGAACTTTGGTTCATTCTTGGCCCATCGCTAGGCAACCATAAAGTCTCACAGACTGGTGTTTAGTGTGTGTGTTCCGTCCGTGTGTGTGTTCTGTAAAATCATCTGATTGTTAAACACTACAGGTCAGAGAAACCTCAAAGTAATATGCACGACTGTGTTGATTAGCTCGTTAAGTCGTGCTTAACGAGTTTGAACTGTCGTGGTGGTGGGGGCGGGGGTCATACTCACAGTATGTCCCAGAGGGCGGTGACCTGTTTGTCCACCACCTGCCTCTCCTTGGCCGGGTCCCCGTCCAGCTGCTGGAGATCCCCCTCGCCGAACAGAGAGCCCAGACCAATCATCTGCTTGTTCCTGGGGGGTGAGGAGAGATGAGTGGGGGCGAGAGAGTGTGGGGGGGGGGGCGGGGGGAGAGGGGGAGAGAGAGGGGCGAGGGGGAGAGAGAGAGAGAGAGATTGTTAATATACAGCAGTAGTAGTACTAGTAGTAGAAGTTGTTCTTGCGTAGTAATAATACTAGTAGTAGAAGAAGTAGTAGTACTGTATTACATCATGAGTGGTAGTATTAGTAGTAGTGTTTCAGCAGAAGTACTCCAGTCATAGTATTATTAGCAGTATTAGTAGTAGTAGTACCTGTAGTCCTGGATCTGGTCCTGGATGTCCGGCAGCACCAGCTGCTGCAGCTCTGACAGCGGTCCCCTGATGTCCTCCTGCATCTGCAGACGACTCTCTGTGCCACACCACAGGAGGAGACACACTCGTTACCATAGTAACACATTACAATGGTGAGAGCCCATTCCCAGAGAGATAGACAGACAGAGAGAAAAAGAGCAAGGGTCGAACAGAGACAGACAGACAGACAGAAAGACAGCGAGGGACAGAGAGAAAGCGAGGGACAGAGAGAGAGTGAGACAGAGAGTGGGAGACAGAGAGAGACACAGAGGGACAGAGAGAGTGATACAGAGTGAAGAGACAGAAAGAGAGAGCGAGGGACAGAGCCTGAGACAGACAGACAGCAAGGGACAGAGAGGCAGAGAGACAGCAAGGGACAGAGAGAGAGAGAGAGAGACAGACAGACAGAGAGACTAACCAATATCTGTGAGGAACTCCTCTCGAACTTTGATCTTCAGGGGCTGAGGGGGAAACATTAAGGTTAATTCATTAACTTTGGCCCTCAAGTTATTAATTAAGCAATTAATCTGCTCTGTCTCATACCTACAATGGTATGACATGATGCTAAAGATCAAGTCAAGTAGAACTTGACCTGATGACCATTGATGGGGTTATTTTACATCTCAAAACTTTATCAACACAGGGAAGAGATAAATATGACATTCGCTTTTTCAACGACTCCTACCAACCAGTCAAACCGCATTTAGTGTAGTTCAGAGTAAGTGTGTGTGTGTGTTTGTTTGTTTGTGTGGGGGTCATGTGACTCGTGTCACGTGACTCTTCTTACCGCGTCGGGGTCCAGGAAGTGGGAGCGGACCTGGGGGGCCAGGGAGCGTGCGTCCTTCGGGCTGGAGCCCAGGTACGCCTCCACGGACAGGTAGAACAGCTGAGGTAAGACACACACACATAGACAAACTGTAACTGTTTATTGACTCATAACTAATGGTTGGTATGGGGAGGATATGGGTGGTTTTGGTGTGAGGGAGAGCTTTTGTCTGTCTGTATGTTTGTAATGTATGTTTTTTTTTTTGAGGTCCCCTCGAAAACGAGATGCTTCATCTATTCAGAGGGTTTCCTCTGAATAAATTGAAATTATCTTATCTTATGAAACACACACACACACACACACACACACAGACGGTTCACATCAAGATCATTACAACTGACTAACCAACTTCCTCTTTCGTTGATATAAAGCGACAAGGAGGAAACCTAACCACCATCGTGGTTAGCACACATTTGAGTGTGGCGAGGAGGAAGGAGGGAGGGAGGGAGGAGGGGAGGATAGAGAAGAGAGGAGAGAGAAGAGAGAGGAGAGGGGGAGAGAGAGAAAAGAGGAGAGGATAAGAGAGGAGAGGAGGAGAGAGGAGAGGAGAGAGGACAGGGGGAGAGAGTTGAGAGGCGGAGAGAAGAGGAAGAGAGAGGAGAAAGGAGGAGGAGGAGAAAGGGAGATGCTGATGCTGCCGGTGCTGATGAGGACGGGGAGTGTCCTACTGACCAGGGGGGGAGGGGTGTGTGTTACTGACCCGGGGGGGGTGTGTGTTACTGACCAGGAGGAGGTGTGTCCTACTGACCGGGGGGAGGGGTGTGTGTTACTGACCAAGGGGTTGGGGTCCAGCAGCTGGGTGAAGACGTATCGCATGAAGACGGTCATGTGGGCCGGCCGGGACTTCAGCAGCTCAATGTCCTGGAAGGGGCCGTCCATCTGGGAGGAGGAGGAGAGGGAGGAGGATGAGCAGGAGGTGGTAGAGGAGGAGGAACAGGAGGAGGGGGGGGATGGGCGGAGGAGATGAGTGAGACAGAGGGGAGAGAGGGATGAGAAGAAGCGAGGAGGGAGGGAGGGAGGGAAGGGAGGGAGGGAGGGAGGGAGGGAGGGGAGGGAGTGAAGTGGGAAGAGAGGAGGTGGGGAGAGAGGGAGGGGAAAAAAGAGAGAGATGAGGAGCAAGGTGGGGGACACAAATAGGGAGCAGAGGAAGAAGGAAAAAGGAGAGAGGAGAGAACAGCGTTTATAAACAATCTGATCCGATCAGATCTGATGCACGGAAACTGGCAGCGTGTTGATGACATCACGCAGGATGTGACATCACGGCGTCGCACCTCATTGAACGCATAGCCACCTTCCTCCTCCTCCTCTTCCTCGGGGCCGATTATCTGGGCCTTTCCACCCTGCAACGCACACACACAAATTATATATAAAGTATAAAGTTTTATGTACATGTACAGGTTGAATTTCTGACATATGGTTAACACGTGGAGGGCGTGCACGTGGCACTCACCGTGTCTCCGGGAGCGTGCACGTCGGAGCCCTGCCGGCGGTGCAGAAGGGCCCTGAAGGAGGAGGGAGAGGAGTGGGGGCTCTCAAAGGCCTGGGAGGAGGGGGAGGAGGAGGGATGAGTCGGGAGCAGCAGACACAAACCGACTGACACATGGTGTGCGTTTCTGTGTGTGTGCGTGCGTCTGTGTGTGTGAGAACTGTACCTCCACATCGCCTTCGCTGGAGTCCACCGACAGTCGACCTGCGGGGGGACGGGGACGGGTGACAACACACAAATAAACAACATCAACAACATCAACAACAAGAGTTCACCCATATGGCAAAAAAAAGTCGAAAATAACTCAAGCGAGACAAACCTTCTCCGGCTACTAGGTAGTTGGTGACGGGGTCGCCGCGGTTACCGTCCTGCAGAAGGGAAGGGAAACAGAACGCACGTTTAGTTGCCATGGCGACTCGAAGCACTTCACAGTTAATGAGTGACATTCACGCATGCACGCACACACACACACACGCACACCGCCACATGGCTAATATAAATAATTACACCAACACCGCCCAGATAGCATCTCTGTTGACTCTGAAAGGTCATGCATTAACTAACAAAAACGGTAAATAATATGTTCAGATTGGACTTGGTCTATTGCTCACAGGCACATTGAAGAAACGATCCCAATTTTGATTATTTTCAATATTTGTATTTAGACTTAATTGAGTTCTATGCTCTTACAGTCAATTGGGACAAAATTAGAGACACCAGCTTTCCATAAAAATCCTGAGATGAACTAAAGATAACATAATACATAATACACATATATGCTGTATATAACATGTATGTAATATATTCAATACCAGGTCCTGCTGAATCTTGATCCTGACTTGGTGAGCCCGCCTCTTCGCACTCTCGATCCTCTCCTCCAATGACGGCGAGGGGTTCCGGGACAGCTCCTCCATCAGGGCCTGCCGATTGGTCGGTTTTGATGTCACTTATAATAACACGAGGTGGTGTACCATGTACCACGTCAGGTGTACCATGTCGCTACAACTGATTCACTTGAGTTGAGGTACAACTCAAGTGAATCAGGTGTATTCTTACAATACATCCATGGGTTTAGTCAATATCATATTGACATTACCTGGAGGTCGGCCTCTCCCTGCTGCAGCATTTTCTGGAGGATCTGACTGGCATGTTTCTGTACCTTTGGATCCTGCGCCACACGTTTCGAATGGACGGAAATATCCGAAAGAAAAAGAATGTATGTTAACACATAGCAGTTAACAATTTAAGACAACACATATATAATATTTGATAATATAGCGATTTTTGGATAGTTGCTAGTAGATATAAGGCTTGTGAGAGAGTGGATAAACTAATTTCTCATCTGCATGAAAATATAACAAAAATATATATACACCAAAATATTATACAGCAATATCATATCATATATAATATCAAAACATTAAAGAGAAGAAAATCTCACATAATGGCAAAGCTAATACTAGTAACGACTAGATCACCTGTAGTGGCTTGGGCCCTGTGATTCGCTGGGAGGGGCTGCTGCTGCTCAGACCGGAGGGCAGGGGAGGTGGCGGGGGAGGCGGGGCTTCTCCGCCCAGCGACGTCCTCTGATTGGGTAAGAGGTCTGTGCAGAGGGGCTCAAGGGGCAGGGCGACGGTGGAAGGGGGCGGTCCCTGGAGCGTGAGTGCTACATTGGGTCCGGCTACGGAGACATTTTTAAACGTGACGAAATTAGAAAAAAAAAATGTATATTCTATATTCAAAATGTAAAAACTGTATTCGATAGTGTATTCCTTAGTACTCACATTTAATGAGCTTAACAACTTCTTGGTGCGACATGGAGGACACCATCGATCCATTGACCTAGCGAAGACACGGAAAGAAATGGAGGAAAGGATTATTATTGGACAGCACGGAGGCCATTTTGTTCTCTGTGGCCGCAAAACATCAGGCTTCTTGGATGGTGTAGGATGGTTGTACACAATATGTCCTCACCAATAACAATATTACAGTCAGTATTATTTGTTCACCTTTATGATGCGGTCTCCCTCTTGGACACCTGCCTTAACCGCTGCACCGCCTGCAAGCGAAGACGAGACCGATAGAGAGAGGTGTGAACAGAGGCAGAGAGAGAGCGAGAGAGAGAGATAACAAAACTCAACATGTTTGCTAACAGACAGCGAGCAGCTAATGTGTTATCTTAACTACTGACCCCTTTTCAATCAATTGTGTGTGTGTCTGTGTGTGTGTCTGACCTGGTCGGACGTTCTGCACCAACTTGACCCTCTCGCCACAGACGGTGAAGCCGAAGCCCAGATGGTCCTTCTGGACCACCACACACCTCTGGATTAATCCAGGAACTGGGAGAGGGAGAGACAGAGAGAGAGGCAGAGAGACAGAGAGAGACACACACAGAGACACAAAGACAGACAGAAACAGACAAGGAGAGAGCGAGTGAGAGAAACAGACAAGGAGAGCGAGAGATGGAGACAGAGAAAGACAGAGACAGAGGGAGAGAGAGAGAAACGCAGAAAGAGATGGAGGTACAGAGAGAGCGAGAGAGAGATGCAGACAGATGCAGAGTGAGCGAAAAAGTCAATTAAATTAATCTCCATGAGCGACAATGGGAGATTAACATCAACACAATGATTCAGCAAAACACCTAGCACCCCCCTCACCCCTGTACAGCGATCAATGAGAACGGGCTAACCGATCGATCAGCGGCTATAGATCCAGGTGTTCTAGAGACCTACCTGTGCTCTCGGCGGGAAAGTCCCCTGCCGGGTCCCTGGGCTGCTGCTGCTGGCCTGCGGACGACTTCCTGTCGGAATCGCCGATGGTCAAACTGCTGAGCCTGGAGGTGGAGTGAGGGCGAGAGACATTAGCAGAGTGAAGAAGACGAAAAATCTCGAAGTACTGCATGTGTGATGGAAGAGGGTTGTATGGGGCATGCTGTTGAGTGTGTGTGTGTGAGAGAGAGAGGGAGGGAGGGAGGGAGGGCGAGAGAGAGTCAAGCGTGAGCAAGCGTGAAAGAGAGCGAAACAGTGACGGAAAAGAGAGAGTAACAGAGACGGGGAAAGAGTACGGGAGTATGGGAGAGCGAGGCAGAGAGAGACAGAGAGAGCGAGGGCAGGGTGAGGTTGGGGGTGAGTGGAAAGCAGTTGATCAGAAAAACTCACCAAGCCGCGAAAGGGCTGAGGGAGCGGCGCGGTGAATAGAGAAAGTTAATACAAAAGACGAAGAAAGAAAGAAAGAAGGAAGGAAAAATAAGGGAATTTAGAATGAAGGGCAGGTCAATAGAAGCACAATGATAAGAGAGAGAGACTGGTTGCAGCTGAGATATATTGACATATATAGACACTGATCACCCACAAACCCACCAAGATGCCCTCAAAATCATCCCCAAACCACACTGAACATAAACATATATACTGCATTGTATGTCAACATCGCCGCCATATTGGAGAGGTCAAGTTACTGTTACTGGCCTGCAAACACATACAAGTAATAAGTATGTAATAGTAATGACACGTTGTTCATAAAGCTTTGAATATAAAAACAGAAAATTGAAATTGTTTTTTAAACGTTTGTAGTGCTGTTTATCCAGAAACAAACAACGCATCTCCCCCGTTTACTTGTATGTGTTTATAGAACATACAGGCCTAGTCCTGACCTCTCCAATATGGCGGCAAAGATGTCTACTCTTTTCATAGGGGCGTCATCATAGGACAAAGTGGCAGGTGTAGCACATAACACAATCAATCTCTACTGGTCTACTACTGGTATGCACCAGCGAGGGCACATGGTCGCCCACGTCTGGCGTCTTCACCGAGCGAGACCTGTGGGTTGTCCATGGACGACGAGGATGATGCCCCCGGTGAAAAGGGTCGGTTACAGGCCACAACTACACACGGCAAGCCAAACGGGAATTCATGCGAGACCCGCGTTCATGCGACAAGAAGGTAGGGAGGAGGGGAGATGGGAGGGGCTAGCTGCAAAAGCTGGACAGGAAGTTAGCCAAAACCTTTAAAACCGCCATCATTTTGAAGACATTTTAGAGTAAAAGTGGTGACTGCAGTCCCCCTTCCCTGACACACATAGGGAAGGGGGGGGGGGCAACCAGCCAATCACAAGCTCTTGTTTTGCCTGAACTGTTTGGTGATGTCACGCGTCGTCAACCAATCAGATTTCACAGTCACGGAGGGATCGAAAGGACAAGCGACAACTCTCAAGCAAGCATTGGTAGGAACGTTGATTATCGTTAAAACAACAAAAAAATGGTTGCGTTGTTTTTGACAGTTAAATCAAAAACTGGATGCATGACAAATCAGACACCGGCAGGGAAACAGCAAACCGTGACTAAGTCCAAGGAAGAGCCTTTGCATTTCACATTCACTCGCTCTAAAAAAAGCATTTTCCTTGCCTCGAGTCGGTGCCCTGTGACTGTGGACGACGTACACAGAGCAAAGACCCAAGGGTTCGACCACATGCCCTTTGAGATGCACACTAAATCAATCTACAGGCTCAAGTTCGGCCTCCGCCCACACAGAGGCTCTCGTTTGGGACAGCCATCCTACCTGAGCAGGTGGGAGTTTCTCTTATTGGCCCTCTCGCTGTCACATGACACACACACGCAGACAGACACAGGAAGCGGTGGCAGGCCGAAGGGGGGGGGGGGTACACACACAGACGGGGTCACAAGTGGGACAGAAAACAGGAGAAGCACGTGAACGAGACACACGGCCACACAGGAAGAGTGAAGAGGTGAGAGGTCAGGTCAACGCACTGACGAACTACGCCGACGCATTTGACTGCACGTTTGACTGCAATGCACTGTGCATTGCACGGGGTAACGTCTAAAAAGGTGGCTGAAAGAAAATGAAGGGGACAGTGTGAGGGTCCCTGGCACACCAAAACGTCAACATTAGGTCACCATCTCCATTAGCGACAATGTGTCACCATTAAACACACACACACACAAACCACCAAAATAGTAGCCCGTCCGACAAGTTCTTCCACAGGTCGGTCAGGCTGAGAGGAAGAACCTCGTTCAGGTAAAGCAATGTTGCTTGCCCTAATCTGGCAGGGCTATCTGTTTGTTTGGGGTGTGTGTGTGTGTGTGTGTGTGTGTGTGTGTGTGTGTGTGTGTGTGTGTGTGTGTGTGTGTGTGTGTGTGTGTGTGTGTGTGTCAATGGGGCATGCAAGGCAAGCCCGCAGAGACATGACCCTTACATGACTCACGTCTCCTTCCTTCTTTAGTGGTGTTATTCGCAGGATAATATTTCCACACAAGTATTTGAGTGATGATGTGTATGTATGCACTTTGTCAAAGGCTGCATTATCTGCTGGGGCTTGAAACAGGATGTGTCAACAGGCCTGTGACTGTAGTGTTGATAGATCTAGAACATCTCAACTCATGTGATGCTTCGGAAGTGAGAACCACCAGTAGCATACGACTAGACCAAAATACAAGAACTGTCACTTCAGTAGTTCCTTCGAGTAGCGCCTCGGTTCTCCTTACCTGTCCAGCGTGGAGGAGGGCTGTCGGAGACTCATCTTGGCAGCGGCAACGGAACCGACCCACCACCCCTCGGCGCCCGTCTTTACAAGGGTGGGTTCCCACGGATCAGGTACCGGCACGGGTTCCGTTAGTGGACCACTGAGGTCATCATCACCATCACCACCGTCTCCATCCACTCACATTCTGGCGGGTTCTCCTCTGCTCCACGATAGTGCGCCCTGACTCACTGCACCCCAATTCATATGGTCCATAGGGTTCGAGCATCTGTTGTGCACTGGGTGATTTGTGCGCGTGCGTCCGTGTGTGTGGTCCAAAGGATAAAGAGGAGACTGCTGTCGTCGGGGCTCATTAATGATGAATGGCGGACGCTTCCCTTGTCTCTACGAGGTCAACAACCGCACCCGCCCACCCCCCTCCCTCCCTCCATGTCTGTCTGGTCTGAAGTGTGAAGTGGCTGGTGGTCGTTTCCCTTTAAAAAAAAAAAATAACTGTTTACACTGATCTCATTACAGTACACACATATAAATATCTATTTATGTGTCGACATATCTATATATACAGTGCATCGCTTGACTCCAATCACCTGCACTATCGTGTCAGCTTGTCCGAAACATGAATTGTACTGCGCTTACTATATGACAAGACATTCATTCAGACATACTGCAAAACACCTGAGTGTGCATAGAGCCAGCCACTCACTCACTAGCCCCCCTTTATGTGCTGATTCAAATGCTTGCATAGCCTGGCACAGTGCTCCTCCCTCTCAAGTCTCCAACCTCATGTGATGCTGGGCTAGGAGGCAACCTGCAATGCTGCAAGGGTGCTCAATGCATCTACCAAGAGGCCAATGTGCAATACTACTACTATTACTAATAATAATAATAATAACACTTATGAGACTTGACAATGCATGCAATTTTAAAGCTATACCTGCACTAGATCAACTAACATACATGTAAACAACCCTCAACTGGCAAAGTAAACTATACAATAACGCTCATAATAATAGCAATAATAATAATAAAAATCACACTAATCATAATACAATGCAAACTCCCTCTCAAATATATGCATAGGATAACCAGTATCGATGCACGGCGGGCCTGCTGTGCGCTGTGCAGCCACTTTACTGCATTCTGGGGCCTACCCCCGACGTCAGTCCGCGGTGTTGCGTGGGCGCCGAGGCGGGGAAGCGAAGCACCGGGCCGCCGGCTACGCCATCAGCTCGCGTCGGCGTGTCGAGCGAGCGGCTAACATGGCTAACATGCTAACAACAAGCTATGTTTGTTTAGGTGCAAAGGAAAAAAGAGTGAACCGGGCGGATATGTGGACATGCAGGACACAGACAAAAATAGGAAATAGTACATATATGTATAAATGTATATATATATATATATATATATAGATATATATATACGACAAATCCAGTGTCCTGCTGTCCTGTCTCCGTGCGGCTCTCCTGCAGTCTGTGGCCGCGGCTGTGTTGTGCTGCTGCCGCTGCTGCTGCTGCTGACCGGGCTCAGTATCGGCACTACAGCGCCCCCGTCCGGACGCATGGTGTAATGACAGGGCAAGCCATCACTAACTACTGTACTACTACAGTACAGTGACAAAGCCTCACAAATACTCTGTCATGATTTCAGAAACATGTTTTTTTTCTTTTATTCTTAGTCTTTTATTGTCTTCTTGTTCCAACTTTATCCCAACTTTAGCATGATCTCGTCTTGCATTCGTTTGGCCTTTCTGTTTCTGTCTTCTTCTCAATATCATGTGCTATATTATTATTAATATCACGTTACCTCTCAATATTACCTTGCAATATTACCATGCTACATTACTTTTCATAATTATTTGCAATATTCTTTATATCATGTGCAATACTTCCTCTTACCATTATTATTATTACCCTTCTATTACACTTCAATTACTGCCAAATTGTTTTTGCTGACTGAATATCTTATCTTACCTATATTTTTATACTGCTCTAGACTTACTGTACATTTGTAAATCTTTTATTTTATTTGGATTATTCAACTGTTTACTGTTTTATTCTGTGGCTATGCAACCTGGCAGAATTTCCTTCGGGATCAATAAAGTTCTTATCTTATCTTGTCTTGCTTTAGTTTGACCTTTCTGTTCTGCTTTCTGTTGTTGTCTTCTGGGTGACCTGCTTTTGCTTTGTCTGTCAAAGCACTTTGTAAACTCTGTTTTTAATAAAGTTACTGTTATTAAGTTGTTATTATTATTATTATTATTATTATTATTATTATTATTATTATTATTATTAGTAGTAGTAGTATATAAAGCAATGGCGTTACAAAAAAAACTATATATATATACAAAAATAATGAAAACAACAAATAAAACCCATTAGCTTGTCAAGAAATGAAGACTCGTATCATTATTTGGAGAGTTCAGCAAAGTTCATTCATTCGGGGGCCACTCGAGCGGGTCCAAGCGCAGCGTCACCGTTGCCCCGCCCCCCTCAAGCGCACACTTTAATACCATATTTGGTCATCGTGGGGCGTGGCGCATATTTTCCCCCGGCGTCTGTCTCTCTGTGATAGCGACTCTAATGAACTCAGCGCTAATTAATGAAGTCCCGGACTTAAAGCTCGGTAAGAAGGACCATCATTACACTGCTTCTTTTGTATTATACTTCTGCCAAATACGCCCATGTGACGTTTTATTCGATTTCTATTTTGGGGATATTTTCTTTACATTATTTAATTATTAGTTTCTTCTCATGCCAGAGCCTATATATAGATGTCACAATGGGATGCTTTATATGCAGGGTTCATAAGTGTTGTGCGATTTGTGTTTCTTTTCTTAGGTCACTGGGTCATTTATTAAATGTAACCGATCATGTAGTGGTAAATACTTACATCATGAAGGACGGTCTTGTGAATGCTGAGCACCACCGTTATGTCTTGGGCAATCACACCCACTACAAGTCCTTGAATAATCACATTCCCTTGTTTGTTGCCAGGGATCATATTTGTAGCAAATGCCTGTGATTTGATTTCATACTCATGGGCAAAGAAAAGCCGTGTGTGTGTGTGTGTGTGTGTGTGTGTGGGTGTGTCAGAGTGTGAGAGTGTGTGTGTGCTTCCTGTGTCCTGTTCTACTGACAGGAAGAGTGCAAAAGTGTAGCTGGGTACTCTGTTAGATCTCTGTTAAATAGACGTAGTAGGTTCGTACACGTCTCAGTCTGCTGGGCACATTTTTATGTTCAGCCTGAACATGTTAAAAAGCAAAAGACTATTCATTTGTCAGAACAGGAAGTTAGTAGAATAGGAAGTTTCTTAGGGGGCTAATATGACAAAGCAATGCAGTTAGTCTAGCTGATACTGGTCAGAGGGCAGGACGTAATAGTCTAGTAGTAGTAGTAGTCGTGGTGGTGGTTGACTCCCAACCAAAAGGTTGTGAGTTTGAACCCTGGAGGCATCCTCGAGCACGATGCCAATTTCACCCCTGTTCATTTATGACGCGTATCAAATTAAATTCACTGCAAGTCGCTTCGGAACAAAAGCGCCCATTGCCAAATGAGTAAATAGTCAAAATGTACAGATGTAGTAAACATAAACATACTTTTTTAATGTCACCCCCACCCCCCCTCGGCATGATGACTGATATGCATATTTATTCTGTATCATTATAGAATGTACACTTCAACACTTGGTCAAAGTCACAAGGTTTCTCAGAAAGCCTTGTAAGGTTAGCATGTCTTGTGCAACTGGAGAGCATTTCTCGTTTTTGTTGGGGGTGCTTATAACCACCATAACTACAAGATCCTCATCCCAATGACAACCTAATTCATGGTTCCATATTCTCTCTTATGCAGGACCTGTCGTGACATAGCATGTGAGATGTTAACCGCTAAGGACCAACGCAACGCAACGCACACGGACTGACTTCAAAAAACACACCTGAGCGTCCAGCAGACCATTTCCCAATCACGTTCAGCAATCATCATCAATCCCATTGCCATCGCACCTATAATCTGTGAGCCCTAATCCGCCGCCCACCAACCACCCCCCATCGCTATGCCCTTGATCTTCGTGCCCAAGTCCCAGTTGTTATGGATACGCGTGACGGCGCTGCTGTGCACCTGCGTGGCGTTCAGCGCGTCTGCCCACGCCGGCAACCTCCCTGCCATCATGTTCATGGCTGACTGGAGCATCTTCTGCTGGGCCTTCAGCTTCGCCGTCACCCTGCTGGTGCTGCTGGTGGAGATGTTCGGCCTGCAGACCCGCGCGCCCGTCTCATGGAGCAACTTCCCCATCACCGTGGCATCCTACGCCGCACTCCTCTGCCTGTCGGCCTCTGTCATCTTCCCGATCTGGTTCCTGAAGGGCAACACGAGCTACGGCGAGACACGCAGCCACCGCGTGGCCTCCACCGTCTTCTCCTGTCTGGCCACGGTGGCCTACGTGGCCGAGGTGAGCCTGACCAAGGCGCAGCCTGGCGAGGTCGCGGGCTACATGGCCACGGCGCCGGGCCTGCTGAAGGTGTGCCAGACCACGGTGGCGTGCATCATCTTCATCCTGGTGAGCGACCCTGTGTCATACGCCCACCATGCCGCCCTGGAGTGGTGCATGGCCGTCTACTGCATCTGCTTCATTCTGTCCATGGGCGTGGTGGTGATGTGCGTGGGCGAGCTCACCGGCTACCTACCCGTGCCCTTCCCCAAGTTCCTGTCGGCGTACGGGCTGCTGGCCGTCGCCATGTACCTGAGCGCCACCATCCTGTGGCCCGTGTTCCAGTTCGACAAGCGCTACAGTCGCCAGGCGCCGCCGGAACGGATCGCCGTCGCCGTGCTGACAGCGATCAACTTCCTGCTGTACCTGGCCGACCTGGCGCACTCTGCCAGGCTGGTGTTTATCAGTGTTTAGGCGGGTGAGAAATGTGGCTTTGTAGTCATACCGCCGCCTGCCACTAGAGGGGAGTGTTTCCAAAACAACCCTGAAATATACAATATATACAAAATATACAAAAAGACATGACTTAAGACTTAAAACATAAGACATATACCAACGTCTGAAACATCTGAAATCGGCCTTTGTCTCTTCTGTTAGTAATTCAGTGTTATCACCGTCAACAAAACAACTGCCACCCACTGGCTTCCCCACGTGAATATTCCTGATATCTGCTTGTGTTGAATATTGTCATTTAAAGTTTTATTTTTTTCAATGCGTTTTTATTTTGGCTTGTGATTTCAGTATATCATTCAGCAGTTGTTTATTAATAAAGCTCAACATTAATTATCCCTTACCACGGTGGAAGTCTTAGTTGTTCTTAAAAAAAATTCCCGACATGAATAAATATTAAATGGAGATAAAAACATTCAGTCCAGTACAAACAGCTTCACCTACATTCGTTGAGACATTTCTTCGCAGCTGATCTGTGAACCTCTTGAACGAAGGCCATCGATTGGCCGCAAGCCACCAAGATGTTTTCAACCTTTTAGTCGCAATTTCCTCCACAGAATGTCATGTTCGTGAAATGACAAGGCTTATCTGCTTGTGTTTAATGGCCATAAATTCACCAGTGTTGCACGTCTACGGGCAATTTTGCCATCTTTGCTTCCATTTACATTTACATTTACATTTAGGGCATTTGGCAGACGCTTTTATCCAAAGCGACTTACAAAGAGTACATTTGTTGAAGGAGAGGCAGCAATATATCACTGTGGTACCTGAAGATAAGAATAGAGCTGTTTTCGAGCATTCCTATTTACGAGACGAATAGAACGAGTTTCATAATTGCCAAGTTGCCTGCATAAGTAGCTGGGCAGGCGTGCAATTCTAAGCATGATACAATATCTGAGAACGAACAACAATGCTAAGTGCCATTAATAAGTGTTAACATGCATTTGTTTCGCAAAAATCAACACGTCATTTAATTCTTCAGAAATGTAACACTTCACAGACTTATACAAGAAGTAAGACTTGTATTTTCATGAATAGGGCACTGCACAGAGGGAATTGCGTAAGAGGTTTTGAGCATCTCCATTAGTCATTGTATCTTGACTCTAGTCTTGGCCACCTGTCGGTCATGGATGGAAGAGCATGTGACCTCTGCATCTGTCAGATGAGGATGATGCACAGGCAGAAGTGGAAAAACAATGTGAAATGAGTACACCTTATCCTCCAATCTTAGTCCTTACTTCTAGCAGTGACTCATTGCGATCACATTGATCAGATTATTGGTTAAGCTCGCCCCGTTATCGCAAGCAGAGACGTGCAATGACTAGCTGTGTACGTACGTACAGCAAGTTACTGTATGTTGAGTCAACATATAAATAGATGGATGTCCGCCTACATGCACACACACACACACACACTTTTTATATGAGTAAAGATATAAGCACGAAGGGAGAAAAAAAAGTCGACTTCCTGCCCAGATTTAGTGACTCAATAAAAATAAGTTTAATGATTAATTGGCTGGACAATTTTTTTTTTTTAATGTGAGAAATATTGCATTTGAGAAATATTGTGAGAAATATTGCATTTAATTATTATTATGAAGGAGTATTATTATATTATGAATAGTATATTATTATTATTATTATTATTATTATTATTATTATTATTATTATTAATAAAGTATATATCAATAACGAATAATATGTATCACGGTATAGAATGTTTTCCGGTCATTCAACAAATACATTGTCTACACAAACGAACTATATTTTAAAGTCTGTTTTTGTGTGCTGTTGTACATACAATGACATTTTGGATTAGTACAGGGTAGGCAAATAATAGATATATCATGAAATTACGATATTCAAAATCTAGGACGATAGGACGACAACTAGTCTCATATCACCATATTGATATGATAGTTGGTAGTTTTAGTACATTTTCTTTCCTTTTCTTTTCCAAAGCAAATGTGCTTAATGGCAGTGGATTGGAGTTGAACCGCCTGTAATCTAACTCTGAGTTAGGGCGGAGAGGCAGCGTTGCCATGGTGCCCCTGCTCACTGCATCCCGGGTTCGATTGGACCATTGGGAAGTGGGGGGGGGGGGGGATCAGGGTGCCAGAGGGTCTTACTATTTCGCTAACCATTACATACCATACAGCTGTTTAAAAATAATCTATTCAATAAAACAAATTACCGAAAGCAGAGAAACTGAGGGCCTTTGAACATGGAAAACATCCAAATTGACTTTCAGCAACTTTTAGACACATCGGCCTCTAAATCTAAAATCATAACCAGCCACTCGCCCTCCACGACAGGAAACCACAGAGCAAACCGACAGAGAGTTAAAGGAGACATTTGACATGCTTTTACGACACACTAACACACTACGTTGCATAAAATCCCTGTTACTCATTAATCTGTGTCCACAAATCATGAAACTATAGTATTACTTTGTGCGTGTGCGTGTGTGTGTGTGGTGTGTGTGTGTGTGTGTGTCTAGGCATTGGACGAGTTGAGACTCTTTAGCGGGTGGGTGTGTGTGGATTTTATGACGTTACAGATACCTACCGTGTGCGTGTGTGTGTGTGTGCGTGTGTGCGTGCGTGTGTGTGTGTGTGCGTGTGTGTGGAATTCCAGGAGCAGGCCCAGGCTGCTGAGGTGTGGGTGTGCCGGCGAATGAATGCTCTGAGCTCTCCTCCTCCCCTCCCTCCCCTCCCTCCCTCCCTCCCTCCCTCCTCCCCTGACACACCCACCCCGTCCGGCGGGTGGCCTGGAGCGTGCTTCGGCAGGCAAGACACATGACTGGAAGGGGAGGCGACGGGGGCCGTCCTGGAGGAGGAGAAGGAGGAGCAGAGGAGGAGGAGAAGGAGAAGATCGTAGCTCCACCACTTGTCGAGTTACGTCTGTGTGGTGTGTCCCCCCCCCACACACACCACCACCCCCCCCCACCCCCCCCCCACCCACCACCCTCCCTGCCCGCCGGCCGCCAGCCTTGAATTCTGTTCTGAGCACCCTTCATTGGGTGGTGTGTATTCTCCTGCCGGGCGCCTCTCAGATTCGGTGAGTCTCGTTTTTATGTTATTTGATTTTTATAGATTATTTGTTCTGTGAGAAATAGTAGTGGGAGGGAAAGGTGGACTACATATACAGTAGGTGTGTTCAAATCACAGTGGGTCAACACAACACGCATGCCTCCTTGTTTGTTTTTTTGTGACGCCACAAAAGTGTCCCATGTGCGCGTTCTAACTGTCAAAGAGCACTCGTACTAGCACACATACCGATACCTTTGCTTATTGTTGTTGTTGTTGTTGTTGTTGTTGTCGATGGTTTTGTGGCTGCGTGCTGTACGTAGTTCATGTGTCTCATTTTACTGAAACAAAGTCATCTGCGCTAAGACATCAGTGTGTGTGTTTGTGGCGTGAGTCACCCTTTCTACACAAAAAACACGCCTTTGAAACCGTCGAAAGGTTGTCACCGAGAGGAAACCGTACGAAAATCATAAGGTTTCATGGGGGGAGAGGGGGAACGTATTCAACAGTATTCAACAGGGGAAATGTGCTCTACGTTGAGCTTGAGGTTATTGCACAATCACTTCAAAGCACATTCAGGTTTGACACAGCAACTGTCAATGTGGCTTAACCGGCTTCTTGTAAACACAGTGCTCTGTGTCTGTGTGTGTGTGTGTGTGTATGTGTGTCTGTGTCTGTGTCTCTGTGTGTGTGTGTGTGTGTGTGTGTGTTTGTGTGGGGTGGTCCCGGCCCTCGGACCTAATTAATTAACATGCTGCCAAATATACAGTGTAATCCGGCTTGTTTATTTATTGATTGATTCATACATCTCCCCGAAGACAAAAAGTAGTAAAAGTACAATTTGAATGTTGAGGTGGCCCTCCTATGAGAAGACCATCAGTGGCCCCCCGAGGTCATTTGAGTTTGAGACCTCTGCCTTACTTAAAGGCTTAAATGTTCTAGGATTCATTTAGAGGTTGTTACAACAAGCCATGTCAAAAGGTTTCCCATATTTTGACATCACAAATGGGAAGTGTCCGCCGCCCATGATGGCTCACAGGTCCACAAGTTACACCCACGGCCTCTTGCCCGTCGGATTTGAATAATGGAGAGAGGGAGAGAGAGAGAGAGAGAAAGAGAGAGAGAGACAGAGAGAGAGAGAGAGCTATTGGCCGGAAGGTGGCGTGGTCAGGACCCAGTTACCAAGGCGTGTTAGTGTTGAAAGAGTGACTCATGCTACTCATGCTGCAGGTGTACTTTTGAAGTATCTTCCTGAGTCTCCTGGGATGTCACAAATATGCACGTTGCAAACCTCTAATTGTGTATTGGATACACCCACTTGTGATGTCAGAAATGGGCATCTTTCAAAATGTCTCAAAGGCAGAGATTGCACTTTCAATTTTCACACTCAGAACACATGAGCATCCAATTATCCACAGGGAGGTGGAAGTGAAAGTAGTACCACAAGATGGAGAATATTTGAATTACTGCTTCCTTCTATCGCCTCCTGGGCACTTTCAGCCAACAAGCAACATTTATGAAACCACAATTTGCCCTTTTTTGTGTACTTTTAATATGAAATGGCTCTTTGAAGGATATATATCTTTTTAAATGACATTCACATTTTATTTAATTATGTTATGAACATCTGGATTGTGGTGCTTAATTTTATGTTGTTGTTGTTGTTTAAATTAAAGTTACATGTTATGTTGTTGTCAGTTAACTTAAGAGTCATTTAAGCATTGTTGCTGCTCACTCTATAATTGTGTGTGTGTGTGTGTGTGTGTGGTTGTGTGTGTGTGTGTGTGTGTACGTGTTTGTGTGTGTATATGTATGTGTGTGTGTGTGTGTGTGTGTGTGTGTGTGTGTGTGTGTGTGTGTGTGTGTGTGTGTGTGTGTGTGTGTGTGTGTGTGTGTGTGTGTGTGTGTGTGTGTGTGAGTTTCAATGGAACAGGTTCTGTCGAGGCATGTTAGGGAGGGAGGGAGACACCTAGGTGAATAGAGAGAGACAGAGAGAGAGAGAGAGAGAGAGAGAGAGAGAGAGAGAGAGAGAGAGAGAGAGAGAGAGAGAGAGAGAGAGAGAGAGAGGTTGAATGGTCACGCAGTACATGGGTGTGTATGATCAGACTCAAACTCAACACGCATCAGGACCGTGTTTGAACGAGAGCAATCGAAAAGACACCATTTAGCGACAAGCTAGCACATGCCGATGATCATCACCTTCACGTCAAACAACTGGCAAGACTGTACGGAAAGTACAATTCATAGGACAAAAATGTGTGTGTGATGTCAACCCACACAACCAACACACACACTCACGCACACACATCTACACACACACACACACACACACACACACACACGCACACACATCTACACACACACACACACACACACACACACACACACACGCACGCACGCAGACGACATAACATAATTGTCCTGAGTAAACGTTGACGGTCGACTTGAGCATTTTAAACTCTTTCTCTTCCTTCATGCCCCGTCACGTTCTCCATTCTAGAGGAATGTTTTGAAAAATCACAACTGTTGCACGTGCAGTAGAACACACACACACACACACACACACACACACACACACACACACACACACTCCTGGCCCCACGGCCTTCCCTACGTCAGGCGAGGAAGGCAGTTTGTGCGGCTGGTTGGACATGAATCATTGATCTGCTTGTCTCCCTTGACAAGACCCTGAAGGCTAACATTTTTGCAACAAATACAATTTGCATTTTGAGTCATCGTCAGTGCTGGCCTTCAGAGGTGTAGCGCTCTCCCCGCCTAAAACTGTAAACCCACCGTCTTCCCCTCGGCAAACGGATGTAAATAATCGCTTTTGCTTGTATTTTGGAGGCTGGAATTGAGCTTTTAGTACTTTTGGGAATGCTGCCATCACAGAGCTGTAGTCGATGCCACTGTTTACACCCCTAACTGATAAATTGGTATGGTGGGGAGTGCAATTAAGTCGCATCCTGATCGGACCAGTAGTTTACCAGTAGTACCTGGTTTCATCCTGGTACAGTCATGGTTCAGTCCTGGTCGAGTCCTGTTTTGTTTAGGGTTTGGTCCTGTTTTGGTCCTGGACTTGTTTAGCCTTGTTTTTGTCCTGTTTTGATCCTGGTTTGGTCCTGGTCTACTGTTTTCTCAGCTTATACCACAACTACACACGAAGCTTATATAACAATCAATATCTCCCACCCTGCAGGCGTGAGGAAGAGGAAGATGACCGCCCACGGCAACAAAACCACCATCTTCACCCTGTCGCCACTCAGCAGCGGCAATGTCTCTGTGCAGTCGCCCCTGTCCAACGACACAAGCATCGTGAGCAGCACTGCCACCACCGCCGTGGGCGCCGTCATCCTGAGTCTGGGCTTCCTGCTGGGCGTGCCGGGCAACCTCTTCATCATCTGGAGCATCCTGGCGCGTGCCCGCAAGCAGTCGGTCACCACGCTGCTCATCCTGAACCTGGCGTACGCCGATGGCTCGCTGATGGTGCTGACGCCCTTCTTTGTAGTGTACCTGGTGCAGCAGACCTGGGTGTTCGGCAAAGCCCTGTGCAAGATCCTCTTCTACCTGTGCCTGGCCAACATGTACGCCTCCATCATGCTCATCACCCTCATGAGCTTGCACCGCTTCGCCGCCATCGTGTGGCCGAACCGCGTGCGCGCCCTCCTCGGGCGGCGGGCGGCCCTGCGCACGTTGGCGGGCGTGTGGGTGCTGGTGCTGGTGGCCTCGGTGCCCGCCATCTTGTTCCGGGAGCAGCGGACGTTGATCACCCGGGGCACCACCCGACAAGTGTGTGACTCCTTCCACGACTTACAGAGCCAGGTAAGTACACCAGCGTCACTTTTGACTATACTTATTATAAATGGTAAATGGATGGCATTTATATAGTGCTTTTATCCTAAGTGCTTTACAGTATTGCCACACAGACACATACACCGACAGCGGTGTCAACCATGTAAGGCAACAACCAACACGTCAGGAGCAGTTCGGGTTAGGTGGTGTCTTGCTCAGGGACACCTCGCAAGGGCGGAGCCCGGGGATCGAACCTGTTTAGCATTTATGCTTAGAAGTGTTACTGTGGGAGTAAATGGGGAGTATGCATTCCATTGTACTTGTTACATATGGCAAATAAAGAATCTTGAATCTTGAGTCAGTAGTTTACCAGTGTGGATGCAATAGGAGGACCGTTGAGAAACGGAAATAGGCTATTAGGTACCTCCGCCATAAAATGGTCATTTGCAGGTTCTGCTTGCGCTTATTATCTATGATGGAACGAGTCTCCGTATGTATGCGTGTATGACTGTAATTACATTTTAATTACATTTTGTCAACAATTGACTGGATCACACATGTCGGGTTTAAGGCTAAGGCCCCAAGGACGCGCACTGCCAAGTGTGAAGTTGTTTGGATGAGCGGGTTCTCGGGGAAAGCCCCAAAACAGTTGGCCCTGCCCAATCGGCGCCGTTTTGAACAGGCACGGAAACGGGCACCGCAGTGCACTGTGGCAGGTGTGATGTATTGCTGAGGACCCCCAGGAAGTTTCAATGTCATTCAAGCGTGAAGTTGTTCGGATGAGCGGTTCTCAAAATATGATGCTTACTCCCGCCCTGCAGGTGGTGCTGCAGTATACCATGGAGGTGCTGCTGGGCTTCATCATCCCCTACCCGGTCATCGTGGGCAGCTACGTGTGCATCCTGCGCCGCATCCGCCAGACCAAGTTCCAGCGGCGTGTGCGCAGCGAGAAGCTCATCCTGGCCATCGTGGTGACCTTCTGTGTCTTCTGGCTGCCCTACCACTTGGTCAACATGATGCAGGTAATGCTGTCATGGACTGCAGGTCACGGCTGCTTGGGTGCAGTACCCGCGGTGGCCACACAGAGGGTGTTGTTTCTTTCTTTTCTTTCCACAGTTCACAATTTGTATTTTTTTGGTTGTATTCTTCTGGCTAACTTTCAGGTAAATCACTGTAAATGACTGTATATTGGAGTTATTGTTCTTTTTAATGTAAATCATGTCATTACATGATTACATGCATTTGTAATCATGCATCATCTTTTCCAGGTGGCATCTGCCTTGTGTCAACGCGACTCAGACTTACAAAAAAAGTATGTTTATATTATTTTAATTCAGACAAAAGCTCACAGCGATAGCATCACATACATTACAATTAAT
The DNA here is from genome assembly GCA_002895965.2 of Coryphaenoides rupestris. NCBI lineage: Eukaryota > Metazoa > Chordata > Actinopteri > Gadiformes > Macrouridae > Coryphaenoides > Coryphaenoides rupestris. The sequence continues at coordinate 234,320 of PIJE02000564.1, read as the reverse complement.
TACTATTATGCTTATGTTTACTATGTTTAGTTTTTTGATTATAGTTTGTTTTAACTATGCTTTTACTATGTATTGGCTCTATGGCACTCTGAGATTCCTGGAATGAAAAGTGCGTTACAAATAAAATGCATTATTATTATTATTATTATTATAAATGTTTCTCTTACTTTTTCATAGTAATAATACTAAATAATAAGCTTTATTGACATCGTTTTTACAAACATGTGCTTTTGTGAAATTGGTGCATAACATTGAACATTAAACAGAAAGTAATAATATATATTTAAAAAAAAATAACAATACACGTATATATAAAAAATCACCATAATCAATAATAATCATACTAATAAGATAAGATAGAACTTTATTAATACCAAAGGAAATTATTGTGCCAGGTTGCATAGCAATACAGTACAATAAAACAATATGGAAATCAACAGAATAATACAAATAAACTAAACTAACAGATTTACAAATGTACAATGTACAATGTCAAATATAAAAATATATAGGCACGATAAGATATTCAGACGGCGAAAACAATTTGGCATATAGTTGAAGTGTAATACTGTGATAATAATAATGGTTAGGGGACGTATTGCACCTGATAGAAAGAATATTAAGAATATATATTATGAATATTGTTGAAATCCTATTAGAATATCCTATGTCATCATCAGTCATGTGACTAAACTGACTCTCGGTGTTTCTGGGCGGGAAACGCAGGCTGGTCCGCATCTCGACGCGGGCGCGGGTCGTGACCTCGTCACTGGCCTTCATCAGCAGCTGCGCCAACCCCGTGCTCTACGTGTTCGCCGGCAAGTCGTACATCCGCCGAGACGGGCTGGCCTTCATGGCGCGCCTGTTCGAGGGCACGGCGCTGGACTCGGGCGGCACCACGCGCAAGAGCCGCCAGAACAGCCGGCAGGACGAGAGAGGCGAGAGCAAGGGGGAGGCGGCGGCGGCGGCGATGGCGGCGCTGAAGGGTCGCCGCGACGACGGGGACAGGGATGACCAGGGCGGCGGTGACAACGACGACGACGGTTACCTCGACGACTCGTCCTACACGGCACACTCCAGCTCCAACCAGATCTCCAAAATCGACAAGAACGGGAAACAGATAAAAAATTAACAACGAAGAAGAAGAAGAAGAAGAAGAAGAATGAGGAGGAGGATGAGGAGGACCAGGTGGATGTAACGCCTTAGTAGAGAGTTGAAGGGACGGTGGAGGGAGGGAGGGAGGGAGCGGGGAGGAGGGGTGTGTTCCCAGGGATGGATATTGAGCTCTCAAGCGGGGGGGGGGGGGGGGGGGGGGGAGGGGGGTTGACATGTGGACCTACCGCTGAATGGATGGATGAAATCTGGGCTGGGAACTCAAGGGCCCCAAACGCTCTGTGTGTGTGTGTGGTGTTGTGTGGTGTGTGTGTGTGTGTGTGTGTGTGTGTGTGTGTGTGTGTGTGTGTGTGTGTGTGTGTGTGTGTGTGTGTGTGTGTGTGTGTGTGTGTGTGTGTGTGTGTGTGCGCGCTGCGCGTGCGTGCGTGCGTGCGTGCGTGCGTGTGTGTGTATGCGTGCGTGTGTGTGTATGCACGCGCGTGTGTGTTGGGCTGGGGGACGGGGCCACAAGGAATTTGAGACGGACCCTTGAGTCTGAGCCCCCATGGATCCAAGATGGGGTGGGGGGTCGGGTGAGACTTGATACAGATGCAGAAGAAGTGTTGGACTACTGGCTGGTGGTTGCGCCTCCCCAACTAATTTCCGGCTGCACTTCTTTCGTGTGTCAGATTTTCTGTTTGTGTGTCTGTGTGTCTGTGTGTGTGTGTGTGTGTGTGTGTGTGTGTGTGTGTGTGTGTGTGTGTGAGTGTGTGCGCGTGTGAGGGTGTGGGACTGCTCAGTATGTCCCTGCTTAGTAACGTCACCGTCGACATAAATTTCAATTTCAGTCCGGGCTTCTCGACCACCGACATGACGCAAAACAAAAAAACGCCGGCAACTGCTTTGAGCTTTTGAGACTCCACCTTCCAACCGCAGAGCCAGAGGAAATGATGACGAAGGACACGTGCGTACTTCCTCCCCACCTCAACAACTTTTGTTTAAAAAAAACCAATGCAACAAACAAACAGTAAACAAAACAGCGTGTCATCAACTGAAGCGATTCTGCAGAACCACAGAAGTTCTTGGTTTGAGTGTGCTGGAGTTATGATATGCACGTGTCTGTCACATGGTTATGGAGTCAAATATGTTGATTAGTAGTGGATACATTTTGATGTTGTTGTTGTTGTTGGTGTTGTTGTTGTTGTTGGTGTTTAGTAGCCTTGTGAGACCATTCCGATCTTGCAAGTTCACGTTCGGTTTCTCCCTTAAGATCGGTCTGGCCAGGCTTCAGGCTATCTGTTTGCATCCGAAACACCGGTGGTTCGGACCAATCGGCATCCTCCTGGCAGCTACGGGGGCGTGGTTTAGGCGTGACAACAGCAACCAACCAAGCAAATGTTTATCCGGACACAACAATGGCGATAGGCAGACGGTTTTATCCAATCACCTGCAAGTGCCTTTTATAAACCGTTTCTAATGACGGCTTCCCAGATGGTTCTGGTTTGGCGTTCAACGTTTTTTCACATTTCTTATTGACAACTTTTTTATTTTTTATTAGTGTCACCATGAAAAGATTGTAATTTTATTTTCAACAGATTTTTGAAATTCAAACAAATATTATATGTATGACATATTTGTACAGCAATTAAATGAAAGCATTTCAGAGTTTTTTTTAATAAGCTCTATTTCCATCGAGTCCATCCATTGAGTCGTTACTTATTTACTATTGAGGGAAATCTAGAAAGTAGATTTCCGCATCCAGACCAGAAACGTTGACTTTGTTGTGGTTTTTACCAGTGTGCGAAAGTTAAAAAGTCTCATAAAAAAACAATTATTAACTTCCCTTGCTCGGTTAATAAGTAATGATAATACAATAATATCATTTCCCAAAAATGGATTCACCAGTAGTGCAGTAAACAATAATGCCTTCATGTTCTGTTAAAAACATTGCTGCAACAACTGGGGGCTAAACTCCGTGAAATAGTAAGACATTGAAACATTAATGGATTTGTGGTCGTCTTTCTTCTGAAGACACGCAAAGTGGGTCGTGACCCAGTAACAACAGCGTTTATAACCGTCGCCACAGCACACAAAACCTGTGTCCATGCAAACACGCACACACACTAGCTTTAGCTTTAGAAAGAAAAAGAAAAAAAAGTAAAATAAGGAAATGATAAGTAAGTAGTGAGTAAAGTAACATCTGCTCTGGGAAATTATGACAGTTTCTTTTGCAATGTTTTGCATTGTGATCGTCGTAGGTCGTAGGTCGTAGGCCCTGCGTGTTGCAATGGGCAAACTGTCAGACGGACGATCTCTAAAAGTGTTGAAAACTGCTCCCCCCGACAAGACAAACCGACCCCGAAAACTAACCAATGGTGATTATGATCTTCAAAACACTCTTAACCACAATTAATAGGCCATTCATATTGTTTATTTTTGTCTTTACATGTCGCTCATATGAAATGACAGGATTTACATTTACATTAACATTTACATTTAGGACATTTGGCTTGTAAGTCGCTTTTATCCAAAGTGACTTACAATAAGTACATTTGTCGCTGGTGGTGCATAAAGATAAGAATAGAACGGCTTTCAAGCATTCATAATTAAAAAGTCATAAAAGTTGGGAGGTAGGTAGGTAGGTAGGGGCAGTTCTGTTGACAGCCTTGTAGGCCAGTACCACTGTCTCGAATCGAATGCGAGTGATGACCGGGAGCCAGTGGAGGTCGCGGATTCTTCATAGGCTAGATTTTAATCGATGAAATAAATATAATATAATATATATATAAAAATAAAAACACTGCCATCCAAAGTCATTTCCTTTTAACTTCCTAAAGTGTTTAAAGGCAAGACACAAGAGCGTAGAGTTGTGAGCTAAACCTGCTGATGAGTAACCATTATGTTTCTTCATCCTGTGTTTTACCCCATCGCCCCCACCCACCACCACCACCTCCAGCAGCTTCTATGGCTTAATAACCGACTGCCATTTAATTTTTTGTCTTCCTCAAAAGCAAGTAGGGGGAAGTGACATGTCCTTCCCGTTACATAACCCTAACCTGTGAACATTGTTCAAAGGCTCAAAGTGTTGAACATTGAGAGGCTGGTCGGACTTATTACTGCCAAGAGCTACTTTAACGCAAGCTTGGCCCAACTTCAGCAGTGGGACGGTTGGTGGTGGAGCTACCCAGGGATGTGATTCAGAGATACAAGGTAGGCTATGTTTTTATTAATAAGATGAGAGTTGAGATTTTAGAAATTAGGTAATTTGTGAGATAATGCAGGCTCAGTGTGGATAGAAGTAGTCGATTTAGTTTGTCCTCTGAGTAAACATTATTTGTAGAAGGATGTAAAAAAAAAAGTTAGTTATTATCATTATAATGATATTATATTGGTGTATTATATTTTGTATTATGCATACTATTATGATTATTATGGTTATGATTATATTATTATTATTATGCTTATTTGTAAAAACTCGTAAAAATTAAAGTAGATTACTTGAGATTAATTGTATCACAATAATTTGGATGCATGTTTGTGAATAAGCCTCATATTTACTGTTTTATTGTATGTATAGAGTATAGAACATGGAATAGTATAGAGTTTAGCTGATTCAATATAATTAGAGGAATCTGTATGTATGTATGTATGTATGTATGTGTGTGTGTGTGTGTATGTGTGTGTGTGTGTGTACGTATGTGTGTGTGTTTGTATGAACGTCTGTCCTGATATTCCCGATAACCATTCATCCGCTCAACGTTTGCGGGCGTATTGCCACAATACGAGACGGAGGCCAAGTCAATCTTCAAGCGAAACGGACGCGTTTTGAACAGGCAGTGGCACGCTTCGAATGGGCGCGTTTCTAATGGGCACATGACTATTATAGTTTTGGAGAGTTTGGTATTCTGTGAGGTTCTTTACCACAAGAACGACGTACAAACACACACATGCGCAGGCACGCACACACACACACACACACACACACACACACACACACACACGCACACACACAGACTCCTTCCATTATAGTTAGATGTGTGGTGAATCGTGGTGCACTTCAAGGATCAACAAAAACGACTTTTTCTCTTCCCTCAGCACCGCAGAATTTGCAAAAGTACAACCCACGAGCATCATCCTCACATCCCCTGCCTACAACCAACCAACCACCCACCAACCCGCGTACCACTTTCACCAATGGCTTCCACCGCCCTCCCCACCTCCACCTCCACCTCCCCACTATACCCAACAGCATCCTACCACACATCCGCCCCCTTCGCTCTAAACCTCACCACCAGCGCGGTGGTCACCTTGTCCACGCTCACGCCAGCGCCCATGCGCTACTCAGCGCAGTTCGGCGTGGCCATCCTGAGCCTGGCGTTGGCACTGGGCCTCCCGGGCAACCTGTTCGTGGTGTGGTCGGTGGTGTGGCGCGTGTCCCGCAAGAAGCGCTCCGTCACGGTGCCTGCTGGTGCTCAAACCTGGCGGTGGCCGACGCGCTGGTGCTGCTCGGCTCGCCGCTCTTCCTGCGCTACCTGACGTCGGGCCGCGGCTGGGAGTTCGGCGGCGCCGCCTGCAAGCTGGTGCACTACCTGTCCAGCGTCAACATGTACGTGTCCATCTACCTGATCGCCCTGATGAGCGGCGACCGCTGCCTGGCGGTGGCGCGTCCGTTCGCGGCGCAGCGGCTCCGCACGCATCGCACACTGCTGGCCACGCTGCTGGCCGTGTGGGCGATGGCCTTCCTGCTCTCGCTGCCCATGGCCTTCTACCGCAGGTGGGTGTGGGTGAGGGGAGTGTGGGGGAAGGGGGCTGAGTGGGAGCGGGGGACGCATTCACACACACACACACATGCATATGCACACACGCATTCACACACACATGCACGTACACATGGATGCACACGCATGCACACACACACACACGAATGTGCACACACGGAAACACACACATGCATGCACACACACAGACGTGCATACACACACACGCATGCACACTCATGCATTCCATCTTCCCCTCTCTTTCTCCCTCTTGTTCTCTACATCTCTCTCCCCCTCCGTCTCCCCCCTTCCCCCCTCTACCTCTCTCTCCCCCTCTCCCCCTCCGTCTCTCTCTCTCTCCCGTCTCTCTCTCGCTCTCTCTCTCTCTCTCTCTCTCTCTCTCCCTCCCCCTCTCTCTCTCTCACTCTCACTCTCCCCCTCCCTCCCTCCCCACTTCCTCTCTCTCTCTGTCTCTTCCCCCCCCCAGCAACCTGCAGAAGCAGCACAAGAACATTACGATAAACTACTGCACCCAGTACCACTGGGAAAGCGTGCACCACGAGGTCTTCCAGTACCTGCTGGAGACGCTCATGGGCTTCGCGGTGCCCTTCACCTTCATCGTGGGCTGCTACGCCACGGTGGTGTATCGCCTGCGCAGCGCCGTCTTCCAGCGGCGGGGGCAGAGCAGCCGCCTCATCCTGCTCATCGTCGGCGCCTTCGGCCTCTTCTGGATGCCCTACCACATCATCAACGTCATGGAGGTGAGCTGCTGCCAACACCGTCATAACCAACGTAACCACCTCTGTCGTAGCCACCACCTCTACCACACACACACACACACACACACACACACACACACACACACCACACACACACACACACACACCACATATTCTTTGTGGTTTTAATGCTTGAAAAGTCAAAGTAAATCACCAAATGTGAAAAATATTCCCCCCCGCCTCCCTCCCACCCCCAGGTGTCTGGCCTGCTCCAGGGCAACGGCGCGGTGGTGCGGGCCGCGCGGGAGGGCCGCCCCAACGTCACGGCGTTCGCCTATTTCAGCAGCGCCATCAACCCCGTGCTGTACGTGTTCGCCGGGAGCTCGCACATCCGCCGCGCCGGATGTGGCTTCATGGGCCGCCTGTTCGAAGCCACCAACTCCGAGACCCGCACCAGCACCACCGGCAGCGGCCGCACCCGCTCCAGCCGCGGGGGCTCCACCACCGCCATGGGGGGGGCCGTGACGCTGGCGATGGAGGACGAGAGCTCCCCGCTGCGCATGCTGTCGCTCAAGCTGGGCCGGCCGTTCAGGAGGGAGTCCGGGGACAATGTGGAGACCACCAACGGCGGCGGCGGCAGCCTCGCAAAGGAAGGACGCTTCCGCTCGGAGCTCAACACCCTGGCGAGCCTGGATCAGTCAGACTGATGCCTCCCCTGTGACGTTTCTGGTTCTTTGGGTCCTTACATCATCATTTTTGACCCTATCCCAGAGGCATGGTCATCACAGGGCAAACCACAGCAGCAGCCATGTATTCATTATATCAGAGTATGGTGTGTTATTTAACTCTGTGGACTTTTAAAGGGGACATATTATGCCACCAGGTGTGAGTGTGATTAGGGGGCGGCAGTAGCTCAGGAGGTTGTCTGGCAACAGGAAGTTTGCTGGTTCGATCCCCGGGCTCCGCCTCCTAGCTAAGTGTTGAGGTGTCCCTGAGCAAGACGCCACCTAACACCTAACTGCTCCTGACGTGTTGGTTGTTACCTTGAATGGTTGACACCGCCGTCGGTGTATGAATGGGTGAATGTGAGGCAATACTGTAAAGTGGTGAATGAAGGTACAATCCAGAAAACAGCAAATGCAGTCTATTATACTATCTCCCCCTTAATTCCAGTACAGTATATTGGTGTGCTTATGTTTGTTTTAAAGTATGCTTAATATTCCCTAGTTTCCTCTTTATATGTCTTTAGCTTCTATTCAAACCTAGTAAAGGTTAATAGCTTTTTGCTAAGTGAAATGATGTATCAAATGGAGAGAGGGATTACATATACAAAGATATTTAGAATAGGTGCCATGTTTTATTTAGTTAATAATTGTTAATACTATATATACAGTATATACAGGGACAAGTTGAATACACAGCAAAAGTTGGAAGTGGAGATTAAAGCACAATGAAAAAAAATTGTATGTCTAATTATATCATGCTTCATATCACGATCTGGCAACCGCATTCTACATCTTTCCGACCCACTTCCCCCTGTATGTATGCATGTCCCCTGTGATAACGGCTAATGATTCTGTTCACCCCGTGCTCCTTGTTCTTTACCTTCACGCTAACTTCTATTGTGCCTGCTTTTGCGTTGGTTTCACCGCCTGCCCCAAACCTGTCAATGTACAGGGGCTTGCATGACACAATGCATCATGGGAGATTGAGTTTGGCGATACGCCGCCATATTGAGAGGAATCCTAAATCAATGTAAATATACACGTATACCGCAACGTAGGCTAACGGAAAAGTTGTTTTCCCATGTCTCTCCAATGAGAAACGCTGTGGCAGTTTCAAACAAATGTCTCCCCATAATGACGAATCATTTCATGATTAATAACTAAATGATTAATGACAAAACAATGACCTAAAAGCCATTCCTACTACCTGCACAACAGCAAACTTTCCAATGCGCTATGCTTCCAAAATGGAGGCCAGTCATTGCGATGTACAAGCCCCCATACTCTTAATATGTGTGTGGGAGGGCAAAGAAGAACTAACCAGTGCATGAAAAAAGAACGAAATAGAAAGAGTGATGAATTACAACATTGCTTTACCAGCATCTCATAAGTTACTGTGTCCTCTGTTTTGCAACCTCGAACCACAGAACACTTCCTTCCTGTCCTCAATTGGCTGCAAGGCCCTGTTTCTGTTGTCTCATCTGCCTCGTGGTGGGATCTTGATGTGAGTGGGTGATAATCATTCCAGAGCGTGTAATCGTGATTAAAGTTTTGTGAACTACTTTAAAGTGAACTTCACTCACATTAACTCCCTCACCAAAATGTCTGACTAAATAGGTTATTTGCGTAAAGAGCACAGCTCCTATGAGGTGTGGAAGTAACAAAAATGTATAAATGAATGTGTAATCGATTAAAATGCAATCAAATTAAACAGTCACTTGATGAGTCAGCAAATGATTTAATTAATTCAGAACCAAACTGATTAAAACATCATCAATAAAATGAAATAACAATCAAACACATCATTGAAATAAAGACTGGTTTTATCCACAAATCGAGGACACTTTCATCGTTAGAAGGTGTGTGCTGCATGTGTCAATCACATGACCCCGCCCACAGATTTACATCCAGGCTCAGAACCAGATCAAGCCACGGTGGCTTCCCGGTCCAGAACCAGATCAAGCCACGGTGGCTTTGTGGCAACATAGACTTCGCTACATTGGCGCCCAAACAGGACCTGGGACACGGAGACGCAAGGTGCTGAGTCGGTGGCAGAAGCGGCGGACCGCAGTCGGGATAATGCGGAACAGTCTTTAATTATAAATGAGGCCCATTGGCTTCATAAGGAACATGTTAATATTGTTTTTAGTCGGTGTCGGGTCCTGCTGCTCCATCCGTCCCCAGCCTCCTACTGTGGGGACAGTAACCAGGTGTTAATAAATATGATCAGGATCATTATACTCATCCTACAGCTGCGGTAATCAATAAATATGATCAGGATCATTATACTCATCCTACAGCTGCGGTGATCAATAAATATGATCAGGATCATTATACTCATCCTACATACTGTGGGGACAGTAACCAGGTGTTAATAAATATGATCAGGATCATTATACTCATCCCTACATACTGTGGGGACAGTAACCAGGTGTTAATAAATATGATCAGGATCATTATACTCATCCTACATACTGTGGGGACAGTAACCAGGTGTTAATAAATATGATCAGGATCATTATACTCATCCCTACATACTGTGGGGACAGTAACCAGGTGTTAATAAATATGATCAGGATCATTATACTCATCCTACATCTGCGGTGATCAATAAATATGATCAGGATCATTATACTCATCCCTTCATACTGTGGGGACAGTAACCAGGTGTTAATAAATGTGATCAGGATCATTATACTCATCCATTCATACTGTGGGGACAGTAACCAGGTGTTAATAAATGTGATCAGGATCATTATACTCATCCATTCATACTGTGGGGACAGTAACCAGGTGTTAATAAATGTGATCAGGATCATTATACTCATCCATTCATACTGTGGGGACAGTAACCAGGTGTTAATAAATGTGATCAGGATCATTATACTCATCCATTCATACTGTGGGGACAGTAACCAGGTGTTAATAAATGTGATCAGGATCATTATACTCATCCATTCATACTGTGGGGACAGTAACCAGGTGTTAATAAATGTGATCAGGATCATTATACTCATCCATTCATACTGTGGGGACAGTAACCAGGTGTTAATAAATGTGATCAGGATCATTATACTCATCCATTCATACTGTGGGGACAGTAACCAGGTGTTAATAAATATGATCAGGATCATTATACTCATCCTACATACTGTGGGGACAGTAACCAAGTGTTAATAAATATGATCAGACAAAAACGACTTTTTCTCTTCCCTCAGCACCGCAGAATTTGCAAAAGTACAACCCACGAGCATCATCCTCACATCCCCTGCCTACAACCAACCAACCACCCACCAACCCGCGTACCACTTTCACCAATGGCTTCCACCGCCCTCCCCACCTCCACCTCCACCTCCCCACTATACCCAACAGCATCCTACCACACATCCGCCCCCTTCGCTCTAAACCTCACCACCAGCGCGGTGGTCACCTTGTCCACGCTCACGCCAGCGCCCATGCGCTACTCAGCGCAGTTCGGCGTGGCCATCCTGAGCCTGGCGTTGGCACTGGGCCTCCCGGGCAACCTGTTCGTGGTGTGGTCGGTGGTGTGGCGCGTGCGCCGCAAGAAGCGCTCCGTCACGTGCCTGCTGGTGCTCAACCTGGCGGTGGCCGACGCGCTGGTGCTGCTCGGCTCGCCGCTCTTCCTGCGCTACCTGACGTCGGGCCGCGGCTGGGAGTTCGGCGGCGCCGCCTGCAAGCTGGTGCACTACCTGTCCAGCGTCAACATGTACGTGTCCATCTACCTGATCGCCCTGATGAGCGGCGACCGCTGCCTGGCGGTGGCGCGTCCGTTCGCGGCGCAGCGGCTCCGCACGCATCGCACACTGCTGGCCACGCTGCTGGCCGTGTGGGCGATGGCCTTCCTGCTCTCGCTGCCCATGGCCTTCTACCGCAGGTGGGTGTGGGTGAGGGGAGTGTGGGGGGAGGGGGCTGAGTGGGAGCGGGGGACGCATTCACACACACACACACATGCATATGCACACACGCATTCACACACACATGCACGTACACATGGACACACGCATGCACACACACACACACAAGTGCACACACAAACACACACATGCATGCACACACACTGCATACACACACACGCATGCACACTCATGCATTCCATCTTCCCCTCTCTTCTCCCTCTCTTTCTCTCTCTCTCTCTCCCCTCTCCTCTCTCCTCTCTCTCTCTCTCCGTCTCTCCCTCTCTCTCTCCCTCTCCCCCTCTCTCTCTCTCTCTCTCTCTCTCTCTCTCTCTCTCTCTCTCTCTCTCTCCCTCTCTCTCCCCCTCTCTCTCTCTCTCTCCTCTCCTCTCCCCCTCCCTCCCTCCCCACTTCCTCTCTCTCTCTGTCTCTTCCCCCCCCCAGCAACCTGCAGAAGCAGCACAAGAACATTACGATAAACTACTGCACCCAGTACACTGGGAAAAGCGTGCACCACGAGGGTCTTCCAGTACCTGCTGGAGACGCTCATGGGCTTCGCGGTGCCTTCACTTCATCGTGGGCTGCTACGCCACGGTGGTGTATCGCCTGCGCAGCGCGTCTTCCAGCGGCGGGGGGCAGAGCAGCCGCCTCATCCTGCTCATCGTCGGCGCCTTCGGCCTCTTCTGGATGCCCTACCACTCATCAACGTCATGGAGGTGAGCTGCTGCAACACCGTCATAACCAACGTAACCACCTCTGTCGTAGCCACACCTCTACCACACACACACACACACACACACCACACACACACACACACCACACACACACACACACACCACACCACATATTCTTTGTGGTTTAATGCTTGAAAAGTCAAAGTAAATCACCAAATGTGAAAAATATTCCCCCCCGCCTCCCTCCCACCCCCAGGTGTCTGGCCTGCTCCAGGGCAACGGCGCGGTGGTGCGGGCCGCGCGGGAGGGCCGCCCACACGTCACGGCGTTCGCCTATTTCAGCAGCGCCATCAACCCCGTGCTGTACGTGTTCGCCGGGAGCTCGCCATCCGCCGCGCCGGATGTGGCTTCATGGGCCGCCTGTTCGAAGCCACCAACTCCGAGACCCGCACCAGCACCACGGCAGCGGCCGCACCCGCTTCCAGCCGCGGGGGCTCCACCACCGCCATGGGGGGGGCCGTGACGCTGGCGATGGAGGACGAGAGCTCCCCGCTGCGCATGCTGTCGCTCAAGCTGGGCCGGCCGTTCAGGAGGGAGTCCGGGGACAATGTGGAGACCACCAACGGCGGCGGCGGCAGCCTCGCAAGGAAGGACGCTTCCGCTCGGAGCTCAACACCCTGGCGAGCCTGGATCAGTCAGACTGATGCCTCCCCTGTGACGTTTCTGGTTCTTTGGGTCCTTACATCATCATTTTTGACCCTATCCCAGAGGCATGGTCATCACAGGGCAAACCACAGCAGCAGCCATGTATTCATTATATCAGAGTATGGTGTGTTATTTAACTCTGTGGACTTTTAAAGGGGACATATTATGCCACCAGGTGTGAGTGTGATTAGGGGGCGGCAGTAGCTCAGGAGGTTGTCTGGCAACAGGAAGTTTGCTGGTTCGATCCCCGGGCTCCGCCTCCTAGCTAAGTGTTGAGGATGTCCCTGAGCAAGACGCCACCTAACACCTAACTGCCTCCTGACGTGTGGTTGTTACCTTGAATGGTTGGACACCGCCGTCGGCTGTATGGAATGGGGTGAATGTGAGGCAATACTGTAAAGTGGTGAATGAAGGTACAATCCAGAAAACAGCAAATGCAGTCTATTATACTATCTCCCCCTTAATTCCAGTACAGTATATTGGTGTGCTTATGTTTGTTTTAAAGTATGCTTAATATTCCCTAGTTTCCTCTTTATATGTCTTTAGCTTCTATTCAAACCTAGTAAAGGTTAATAGCTTTTTGCTAAGTGAAATGATGTATCAAATGGAGAGAGGGATTACATATACAAAGATATTTAGAATAGGTGCCATGTTTTATTTAGTTAATAATTGTTAATACTATATATACAGTATATACAGGGACAAGTTGAATACACAGCCAAAGTTGGAAGTGGAGGATTAAAGCACATGAAAAAAAATTGTAATGTCTAATTATATCATGCTTCATATCACGATCTGGCAACCGCATTCTACATCTTTCCGACCCACTTCCCCCTGTATGTATGCATGTCCCCTGTGATAACGGCTAATGATTCTGTTCACCCGTGCTCCTTGTTCTTTACCTTCACGCTAACTTCTATTGTGCCTGCTTTTGCGTTGGTTTCACCGCCTGCCCCAAACCTGTCAATGTACAGGGGCTTGCATGACACAATGCATCATGGGAGATTGAGTTTGGCGATACGCCGCCATATTGAGAGGAATCCTAAATCAATGTAAATATACACGTATACCGCAACGTAGGCTAACGGAAAAGTTGTTTTCCCATGTCTCTCCAATGAGAAACGCTGTGGCAGTTTCAAACAAATGTCTCCCCATAATGACGAATCATTTCATGATTAATAACTAAATGATTAATGACAAAACAATGACCTAAAAGCCATTCCTACTACCTGCACAACAGCAAACTTTCCAATGCGCTATGCTTCCAAAATGGAGGCCAGTCATTGCGATGTACAAGCCCCCATACTCTTAATATGTGTGTGGGAGGGCAAAGAAGAACTAACCAGTGCATGAAAAAAGAACGAAATAGAAAGAGTGATGAATTACAACATTGCTTTACCAGCATCTCATAAGTTACTGTGTCCTCTGTTTTGCAACGCTCGGAATACCACAGAACACTTCCTTCCTGTCCTCAATTGGCTGCAAGGCCCCTGTTTCTGTTGTCGTCATCTGGCCTCGTGGTGGGATCTTGATTGTGAGTGGGAGTGATAATCATTCCAGAGCGTGTAATCGTGATTAAAGTTTTGTGAACTACTTTAAAGTGAACTTCACTCACATTAACTCCCTCACCAAAATGTCTGACTAAATAGGGTTATTGCGTAAAGAGCACAGCATCCTATGAGGTGTGGAGTAACAAAAATGTATAAATGAATGTGTAATCGATTAAATGCAATCAAATTAAACAGTCACTTGATGAGTCAGGGCAAATGACTTTAATTAATTCAGACCAAACTGATTAAAACATCATCAATAAAATGAAATAACAATCAAACACATCATTGAAATAAAGACTGGTTTTTATCCCACAAATCGAGGGACACTTTCATCGTTAGAAGGTGTTGTGCTGCATGTGTCAATCACATGACCCCGCCCACAGATTTACATCCAGGCTATATCCTCAGGATCATTATACTCATCCTACAGCTGCGGTGATCTCAGGCGTGTTGCCGCTCCGCCCCCTTGTTTCTGCCCGCCGCTGCTAAACCACGCCCCCTCGCATACCACCATTATTATATTATATTATTAATATTATTTATACATTGTGCCCGATCAATGTTTGGTTTTAAAAGCGCCCCAGTTGTATAAAGTGACGTCATGGACAATATTGCTGCATTCTTTTCAAACCCATTCATGTCCATTGATAGACAACAGCTAGCAGATACATTCCATTGTGTTTGCTTTGCCAAGTGGAGTTGACATGGAGGTGATTCATATGCAAAATGACAGCTGAAAGACACATCTAGGGACAGTGACTCATGGGGACTACCTGGCGTCGTAATATGACCCCTTTAATATAAATTTTGACTTAAAAACTACAAATGCACGCGTACGTAGGAAAACCACACCCTACGCTTATAGTAGTTTCGCTTACCCTGGTCTACTGGCTCTCCTAGGTCACATCCGGTGTATTTGAACATCTCAACCCATTAAATTAGTTACTAAGTGCATCTTAAGCACACTCACACTTGTTAAAACACACACACACACACACACACAGGAATGAACTTAAATTATTGAATCAAAAACAAAACTGGGCACAGCAAACCTGAACATGCGACAACTTAGCGACATGCAACAAACAGAATACCACAAAAGAACAACAAACGACAAGGATCCGACAGAGAACCGATCCAGACACTGAACTTAAATCCAGACAGAACTAAACAGGGCCAGGTCCCTACGAGGGACAGGTGAAGACAATCACAAGGGCGGGAAAACACACAAGGCAGGAAGTAACAGAAAAACAGTCTACAAAATAAAACATGAAACAAAGAATGAACAGATACACACTAATACCCGCGGGGAAACAGCAAGTAACAAAAACGAGAGAAAAATACAAAATACAGGAAACAATAAACAGAAACACACTAAAACACAAGGGAAGTGCTAATCAACCAACAAGAAAATGGCCAACAACAGACAAGGGCAGGAAGTAAACTACAGGTGAGGGGCAGGGTCAAAAAGGAAATGACAAAAGCAAAACACATTAACAACCAGCAGGGAGAACAGAGGCGGATTGTGACAGCACCTGCGTTGCATGGCGTTCGGAGCATAAAATATTGCATAAAATACTGCATAAAAGGTCCAGTGTGAACATGGCGGGACACAGGAACACACTGTGTTTGTTCAGGGAAATGTCACACCTTTCACATCCGACCCGCGTCTGAACCTTATCAAACCCAAAGCCATATTTGAATCCATTTTGCGTGCTTTCTTCCACATGCAAACCGTCACCGCCACAAGGGGGCGGGGCTTCCACTGCACACAAGGAACCGTTGTTCCTTGTGTGCACGAGATGTTCCGGAAAGACCCACCGTGCAAAAAAAAGTCAGCGCTGAATAACCATTACGTTTTAAATGGCTCACATTCACACGGCAGTTGTGGAAAATAGTGGAAAGGTACAATGTGTAAGAATCTGAAATTCTTTCTCATTACTGACCCCTGTGGCCGGTAAGTGAACTGCAGCCTGCTGGAGCTCTAAGTGGGTTGAGACAATAACAATCATAAACAAATGTTAGTTATCATAAATAAACCTTGTACTCAAAACCATGACAGAACAGACGTTTTTGACATTAATTAACGCTCACACGCCACTTCCTTAATTTTTCCCGCCAAAACGGAACCGATTCAAATATAATAGAAATCAACCAACAGGCTGTTCTTCGCAACAGAGAGAAAGGGGAAAAAGTAAAAAATTTTAAGTTCAATCACAATCAATGTTGATACATTGGCATTTAAAGGGACTTATGCATGTACAAAACTGACACATACAGTATCTATGATTCTTTTATCCCCAACCTTTTATCAAAGAAAATGGGCAAAGGTCAACATAAAGTCAACAGCGTAGCATAGCATAGCAATCGGCCCCGACAGGCCTGTGTGTGTGCTGTTGTTGTTGACATAACGAAATGAATTGAGGAACAAGATAAAACCCATTAGTCGTATCAATGCAACACACTGTATGCCCGATGTGTTGTTCAGTGTTTGATGCAAAGCGCGATGCGCCGACATCTTACTTAAAGACGCGACTCTCTCTCTCTGAGACTTTTGTTCTCGCCCTCTGCACCCTTGGGACCAGCGATGGGGAGGCTTGTGGTGCTGCTACTGCTGCTCCCTGGTGAGTGAGCGAGCGTGTGCGTTTGACACTCTGTTTGTTTTAAGGTGGAGTCTCTCTCTCTCTCTCTCTCTCTCTCTCTCTCTCTCTCTCTCTCTCTCTCTCTCTCTCTCTCTCTCTCTCTCTCTCTCTCTCTCTCTCTCTCTCTCTCTCTCTCTCTCTCTCTCTGTGTGTGTGTGTGGCGTACGGGTAACTTCAGCAGCGTGCTCCGTCTTCTGACCGACAGGTGTTATATTTTGTGGGCAACCAGAGGTCACCAGAGGTCAGCACCGCCACCGCCAGTACCACTATGTCAGCGAGAAAAAGAACTGGACTGAGGCCCAGGCGCACTGCAAGGACCGCTTCTCTGACCTCGCCACCATAACCGACTGTCAAGAGAACAAAGACGCGTTTGATACCATCAAAGAAAAGACAAATGTGTGGATAGGTTTGCGCAGGTCAATCATCAATGGAAGCCTCAGCAACTTCACGTGGTCTGACGGTAATAACTTCACCTTCCAACCATGGGATGACGACAATCCGGGCCAGCAGGAGGAATGTGTAGAAATGACAGAACGTAAAACCTGGAATGACAGGCATTGTAGCGTAACACAGCCCTTCATCTGTCACGGTGAGTTCTTGAGCAATACTTGGTGAGTTCTCGAATTAGACGATGTGGCCGCGTTTTTCGGAAAACAGTTTGTTGACGCGCCATTTGTTTTGGTCAGATACGAACTCGTGGCTCCGGTGTAGATGGCGTCTTTGTAGGATCCTCTGTTGTCACCCAAAAAAAATGTCAAAAAGCCAAAACTTCGGAAATTGTCGGATATGTCAATCCATTTATTTTACAGACTAACTAAAAGTACATCTCTCAATAATAAAACACAGCAACTTTACCCTGACTCACGGTCAAAAACCATTGACCTCGCTCAAATTAGTCCAACACTAAGTAGACAGCCATGGCTACCCACAGCGCCACCCAATGGCCACCACTGAAACGGCTCCAACACTGTTCTTGTTGTTTTTTCCGCTACTTCTTTGGTAAAAAGTAAAAAGTAAAAACTGTGCGTGTGGGGGAGATTCGTTTTGAGACAATTGAGTGCAATTGAGTGTTGTTGAGCGGCACTGACACTGACACGTCTGTCTGTCTGTCTGTCTGTCTGTCTGACTTTTTTGGAATTATTTTGTTGCATCCCCCCCCCCCCGTCCCTGAATAACAGAAAACGCTCCGATGATTTTGATCACGGAAAACCGAACGTGGGAGGAGGCGGTGGAACACTGCCGGGCGGAGTATCATGACCTGGTGTCGGCGCAGAGCACAGAAGCGCTCGACTGGGTCCGCGACGTCTCCAGAAACGCCGCCACCACGCCCACCGTCTGGGTGGGCCTGCACTACACCTGCGTGCTGGACTTCTGGTTCTGGGTGGACAACGCCGAGGCCTACGACGACGGCGGAGGTAGTCGCTGGGCCGACGGCCAAAGGGGGCACGGGGCCGATTGCGGGGCGTCGGGGGCCGTGAATATAAGCAGCCGTCTGTGGCTTAGCCAGCCTAGCAGCGTCAAGCTGAACTTCATCTGCAGCTTGTGTGACAAAATGCAAACCTAATCTGGGTTTTGTTTTTTTTAAGCACAGAAGCTATTGTTATACATCATACATTATTGTGTCTGTTTTTTTTCTTCTTATGAATGGCCTATTCTACTCGTGACGTGTGATGTCAGGATGAAATGCTTGTGTGAAAATGCTTGTGTAAAAAAATACTGACATTCATATGAACATTCATATGAAAGTTCAACGTGTAATGCTGCCAGACACGACTGCATAGGCCTGGCCTCGATATACCTATATATATGTATATATATATATATATATATATATACATATATGCTGTACATACATATACAAAGCCAGTCCTTCATCGACACCAACCAGGAACTGTCGCGACCTCCCCACCCCAGCCTCTGTCTCTGTTTGTGTGTTTTCTTGCTTTCCTGTTTGCTTTCCTTTACTTGTTATTCCCCCACCTGTCCACCAGGGGGCCCCAGACTCAGACTAATCACTTCACCTCCCCACTCACCTGTGCTTCCCGTGTGACTCCCCACCCGCAACTCAAGCTCTCATCAGCATCCCCATATATATATATATATATTTCTATAGAGAGAGAGATCAAGATAGAGATATATATATATATATATATATACAGTATATACAGTATATCTCCACTTCCTGTTGTTCCCTTGTCGGTTCGTGTCATCTACGTTGTTACGTGTTTGTTTGATTGTGGTTTTTGATAAATTTCTGTGTTTCCGTTTGGAGTTCCATGCCTATAAGTGTAGTTTTTTTAGTGTAGTGATTCAGGATAAACCTTTTTAGAATAATCCACCGTCTGCACATACATCCCCCCCACCCCCAGCAGATAAGATATAAGCACGTGTACGTACACACAGGGATCTTGGGCTTAAAAAGGTTGATGACCACTGGGTTACAGTATCTTATAGTGGAAGTGCACGGTCACAATGTGGCCCTCTGGTAGTGGTAACATTTTTGTGGCCCTCTTTATCATCAAAGTTGCCCATCCCTGACCTAGATGTATGATTACTAGATCAGTCTACCAGCCTAGCCAGTGGACTGTACCGACAGGTAAACTGATCTAGTCAGCATACATCTAGGTGGACATTCCTGCTTGTGATGTCATTAGACGGTAGTCACATGGCAATTGTGAAACAGCTTGCAATGGCTAATCACACTCACACCTGGCGGCATAATATGACCCCTTTAATACAAATTTTGACTTAAAAACTACAAATGCACACGTACGTAGGAAAACCACACCCTACGCTTATAGTAGTTTCGCTTACCCTGGTCTACTGGCTCTCCTAGGTCACATCCGGTGCATTTGAACATCTCAACCCATTAAACTAGTTACTAAGTGCATCTTAAGCACACTCACACTTGTTAAAACACACACACAGGAATGAACTTAAATTATTGAATCAAAAACAAAACTGGGCACAGCAAACCTGAACATGCGACAACTTAGCGACATGCAACAAACAGAATACCACAAAAGAACAATAAAAACGACAAGGATCCGACAGAGAACCGATCCAAACACTGAACTTAAATCCAGACAGAACTAAACAGGGCCAGGTCCCTACGAGGGACAGGTGAAGACAATCACAAGGGCGGGAAAACACACAAGGCAGGAAGTAACAGAAAAACAGTCTACAAAATAAAACATGAAACAAAGAATGAACAGATACACACTAATACACGCGGGGAAACAGCAAGTAACAAAAACGAGAGAAAAATACAAAATACAGGAAACAATAAACAGAAACACACTAAAACACAAGGGAAGTGCTAATCAACCAACAAGAAAATGGCCAACAACAGACAAGGGCAGGAAGTAAACTACAGGTGAGGGGCAGGGTCAAAAAGGAACATGACAAAAGCAAAACACATTAACAACCAGCAGGGAGAACAGAGGCGGATTGTGACAGCACCTGCGTTGCATGGCGTTCGGAGCATAAAATATTGCATAAAATACTGCATAAAAGGTCCAGTGTGAACATGGCGGGACACAGGAACACACTGTGTTTGTTCAGGGAAATGTCACACCTTTCACATCCGACCCGCGTCTGAACCTTATCAAACCCAAAGCCATATTTGAATCCATTTTGCGTGCTTTCTTCCACATGCAAACCGTCACCGCCACAAGGGGGCGGGGCTTCCACTGCACACAAGGAACCGTTGTTCCTTGTGTGCACGAGATGTTCCGGAAAGACCCACCGTGCAAAAAAAAGTCAGCGCTGAATAACCATTACGTTTTAAATGGCTCACATTCACACGGCAGTTGTGGAAAATAGTGTAAAGGTACAATGTGTAAGAATCTGAAATTCTTTCTCATTACTGAACCCTGTGGCCGGTAAGTGAACTGCAGCCTGCTGGAGCTCTAAGTGGGTTCAGACAATAACAATCATAAACAAATGTTAGTTATAATCATAAATAAACCTTGTACTCAAAACCATGACAGAACAGACGTTTTTGACATTAATTAGCGCTCACACGCCACTTCCTTAATTGTTCCCGCCAAAACGGAACCGATTCAAATATAATAGAAATTAACCAACAGGCTGTTCTTCGCAACATAGAGAAAGGGGAAAAAGTAAAAAATTTTAAGTTCAATCACAATCAATGTTGATACATTGGCATTTAAAGGGACTTATGCATGTACAAAACTGACACATACAGTATCTATGATTCTTTTATCCCCAACCTTTTATCAAAGAAAATGGGCAAAGGTCAACATAAAGTCAACAGCGTAGCATAGCATAGCAATCGGCCCCGACAGGCCTGTGTGTGTGTTGTTGTTGTTGACATAACAAAATGAATTGAGGAACAAGATAAAAACCCATTAGTCGTATCAATGCAACACACTGTATGTCCGATGTGTTGTTCAGTGTTTGATGCAAAGCGCGATGCGCCGACATATTGGACGAGGGAGGCGCCGCCGCTTCTCTATTTAAAGACGCGACTCTCTCTCTCTGAGACTTTTGTTCTCGCCCTCTGCACCCTTGGGACCAGCGATGGGGAGGCTTGTGGTGCTGCTACTGCTGCTCCCTGGTGAGTGAGCGAGCGTGTGCGTTTGACACTCTGTTCAGTGTATGTTTTAAGGTGGAGTCTCTCTCTCTCTCTCTCTCTCTCTCTCTCTCTCTCTCTCTCTCTCTCTCTCTCTCTCTCTCTCTCTCTCTCTCTCTCTCTCTCTCTCTCTCTCTCTCTCTCTCGGCTATCCTAATCGACTGGACATGCCTTGGATCGGTCAGATATGCATGGTGCGTCAAACAGGTTACGGCAAAGCGGTGAGTAAAACATTTGGACATTATAGGGGGATTATGATGCTGTGGTGTTTGACTTCAAGGCCATGTCTATGTAACGGATTAGTATTGTCCAGTCGATTAGGATAAGCCTGGGATGTAAATCTGTGGGCGGGGTCATGTGATTGACACATGCAGCACACACCGTTCTAATGTGTCCTCGATTTGAAAGTGGTGGCGAATGGAATTGCAGGCACTGAATTGAATGTCAAGGTGATTAGATAAAAGTCTTTATTTCAATGATGTGTTTGATTGTTATTTCATTTTATTGATGATGTTTTATTCAGTTTGGTTCTGAATTAATTAAATCATTTGCTAATTCATCAAGTGATTATTTGATTTGATTGCATTTTAATCAGTTTGGTTCTGAATTAATTAAATAATTTGCTGAATCATCAAGTGACTGTTTAATTTGATTGCATTTTAATCGATTACACATTCATTTATACATTTTTGTTACTTCCACCCCTCATACAGCTCCACGCCCCCGATCATAATGATTAAAGGGGACATATTACGCCACCAGGTGTGAGTGTGATTAGCCATCGCAAGCCGTTTCACAATTGCCATGTGACTACTGTCTAGTGACATCACAAGTGGGGTAATCTCCACCTAGATCAGGGATGGGCTTGTTCTCCACCTCGAGAACAAGAACACATTTCTCTGTTCTTGCGGAGTGTGTGTCAGCCTTAAGAGGCCAATTGTAAAAATGGTCTACCGATAGGGGGCGCTCCCTCGAAGGAGCTGCAGCCTGTAGCCAACCAATCTCATCCAGGAGGGAACAGGTCTCTCAATCGTAGGGAGTCTGGAGCCTTTTTGGATGAAGTGAACGCCGTTGATGGGGATTTACAGACGCACACTGAGATCCCGATGATGAGCGCATTGAGCTCCCGTGTTGTTGGAGGACAGCATGTGATCCAAGTGCGTACTGCGGTAACTCAGGGGTGCGATGTTCTCTGAGGACATGGCCTTCTCCTTCAGGATGTTTACTTCGCGTCTTCATCACCTTGAATGTGCAGCTGGCGGGGAAGAGGAACAAACTGTGTCCCGATCTCTATGCACACACATATAAACGCATTTCAACGTAAACTAGCAGCTGTGGGGACAGTAACCAGGTGTTAATAAATGTGATCAGGATCATTATACTCATCCATTCATACTGTGGGGACAGTAACCAGGTGTTAATAAATATGATCAGGATCATTATACTCATCCTACATACTGTGGGGACAGTAACCAGGTGTTAATAAATATGATCAGGATCATTATACTCATCCTACAGGCGTGTTGCCGCCCCGCCCCCTTGTTTCACCCGCCGCTGCTAAACCACGCCCCCTCACATACCACAATTATTATATTATATTATTATTATTCATATTATTTATACATTGTGCCCGATTAATGTTTGGTTTTAAAAGCGCCCCAGTTGTATAAAGTGACGTCATGGACAATATTGCTGCATTCGTTTCAAACCCATTCATGTCCATTGATAGACAACAGCTAGCAGATACATTCCATCGTGTTTGCTTTGCCAAGTGGAGTTGACATGGAGGTGATTCATATGCAAAATGACAGCTGAAAGACACATCTAGGGACAGTGACTCATGGGGACTACCTGGCGTCGTAATATGACCCCTTTAATATAAATTTTGACTTAAAAACTACAAATGCACGCGTACGTAGGAAAACCACACCCTACGCTTATAGTAGTTTCGCTTACCCTGGTCTACTGGCTCTCCTAGGTCACATCCGGTGCATTTGAACATCTCAACCCATTAAACTAGTTACTAAGTGCATCTTAAGCACACTCACACTTGTTAAAACACACACACACACACACACACAGGAATGAACTTAAATTATTGAATCAAAAACAAAACTGGGCACAGCAAACCTGAACATGCGACAACTTAGCGACATGCAACAAACAGAATACCACAAAAGAACAATAAAAACGACAAGGATCCGACAGAGAACCGATCCAAACACTGAACTTAAATCCAGACAGAACTAAACAGGGCCAGGTCCCTACGAGGGACAGGTGAAGACAATCACAAGGGCGGGAAAACACACAAGGCAGGAAGTAACAGAAAAACAGTCTACAAAATAAAACATGAAACAAAGAATGAACAGATACACACTAATACCCGCGGGGAAACAGCAAGTAACAAAAACGAGAGAAAAATACAAAATACAGGAAACAATAAACAGAAACACACTAAAACACAAGGGAAGTGCTAATCAACCAACAAGAAAATGGCCAACAAAAGTGTCCTCGATTTGAAAGTGGTGGCGAATGGAATTGCAGGCACTGAATTGAATGTCAAGGTGATTAGATAAAAGTCTTTATTTCAATGATGTGTTTGATTGTTATTTCATTTTATTGATGATGTTTTATTCAGTTTGGTTCTGAATTAATTAAATCATTTGCTAATTCATCAAGTGATTATTTGATTTGATTGCATTTTAATCAGTTTGGTTCTGAATTAATTAAATAATTTGCTGAATCATCAAGTGACTGTTTAATTTGATTGCATTTTAATCGATTACACATTCATTTATACATTTTTGTTACTTCCACCCCTCATACAGCTCCACGCCCCCGATCATAATGATTAAAGGGGACATATTACGCCACCAGGTGTGAGTGTGATTAGCCATCGCAAGCCGTTTCACAATTGCCATGTGACTACTGTCTAGTGACATCACAAGTGGGGTAATCTCCACCTAGATCAGGGATGGGCTTGTTCTCCACCTCGAGAACAAGAACACATTTCTCTGTTCTTGCGGAGTGTGTGTCAGCCTTAAGAGGCCAATTGTAAAAATGGTCTACCGATAGGGGGCGCTCCCTCGAAGGAGCTGCAGCCTGTAGCCAACCAATCTCATCCAGGAGGGAACAGGTCTCTCAATCGTAGGGAGTCTGGAGCCTTTTTGGATGAAGTGAACGCCGTTGATGGGGATTTACAGACGCACACTGAGATCCCGATGGATGAGCGCATTGAGCTCCCAGTGTTGTTGGAGGACAGCATGTGATCCAAGTGCGTACTGCGGTAAACTCAGGGGTAGCGATGTTCTCTGAGACATGGCCTTCCTCCTTCAGGATGTTACTTCGCGTCTTCATCACCTTGAATGTGCAGCTGCGGGGAAGAGGAACAAACTGTGTCCGATCTCTATGCACACACATATAAACGCATTTCAACGTAAACTAGCCTTGTTCACGGAAGGATTTTCATCCGACCATCCGAATTTCGCACACTTTCCGGCCTGTGAAGAGATGCGCAAAGATGTCAACTACAGAGCCGACATTTGGTATAATAATAAGTAATAATAAACTTTGATTACCGGTATATGTGTTCTTTTCATTACATAAAAATGCCTACACACATGTATATTTGTTTATTTCTATTATTTATTATTATATTATTGTGATATGCGAGGGGGCGGGTGTGTGTGTGATTTAGCGCCGGCGGGTGAAACGCGGGGAGCGGAGCTCTCTCTCTCTCTCTCTCTCTCTCTGTGTGTGTGTGTGGCGTCCGGGTAACTTCAGCAGTGTGCTCCGTCTTCTGACCGACAGGTGTTATATTTTGTGGGCAACCAGAGGTCACCAGAGGTCAGCACCGCCACCGCCAGTACCACTATGTCAGCGAGAAAAAGAACTGGACTGAGGCCCAGGCGCACTGCAAGGACCGCTTCTCTGACCTCGCCACCATAACCGACTGTCAAGAGAACAAAGACGCGTTTGATACCATCAAAGAAAAGACAAATGTGTGGATAGGTTTGCGCAGGTCAATCATCAATGGAAGCCTCAGCAACTTCACGTGGTCTGACGGTAATAACTTCACCTTCGACATATGGGATAAGAACAATCCGGGCCCAGACGAGGAATGTGTAGAAATGACAGTACGTAAAACCTGGAATGACAATCTTTGTAACGTAACACAGCCCTTCATCTGTCACGGTGAGTTCTTGAGCAATACTTGGTGAGTTCTCGAATTAGACGATGTGGCGCGTTTTTCGGAAAACAGTTTGTTGACGCGCCATTTGTTTTGGTCAGATACGAGCTCGTGGCTCCGGTGTAGATGGCGTCTTTGTAGGATCCTCTGTTGTCACCCAAAAAAAAAGTCAAAAAGCCAAAACTTCGGAAATTGTCGGATATGTCAATCCATTTATTTTACAGACTAACTAAAAGTACATCTCTCAATAATAAAACACAGCAACTTTACCCTGACTCACGGTCAAAAACCATTGACCCTCGCTCAAATTAGTCCAACACTAAGTAGGACAGCCATGGCTACCCACAGCGCCACCCAATGGCCACCACTGAAACGGCTCCAACACTGTTCTTGTTGTTTTTTCCGCTACTTCTTTGGTAAAAAGTAAAAAGTAAAACTGTGCGTGTGGGGGAGATTCGTTTTGAGACAATTGAGTGCAATTGAGTGTTGTTTGAGCGGCACTGACACTGACACGTCTCCTGTCTGTCTGTCTGTCTGACTTTTTTGGAATTATTTTGTTGCCAACATCCCCCCCCCCCCATCCTCTGAATAAAAGAAAACGCTCCAATGATTTTGATCACGGAAGAACGAACGTGGGCGGAGGCGTGGAACACTGCCGGGCGGAGTATCATGACCTGTTGTCGGCGCAGAGCGAAGAAGCGCTCGACTGGGTCCGCGACGTCTCCAGAAACGCCACCACCACGCTCGCCTGGGTGGGCCGCACTACACCTGCGTGCTGGACTTCTGGTTCTGGGTGGACAACGCCGAGGCCTACGACGACGGCAGAGGTAGTCGCTGGGCCGACGGCCAAAGGGGGCGCGGGGCCGATTGCGGGGCGTCGGGGGCCGTGAATATAAGCAGCCGTCTGTGGCTTAGCCAGCCTAGCAGCGTCAAGCTGAACTTCATCTGCAGCTTGTGTGACGAAATGCAAACCTAATCGGGGTTTGTTTTTTTAAGCACAGAAGCTATTGTTGTACATCATACATTATTGTGTCTGTTTTTTTTCTTCTTATGAATGGCCTATTCTACTCGTGACGCGTGATGTCAGGATGAAATGCTTGTGTGAAAATGCTTGTGTAAAAAAAAAACTGACATTCATATGAACATTCCGGTTTTCAGTTTGCATTGTTGGTGGTCTCAACTACACAGGTGGCTCCTGCATGACCCTGGAGTTCAACGTGCAATGCTGCCAGACACGACTGCATAGGCCTGGCCCTCGATATACCTATATATATATATATATATACATATATACTGTACATACATATACAAAGCCAGTCCTTCATCGACACCAACCAGGAACTGTCGCGACCTCCCCACCCCAGCCTCTGTCTCTGTTTGTGTGTTTTCTTGCTTTCCTGTTTGCTTTCCTTTACTTGTTATTCCCCCAACCTGTCCACCCAGGGGGCCCCAGACTCAGACTAATCACTTCACCTCCCCACTCACCTGTGCTTCCCGTGTGACTCCCCACCCGCAACTCAAGCTCTCCTCATCAGCATCCCCATATATATATATTTCTATAGAGAGAGAGATCTAGATATATATATATATATATATATATATACAGTATATACAGTATATCTCCACTTCCTGTTGTTCCCTTGTCGGTTCGTGTCATCTACGTTGTTACGTGTTTGTGTGATTGTGGTTTTGATTAATTTCTGTGTTTCCGTTTGGAGTTCCATGCCTATAAGTGTAGTTTTTTGTAGTGTAGTGATTCAGGATAAACCTTTTTAGAATAATCCACCGTCTGCACATACATCCCCCCCACCCCCAGCAGATAAGATATAAGCACGTGTACGTACACACAGGGATCTTGGGCTTAAAAAGATTGATGACCCACTGGGTTACAGTATCTTATAGTGGAAGTGCACGGTCACAATGTGGCCCTCTGGTAGTGATAACATTTTTGTGGCCCTCTCTATCATCAAAGTTGCCCATCCCTGACCTAGATGTACGATTACTAGATCAGTCTACCAGCCTAGCCAGTGGACTGTACCGACAGGTAAACTGATCTAGTCAGCATACATCTAGGTGGACATTCCTGCTTGTGATGTCATTAGACGGTAGTCACATGGCAATTGTGAAACAGCTTGCAATGGCTAATCACACTCACACCTGGCGGCGTAATATGACCCCTTTAATACAAATTTTGACTTAAAAACTACAAATGCACACGTACGTAGGAAAACCACACCCTACGCTTATAGTAGTTTCGCTTACCCTGGTCTACTGGCTCTCCTAGGTCACATCCGGTGCATTTGAACATCTCAACCCATTAAATTAGTTACTAAGTGCATCTTAAGCACACTCACGCTTGTTAAAACACACACACACACACACACACACAGGAATGAACTTAAATTATTGAATCAAAAACAAAACTGGGCACAGCAAACCTGAACATGCGACAACTTAGAGACATGCAACAAACAGAATACCACAAAAGAACAACAAACGACAAGGATCCGACAGAGAACCGATCCAAACACTGAACTTAAATCCAGACAGAACTAAACAGGGCCAGGTCCCTACGAGGGACAGGTGAAGACAATCACAAGGGCGGGAAAACACACAAGGCAGGAAGTAACAGAAAAACAGTCTACAAAATAAAACATGAAACAAAGAATGAACAGATACACACTAATACCTGCGGGGAAACAGCAAGTAACAAAAACGAGAGAAAAATACAAAATACAGGAAACAATAAACAGAAACACACTAAAACACAAGGGAAGTGATAATCAACCAACAAGAAAATGGCAACAACAGACAAGGGCAGGAAGTAACTACAGGTGAGGGGCAGGGTCAAAAAGGAACATGACAAAAGCAAAACACATGAACACCAGCAGGGAGAACAGAGGCGGATTGTGACAGCACCTGCGTTGCATGGCGTTCGGAGCATAAAATATTGCATAAAATACTGCATAAAAGGTCCAGTGTGAACATGGCGGGACACAGGACACACTATGTTGTTCAGGGAAATGTCACACCTTTCACATCCGACCCGCGTCTGAACCTTATCAAACCCAAAGCCCATATTTGAATCCATTTTGCGTGCTTTCTTCCACATGCAAACCGTCACCGCCACAAGGGGGCGGGGCTTCCACTGCACACAAGGAACCGTTGTTCCTTGTGTGGACCGTTGTTCCTTGTGTGACGAGATGTTCCGGAAAGACCCATGTGCAAAAAAAAGTCAGCGCTGAATAACCATTATGTTTTAAATGGCTCACATTCACACAGGATGGGTTAAATGCAGAGAACTCATTTCCACGGGCCGCCCTCCCTGCATGCGTGTGTGTGTTTGGCGGCACCACTTCCCGCTGTGTGTTGTGTGACCATTACATGTGTGGACTAATAAAGATCTTCTTCTTCTTCTTCTTCTTCTGTGGCCGGTAAGTGAACTGCAGCCTGCTGGAGCTCTAAGTGGGTTGAGACAATAACAATCATAAACAAATGTTAGTTCTAATGATAAATAAACCTTGTACTCAAAGCCATGACAGAACAGACGTTTTTGACATTAATTAACGCTCACATGCCACTTCCTTAATTTTTCCCCGCCAAAACGGAACCGATTCAAATATAATAGAAATCAACCAAACAGGCTGTTCTTCGCAACAGAGAGAAAGGGGAAAAAGTCAATTTTTTTAAGTTCAATCACAATCAATGTTGATACATTGGCATTTAAAGGGACTTCTGCATGTACAAAACTGACACATGCAGTATCTATGATTCTTTTATCCCCAACCTTTTATCAAAGAAAATGGGCAAAGGTCAACATAAAGTCAACAGCGTAGCATAGCATAGCAATCGGCCCCGACAGGCCTGTGTGTGTGTTGTTGTTGTTGACATAACGAAATGAATTGAGGAACAAGATAAAAACCCATTAGTCGTATCAATGCAACACACCGTATGTCCGATGTGTTGTTCAGTGTTTGATGCAAAGCGCGATGGTGGCACAGTGCTTGCACTGCTGCCTCACAGCAAGAAGGTCCTGGGATCGATTCCGCCTGGGGTGCCCAGTGGGTGATCTCCCGGCCTTTCTGTGTGGAGTTTGCATGTTCTCCCCGTGCTCCGAGGGGTCTCCTTACAGAGTGAAAGAACCCCAATTAAAAACATGTGAAGATCGCCTCTCCTGTCCACATCCCTGACCAAGATGTGGATGTAAAACCTGGAGCTGTTGGTCCCCGGGTGCCGTCGAGATGGCTGCCCACTGCTCCTGGCTGCCCCTGGTGGGGCAGCAGGATGGGTTAAATGCAGAGGACAAATTTCCACGGGCCACCCTCCCTGCATGCGTGTGTGTTTGGCGGCCACCACTTCCCGCTGTGTGTTGTGTGACCAATATGTGGACTAATAAAGATCTTCTTCTATCTTATTTAAAGACGCGACTCTCTCTCTCTGAGACTTTTGTTCTCGCCCTCTGCACCCTTGGGACCAGCGATGGGGAGGCTTGTGGTGCTGCTACTGCTGCTCCCTGGTGAGTGAGCGAGCGTGTGCGTTTGACCCTCTGCTCAGTGTATGTTTTAAGGTGGAGTCTCTCTCTCTCTCTCTCTCTCTCTCTCTCTCTCTCTGTGTGTGTGTGTGTGGCGTACGGGTAACTTCAGCACCGTGCTCCGTCTTCTGACCGACAGGTGTTATATTTTGTGGGCAACCAGAGGTCACCAGAGGTCAGCACCGCCACCGCCGCTACCACTATGTCAAAGAGAATAAGAACTGGACTGAGGCCCAGGCGTACTGCAAGGACCGCTTCTCTGACCTCGCCACCATAACCGACTGTCAAGAGAACAAAGACGCGTTTGATACCATGAAAGAAATGACAAATGTGTGGATAGGTTTGCGCAGGTCGATCATCAATGGAACCCTCAGCAACTTCACGTGGTCTGACGGTAATAAGTCCACCTTCAGAAAATGGGGGGAGAGTCCGGGCAAAGACGAGGAATGTGTAGAAACTACAGTACATAAAACCTGGAATGACAAGCATTGTGACGTAATACTGCCCTTCATCTGTCACGGTGAGTTCTTGAGCAATACTTGGTGAGTTCTCGAATTAGACGGTGTGCCGCGTTTTTCGGAAAACAGTTTGTTGACGCGCCATTTGTTTTGGTCAGTTACGAACTCGTGGCTCCGGTGTAGATGGCGTCTTTGTAGGATCCTCTGTTGTCACCCAAAAAAAAAGTCAAAAAGCCAAAACTTCGGAAATTGTCGGATATGTCAATCCATTTATTTTACAGACTAACTAAAAGTACATCTCTCAATAATAAAACACAGCAACTTTACCCTGACTCACGGTCAAAAACCATTGACCTCGCTCAAATTAGTCCAACACTAAGTAGACAGCCATGGCTACCCACAGCGCCACCCAATGGCCACCACTGAAACGGCTCCAACACTGTTCTTGTTGTTTTTTCCGCTACTTCTTTGGTAAAAAGTAAAAAGTAAAAACTGTGCGTGTGGGGGAGATTCGTTTTGAGACAATTGAGTGCAATTGAGTGTTGTTGAGCGGCACTGACACTGACACGTCTGTCTGTCTGTCTGTCTGTCTGTCTGACTTTTTTGGAATTATTGTGTTGCATCCCCCCCCCCCCCCCCCCCCCCCGTCCCTGAATAACAGAAAACGCTCCGATGATTTTGATCACGGAAAACCGAACGTGGGAGGAGGCGGTGGAACACTGCCGGGCGGAGTATCATGACCTGGTGTCGGCGCAGAGCACAGAAGCGCTCGACTGGGTCCGCGACGTCTCCAGAAACGCCACCACGCCCACCGTCTGGGTGGGCCTGCACTACACCTGCGTGCTGGACTTCTGGTTCTGGGTGGACAACGCCGAGGCCTACGACGACGGCGGAGGTAGTCGCTGGGCCGACGGCCAAAGGGGGCGCGGGGCCGATTGCGGGGCGTCGGGGGCCGTGAATATAAGCAGCCGTCTGTGGCTTAGCCAGCCTAGCAGCGTCAAGCTGAACTTCATCTGCAGCTTGTGTGACAAAATGCAAACCTAATCTGGGTTTTGTTTTTTTTAAGCACAGAAGCTATTGTTATACATCATACATTATTGTGTCTGTTTTTTTTCTTCTTATGAATGGCCTATTCTACTCGTGACGTGTGATGTCAGGATGAAATGCTTGTGTGAAAATGCTTGTGTAAAAAAAATACTGACATTCATATGAACATTCATATGAAAGTTCAACGTGTAATGCTGCCAGACACGACTGCATAGGCCTGGCCTCGATATACCTATATATATATATATATATATATATAATATACATATATGCTGTACATACATATACAAAGCCAGTCCTTCATCGACACCAACCAGGAACTGTCGCGACCTCCCCACCCCAGCCTCTGTCTCTGTTTGTGTGTTTTCTTGCTTTCCTGTTTGCTTTCCTTTACTTGTTATTCCCCCACCTGTCCACCAGGGGGCCCCAGACTCAGACTAATCACTTCACCTCCCCACTCACCTGTGCTTCCCGTGTGACTCCCCACCCGCAACTCAAGCTCCCCTCATCAGCATCCCCATATATATATATATATTTCTATAGAGAGAGAGATCAAGATAGATATATATATATATATATATATATAGTATATACAGTATATCTCCACTTCCTGTTGTTCCCTTGTCGGTTCGTGTCATCTACGTTGTTACGTGTTTGTGTGATTGTGGTTTTTGATTAATTTCTGTGTTTCCGTTTGGAGTTCCATGCCTATAAGTGTAGTTTTTTGTAGTGTAGTGATTCAGGATAAACCTTTTTAGAATAATCCACCGTCTGCACATACATCCCCCCCACCCCCAGCAGATAAGATATAAGCACGTGTACGTACACACGTATAGCATAGGCTACCCGTGGTGTCGCTGCTCCCCGTGTGTGTGGGCTGTAGACCTATTATTAGAGGTGAAGCACGACACAAAGGCTGCTATTCAAGCCGGGGTGCGCGTGACCATGACACCCAAATCGACCAAATTGGATTCATCGCCCATTTTTAACGAGTATTTGGTGCGCAGAGTTTGCTGTTTTTTTAGGGGGCAGCAGCATCATCAAACAGGGCCGACTCCCCCTTCCATTCAGTTTCCATACGCGGAGGAGGAGGACAGGTGTGTCGTGGTCAAGTGACCCTATCGTCAGCCAATCAGAGGCGATGCACACGTGTGTGTGTGTGTGTGCTTTAACCTGTGGGGGGGGGCAACCACAGCAACATGACGGCCCCAGCCCCCATCCTCGTCGGCGCGTTGCGCTTTGCGTCAAACACCAAAAAACACATCGGACATACAGTGTGTTGCATTGATACGAGGCACTAATGTGTTTTTATCTTGTTCCTCCTTTCATTTGGTTATGTCAACAACACACACACACACACACACACACACACACAGGCCTGTCAGTGCTGATTGCTGTTTAGTGCTGAATAGATGCAATGAAACCAGGCCAGGTTAGATCATAAAGGAATGTCACTGTTTGTCCTGTCACAAGAACTACACATACAACGTATGAGCATTCACACACACACGCACACACACACACACACATTCTCACTTACTGTGCTCAAACTCTGTTCTACTGTTATGCTCTAATATTTTTATTTTGTTTGTTTTTATTTGTTTTTGTTTCTTTTATTGTTTGTTGTTCTTTTTAAGTTTGTTCAGCACTTTGGTCAAACTGCGGTTGTTTAAATGTGCTATATAAATAAAGTTTGACTTGACTTGACTTGACTTTGACTTGACTAAAGTTTGACACATCTATCTATATCGATGTGTATTGTGCAAAGAGAGAGTCAAACTGACAGACAGACGTAGGTACTTCTTCAAGGTACTTCTTCGCAGTACCTTGAAGAAGAAGGGTCTATAGTCCTTCAACTGTCTTTATTTATACTTACTACATTACACAATGAGTGTATGAGGCCTTCGACTTGACTATAGTAGCCATCTTCATTTTAAGCGGTAAGGAGTTGGGGGGGGAAATTATTGACTGAATGATGGAGACATGGAGGATTCCACATTCAGTTTTCCCAGCTCGTTCAATGTGGCCGCATTGGGCAGCAGCAGTTGTTCAAAATGGTCCTTTATCGAAAAAAAAGTTCTCCCAGCGGTTGATTAACTGTCTGAGAGCAACTTTGGTGAATGGCCTTGAGATCAGATCAGAGGCGTGGACACGAGGTCAGCGGGTCAACACGTATGATGCAAATGGGGAATTGCACGTGTGTGTGTGTGTGTGTACGTGTACGTGAGTGCATGTGTGTGTGTGTGTGGGTGTGTGTGTCTCTGTCTGTGCTTTTGTGAGTGTGTGTGTGAGTCAAAGGAAACACATGCGCTATAGTGAAATGCAAAACACCCAAATTAACCCGAAGTGATGGGTCAACCCCATTGTGACACAGTGAGACATTGAGAAACAAACTTTTTTCATTCATATCTCTATTCATATCTTTCATTCATATCCCCGGTTGTGAAATGACGGATGCAGAAGAGGTTGCACGGCACGGAGGGGTGGTGGCAATAGTTTTTAGACGGCCTAATAGTTTTTTGTGGATCTCTTACTCAGTGGGATTGCACAAAGAGAGAGAGCGGTGGTGGGGTGGTGGGGTGGGGTGGGGTGGTGGTGGGAAGGGCCCTGTGTGTTGCGTGGGCATGAGCCATGATCCTTGGAGGCGGGGATGTTAAGGAGACTTTGTCATCCAGTAAAGGTAGGCTATAAAAATTAAAAGGCTGGAAAGCAGAGTGGTGTTTAGAGGTGAGAAGGTAATCGGAAAGAGACGCAATATTCATCGAGATTCATCGGAGTACGTAAGACACACTGGGTGAGTTGAAAAGACAAAATTATTGACGATTATATATTTTTTTGGTTTTGTTTTCATGGTGGCTGGTTGGTTGAATATAAATATATTTGTGATTGATTCCCCTTTTTGTTATGGTCGTCTGTGGTGACTGTTAGACTGACACTGGTGTCTAAATGCCCAACCATATTGCGTACCTAATCGATAGCATATTTCACGTTCAATTGCATCTGTTTACTGTCACACTGCTTTAAATACTCCAAGACATGAAGGTTGGTTATGACATGTTATGTACTTATGTGATCTCTGTGGAACAGGGAAGGCCTATTATCCGCAAAAAAAATAAAAGATTATATTTCAATTCGAACAAAATGACCTCACATACTGTTATTTTGAAACCCATAGGCCTGGATGAATATTTCTGTGCGCGTGTACCGTGCTAGCAGTCGAGCTAATTATAACAATTATGCATGTTCCGTTTATCTTATTCAACGCCTGTTCCGGAAGTTGATCGTAATGCTTGATCGTAACGTGTGTCTGGTAGACAGACCTACATTACGTTTTAACCAGAAAGGAAAACGTCACTGAAAACATTTGTGGTTAAAAACAACAACATTCAGTAAATTTGCTCAATAGGTCAACTAAGAGTGAAACGAGGTTGTTTATCCGTCTGAACATTCTCCCGGAGTCTCCTTAAAAGATGGCGCATTTTTTGCCAAAAATATCGATTTATAGGCCCAAATGCTTTTTTTTTTCTCACACAGAACAGCTTGTGCGCAACGACCATGGGTCATCGCGCGTCCAAATCGAGCGAGGTGGAGCTCCCTGAGGTCCCCGAGGTCCGTTTCACCCGCCACGAGGTCACCACCCCACCACCGCCGTCGTCGCCGCCACGCCACAACAAAAACTCCCGCCTGACCGCTCACGGGCAGAGCGCGTCCAATCTCCGAATTCCTGGCTCCGGCACGGGTGGTGGCGGCGGCGACGCGGACAACTGCAGGCAGGAGATGAGGAGGTCGTCCATCTACAGCACCATCGACATGGTCCCCCAGCTGGACTTCTACGCCAACTCCGTGTCTGCGGAGCACTGCAGGCCCACGCTCAAGACCCTCCGCAGGCCCACCGTGTTCGCCGTAAGCCTCGACATTTTTTTTTTAAATGTGTCGTCGACCACGCACGTGCTCCTCAGCCTATTGTTTGTTCAGTAGATATATATTTTTTAATGATTACATTTTTATTACAATTATTAAA
Organism: Coryphaenoides rupestris; assembly: GCA_002895965.2. NCBI lineage: Eukaryota > Metazoa > Chordata > Actinopteri > Gadiformes > Macrouridae > Coryphaenoides > Coryphaenoides rupestris. The sequence goes on along the minus strand of PIJE02000564.1, from coordinate 198,696 downwards.
AATTCGCTGTCGATGACTCACTTTAGTCCTAAAGCAAAACATTTTAAAGGGCTCCTATTATACCACCAGGTGTGAGTGTAATTAGCCAGATGTATGCTAGGATAGATCCGCCTATCCCAGCATAGATCTGGGTGGACATGCCCACTTGTGATGTCACAAGACGGAGATTCTGAAAGAGCTCGAAATGGCTAATCACACTCACACCCAGCGGTAAAATACGGGACCTTTAAGTGATGAATTCGCGATCATAATATATCGTTTTTGGGGGGGGAAGCAATTTGTTTATTCTGCACCTTTCTAAAAGCTCGGTGGAAGTATTCTAAATAATACAGAAATATCAAAAAATGTTATCCATTGCACCTTTAACTTGTGTTTCTGAAGGACGGTGTGTGGGTGAACGGTTCTGAGATGAGCATCCCGGACCGGGTTGAGACGGAGGGACCGGAGGCCCCCCCGGTCCAGAAGGCCCCGGTGCGGTTCGGCTGGGTCATCGGAGTGATGGTGAGACAGCGTGTGTGGATGTGTGGTGAAGTGGCATGCAGGCCACGCACACACACACATACACACACACAGACACACACAATCACGCACACACACATATACATGCATGCACACACACACATGCACGTGTACACACACACACACACACACACACACACAAAATCACGCAAAACACACAATCGCACACAAGCACGCACACACACACACACAAACACAAGATCACGTGCACACACACACACACACATGTGGACACAAACACGCACACACACACATGCAAGTGTACACACATACACATACACACACACACACACAATCACACACAAGCAAGAACGTACACACACACAAACACAACATCATGTGCACACATGTGGACACAATCACAGTCACACACACACACACACACACACACACACTACATGTAGCTGTGTGTTTCTCTCTCCGGTCCTGTGCAACAGGTCCGTTGCATGCTGAACATCTGGGGAGTCATCCTCTTCCTGCGTCTGTCCTGGATCACATCCCAAGCGGGAATCTGTGAGTGATCACCTGACCTCACCTCAAACTTCTAGTTCCATATTTACTTCTGACGCTTCTAAACATTTTTCATGTGCGTCGCCGGTTGTCTCCGCTCGCCACGCAGTGTTGACGTGCACCATCATCCTGATGTCGGTGTTGATCACCTCCATCACGGCGCTGTCCGTCTCCGCCATCGCCACCAACGGGAGGGTCAACTCGGGTGAGTTCTCCATTGGGCGCCGAATCGATAACAAAAAAGAGAATGGAAATGATGGTGCAGACGGTGTGTATGGGCAATCAAACATCAAAAAATGCCCCTTGAGGGAATTAGACAAAGCAATTTCCAACACGTGTGTTAGTGCAAAAAAAGCAGGTCCACCATAGAAGTATTCGTCCAACACTATTCGTCCGTACGACAAACCACCAAAAAACTATCCACCCTCCACCACTTCCTGATTCTAATTCCCATGCACTTGTTCACCTCTCACCCAACAAAATAGCCAACCTGTGGCGTCACAACATTTCACAACTCAATCAAATTCAATTAACTTCTGCGCAACAACAATCACAATTGGCTACAACACCTTGATTGGTTCACAAAATCCCAAAACACACGTATGAAGCAATACTCTCTTACATTTTGTGTGGGTTCGCCTTGAACTAGTTGCCGAACAACACATTAGCTTTGGTGAGTTGTGGTGAAAATTGCGTTGAAATGCGTCGTCTTGCGTTCAGGCGGAGCGTACTTCATGATCTCCCGGACGCTGGGCCCGGAGATGGGCGGGCCCATCGGCGTGGTGTTCTCCTTCGCCAACGCGCTGGCCTGCGCCCTCAACACCGTGGGCTTCGCCGAGGTCATCCGCGACCTGCTGCAGGTATCGCAACGTTGCTTTTCTATTTGATTTTCTTGTGTGATTTGTCATTTCTCAACAAATTTGTCTACAGATTCCTCACAGAATCTGTGAATATAACAATAATAATAATACTAACAATAATAACAATAATAATCATATAATAATAATCATAATAATAATAAGCATAACCAGATTTTAAAATTCTATTTTAGCACGAGTATCACATTTGTACTCATATATTTTTAAGAAATGATTTTTCCCCCTTTCGAAGTGCAGTTACAAAAGCTCACATCCTCCCTTCATATATAATCAGAATCAGCTTTATTGCCTTAGTTTTTGCAAACAAGGAATGTGCAATAGTGCAATTGGTGCCTAACATTGAACATTAAACAGAGTAATAACATAGTGACATAGTAACGAACCAAAAATGCAAAAAAATCTACAAATGTACATAAAAAATCTACAAAATATACAAAACAAATATTTAAAAAAGCAATCATCAATAAGCAATCACACGAGATTACAACAAGGTATAAGCGGAGGTCAAATATTGGCAAACATATTGGCCAATGAAGGATACGTCTAGATGCTGCCTTCAAAAACGTAAAAAAATAAATAAAAACTTGCCGTTCTGGGACACAGCTAATGTGTGTGTGTGTGTTTGTGTGTGTGTGTGTGTGTGTACATGCTCAACCTTGGCTGTGTGTGCACGCAGGAGTTTGACCTCAGCATGGTGGACGCCGTTAATGACGTGCGCATCGTGGGGGTCATCACGGTGACGGTCCTTCTGCTCATCTCATTGGCTGGGATGGAATGGGAGTCCAAGGTAAGCACAGGGAACGGGCTTTTTGGGCGTTTTGGGTTTTTTTTGAGTTTTTTTGAGCAACAGACTGAGCAAATTGTGATTTACCTACCGCAAGACATTGATACTTTTCTCCTTTTTTTCCCCCAAAGATCAAATTTGAAACAGAGAATTAACAGAGAATGTAACATGAAACCTATGGAAAAAATATATTCAGAGGACAATCTTTGCATACAAGCGAATACATTCCAAACAGGTGGAGAACGCGAACAAATGTAGATGCAGAAAGATATTGATGCTGTCTTTCGTCTTCCATCCCATTTAGTGTTAGTTCTATTCAGGTTTGGTGTTTATTGTGTCTTTTAACAGCTTCAACCCCTCACGTTAACTCAACATTACCCCCTCTCTCTCCTGCCTCTTCACTCTGTGTGTAGGCCCAGATGCTCTTCTTCCTCGTCCTCATCATCTCCTTTGTCAACTACTTTGTGGGCACCTTCATCCCTCCTGACCTCCAGAAACAGTCCAAAGGCATCTTTGGCTACAGTAGTGAGTTCTCTTCCTCCTCCGCTGAGATGACACAACATGGAAATTATTCTATCCTTATCTTTTTAATGATCATATTATCATGAATAATGTTGATTACAAATTGCCATCAAAATAGTCCTGAAGTCATTCCTACAGCACCACACACTCAGTTAGGATTCCCAGGTACTAGCAAAACAAAATGGCGGATTACGAGGTGCTTATTCCACTGCCTGTACCTTGTTGTTGATGTTGTTGATGTTGTTGTTGCTGATGTTGTTGTTGTTGTTGTCCCAGGTGAGATCTTCAGCAACAACCTGATGCCAGACTGGAGGGGCCAGAACAACGACTTCTTCCAGATGTTTGCCATCTTCTTCCCCTCAGCCATCGGCATTCTGTCGGGGGTCAACATATCTGGGGACCTCAAGGTACAGGCACCAGGGGGGGGTCCCAGGCCACAGGGATTCGAAAAATAGGATATAGAGATCATCTGACTCTATATTCCATGTCAACCACACAGGATCCGGCCACTGCCATCCCCAAAGGAACGCTCATGGCCATCTTCTGCACCACGCTGACCTACCTGGGCATCTGCACCACCATCGGTGGGTCTTCTAGACGTGTGTCTGGAACAAAACTAAAACAAACCTCTACGGATGACATCATGGGCTTGACACCCCCTCCCTTGACCTCTGAACTCTCCCTCCAGGCTCCATCGTTGTCCGCGACGCGTCGGGCAACATGTCCGACTTCTCGGAGGGCAACCAACCGGGCTGGAACTTCACCGAGTGCATCCAAGCGCAGAGCTGTCCGTTTGGCCTGGCCAACACGTCAAAGGTACCAGCCAATGCCCAGGCCCTCATTCATCTGGCGGCCATCTTCTTTGTTTCTAAACACGAGCGTATAGGGCCAAGATGAAACCAAGATGGCTGCTAGGTGAATAAGGCCTCTGGGTGGTCATTGAGTAACAGATCAGGATAGTGAGAATGCATCTTATATGGAGAGAGATTTTGTGTAATTATTAACACTAAAAGGAGTCAACTTGTGTCTTGTCAATTGACATTTGAATGAATGTGCAAATATTATGTGCAAAGGCATATCTATTTCTGAATTAGAAGGCCCATATGCCACCCAACGGGCCTTCTGGTGGCCATCTTGGTTTTAAACACGAGCGCTTAGAACCAAAATGGCCGCTAGGTGAAGAAGGCCTGTGGTGGAGTAACCAACCAAGCGAGACTCAATATACATATACTGTATGTAGGAAATTTGAGAAGACACTCTCAAACCGTCACCACTGACCAGTTACGAACCAAACATTGCCGTTGCTGTTCCTGGGTGTTGTTGTGTGAAGAACGTTTAATGTCGTTTCGATGACTGATTACCGGGTCTTCAAACCTGCACCACCCCCCAGGTCCTGGGTCAGGTGTCCGGCTACTACTACCTCATCACCGCCGGCGTCTTCGCAGCCAGCCTGTCCTCTGCCCTCGGCTTCCTGGTGTCCGCGCCCAAGGTCTTCCAGGTAAACATGTGTTCTGCAAACAGCATCAACAACAACAACAACAACAAGCTGCCATTTTGTCATAAAATGGGGAGAGGTGACCGTGGATTGCGTAATGTGTTATGGGTGGTTTGAGTTGTATTACATTCTTCTTCTTCTTCTTTTTTTTCGTAATCCATCAGTGTTTGTGCCGAGACAACATCTACCCGTACATCGGATTCTTCGCAAAGGGTTATGGGAAAAACGACGAGCCGCTGCGCGCGTACCTTCTCTGCTACGTCATCGCCACCGCCTTCATCCTGATTGGTGGGTAGCATACTAATAAACCGTTGGTCCGTCGATTTCGACATGACATAACGGACAACATGTTTCTGTGTTTGCCGTTTCTTTTTTAGCAGACTCCTAGTTTCTCCTTGTTTTTCGAAATTTCCCGAGTATTCTTAGGAATACTGCAATACTGGAAACCATTTTTTGTTTTGACTTAGGGGGAAAAAACGTGTAAAAACGTAAAACGCCTGCTTTTAGGTGACATTGGTAATGCAACAAACAGGACCAGGTACAGTGTATGTGAATGTGTGTGTGCATGTGTGTGTGTGTGTGTGTGTGTGATTGACATGCATCTTCTGCTGCTGTCGCCCGAGCAGCTGAGCTGAACACCATCGCGGCATTGATCTCCAACTTCTTCCTCTGCTCCTACGCCCTCATCAACTTCAGCTGCTTCCACGCCTCCATCACCAACTCACCCGGTGAGGGAATCTGTGTGTGTGTGTGTGTGTGTGTGTGTGTGTGTGACTGTGTGTGTGTGTGTGTGTGTGTGTGTGTGTGTGTGTGTGTGTGTGTGTGTGTGTGTGTGTGTGTGTGTGTGTGTGTGTACAAAGTCTGGTCATTACAATATCAGTTTCAGGATAGTACACTGAACTGTACAGAATTGTATTTCACAAAAAAACGTAAAATTATTGTAAATATCCGAGGCTTGTTTGGTTTTTATTCATTTCAAAGCTTTCTCATAATTAATTAACTTAATCATTTAAGACTAAGAACAGTGGTCTGGCATCAGTCAATCTGCATCTGTGGATGAATTGTTTAGCCATAATGCCGTTGGCAGGTTTAATAAAAAGAATAAAAACGTACCCAGTGTATCACACCCTTTCTCCACAGCGGTTGAAGTCATTCCTTTCCCAAATGGACTGTTGCTCCTTACTGCCCCCCGCAGGATGGAGGCCCTCCTTCCACTACTACAGCAAGTGGACGGCGCTGTTTGGGGCGACCGTCTCCGTGGTGCTGATGTTCACCTTCACCTGGTGGGCCGCGCTGGTGACCTTCTGCATCATCTTCTTCCTGTTTGGCTACGTCGCCTACAACAAGCCCCGTGAGGACCCTCACACACACACGCACACACACACACACACACACACACGCACACACACACACACACACACACACACACACACACACACATGCACACACACACACATTCATGTTGAGTTGACATTGTGGGGACTTGAAAATGTACCTGATTGTGTGTGTGTGTGTGTTCCTCCAGAGGTGAACTGGGGCACGTCGCTGCAGGCCAGCCGATACAACATAGCCCTGTCCTATTCCGTGGCTCTGTCCCACGTGGAAGATCACGTCAAGAATTTCCGGTAAAATAATATAAGTTAACGTCTTACATTTCATTGAATCGTCAGTGAAATTGTGGAATATTTAGTCAACAATGCCGCTTATTGTATCTAATCCTTCAGTGTGTGTGTGTGTGTGTGTGTGTGTGTGTGTGTGTGTGTGTGTGTGTGTGTGTGTGTTTGCATCCGCTTGCACAGACCTCAGTGTCTGGTCCTGACGGGCCCCCCAAACCAGAGGCCGGCCCTGGTGGACTTTGTGGGCTCCTTCACCAAACACATCAGTCTGATGATCTGCGGGGACATCCTGTTGGTCGGTTTGGCTGTGGCGGCCATTTTGTACACCACATAACTTCTCACTTCCGGATATTAATAGAAGAATGGAAGATAATACAGAATATCATATGAATAATTGTAGAATTGTCAGCATTGTGATATATTATCTTCAATTCTAAATCAATGCTTGATTGTGTTATTAACTACTTTAACTACTTTTGTGAAACCCATAAATGTGTAACCAACATGACACAATCTGATCCACATGTGTGTCATTACGGGGAAGATGAATATATGTATATGGCAACATAGATCTATGTAGGAAATATATAATCTTTTTTTTGTATTTCTGTACCGACTGTCTTTCTGTCTCTCTCAAGGAGCCTGAGAGACAGTCTCTGGTCTCCACGGATACCTACAGCATGGCCAAGTGGTTCAACAAGAGGAAAGTGCGTTCGTTTTACACGCCCTTCGCCAGCGACAGCCTCAGAGGGGGGACTCGACAGCTCATGCAGGTAAAAATAAAAAAAAAAACAGCATGACACACAACACACGGTGTACGGAACGCGGTACGCAACGTTCTTTCCTGTCATGTGACCGAGTGCCGCCGCTTTGAACATTGATCGAATGTCACTGAACACCTCTGACCATAAACAAGATGGTTGAACTGGTTTCTTCAACAAGTGATCACGATGGTTATTGCTCTTGGCTTTCCTGGTATTTGGTGATATATTTCATCAATAAAGTCATCAATTTTTTTATTACATCCACACACAGTGGATGTAATAAGTGGGCCCATAATAACAACACTGTACCTTTCCAAAGAATGCATAAAATTTAAGAATGATTTATGCTGTAGTGTCGGGGCGTCTAAGACGCTCGTCTCAAGTTAAAACACAACATAAATGTCTTTTTTGGGGGGGCTGTGGGGCGGGGGTCACCCCATGCCACCCCCTGGGTACGGCCCTGTCCCCCACCCCAGGTAACACTAGTCGTGGTCGTGACTGAACCGCTGTCTCTTTCCACGCAAGGCGGCGGGTCTTGGCAAGCTGAAGCCCAACACCCTGGTCCTGGGATTCAAGACCAGCTGGCGAGAGGCATCTCCGGAGAGCCTGGTGGATTATGTCAACGCCATCTAGTCAGTCCTCTTCGCCTGCCTGCTTTTTGCTTCCTTATTGCCCGTCAAAAGAACACAACAGAACAGAACGAAACATGACTTTATTGTCCACCCTGGGCCGGGAATTTTCTGTGGTATCACCCACTCAGAGACATTGTAAAGTAGCACAGTAGAGTACACGACGAAACAATAAATTTGCAATAAAAAAAACTATAAATTTGAGCCGACATCACTCAACGGCGCAGACATTCAGGTAGCTTTTGTACGACAGGAAACAAGTCCCTGTGTCCGTGTCTTGTGGTTCACCTGGGGTCTAAACCAACTGATTTGACCCGTTTAGTCATACTGGATGGAGTGAGGTTGCAAAAGTCGTTTCATTGGTTAAAAATGCTGGTGTGGAGGTCTGGGAACCTCTGACTGGGTTGACATAATGTTTTTAATTCCTTTTCATCCTTTCACCCTTCTTTGTGCGTTGTGTCGTTCATCAGTGATACGTTTGACTCCAACTACTGCTTGATACTCCTGAGGATGATGGACGGCCTGGACGTGTCCGACCATTTTGATTATAAAGGTGAGAAGCTCTCCAGAGCGTCACCGAAATGCTTGCAATGGCTAATCACGCTCACACCTGATGGCATAATATGTCCCATTGAATACAATCTTACCATCAGTGGTCGCAGATAGTATGGGCCTCTGCCACCGAGTGGCCATCTTGGTTTTATGAACGCCAGCTGGGTAGAACCAAGGTGGAACCAAGATGGCCACTGCGTGAGTGACATCCCATTGGGGGCCATCATAATCATCAATCATCAATGGACCTTTCCACCCTATCAGTCACACGGAGAATAATAACCAATAAGATTGCCTGATTTCTTAAGACCACGCCCCTTGCAATAGAGCCACCATGATGTCCCACAAACAAAGCTTGTCCCGCGTTGTTGTGTTCATAGATTAGACTACAGCTACATTTAGTTAGAACAACATGGTTCTTAGATGCGCTTGGGGAACGTGCAATAATGACCACAGATATCCAGAGAGATTACAGGGAGCGCGTTTCATCGAGATTTGGAGTATCCATGCAGTCTGCAGGACTTGTTTTTAATACATGGATAGAGCTTATGTATTTTAAATTTGGACAACTACATATGGCCTCATAGAGACATTATTATTAAAAACATGCCTGAAAACTTTAGAAAATAATTTCCTTCTACTATTGATGGTACTGAATGTAAGACCCAGGTGCCATCTGCACTGGCTTTACAGAGTCAGCTTTATAGTGACTATAAGTCAAGCACAACCCTCAAAGCATTGACTGGATGTGATCCAAGTGGGTCTGACATTTTTGTGTCCGAGTTATTTACAGGTTCTGTATCTGATAAGACAATTACTGAACGCAGTGGTTTTTATGATGTACTTAAAACACTGAAAGTGTGCAACAATCAAATGGTTGATAGCGACTCCACACATCAATTTACAGCAGCACCGACACAAAAAGCTACAAAGCTCGCTCATTAGTTAAAATTCAAAGGTTTATTTGTCACCTATTTCAGTGTACAGGTACATTGAGCAGTGAAATGTTTTTTTCGCTAGGACCAGATTGCTACAGCGCCATCGTGTGATTAGCATAGCTAGGTGATTAGCCCATTGTAGCTTGTAGTTAGCAGATTTTAGGCTTATTTTCATTGTAAACATATCACTAACGTACTCACCCTGATTTACATGTGCAGTAGGACTCCATGATTTTGTCCTGACCAATTTCAATGTGGAGTTTGTGAGGCGTTTATGTCTTAGCATCACTTAGCATCAAGTTTTATGTTGTCGTCTGCTCCGTCCGAAATCCGAATGTCACGGATATATCCTTGTGTCAAATAGTTCAGGCCTTTCTGTAGAACTCTCTTAGATAAAGTAGCAGCATTTGGCAAATAACATACAGCGATATTGAGAGACAATCATCAGCAGGGGGGCGTTGTTCAGTGGACATTATGGTAACATGCTGCAGAGCTGTGGGAAAGCTTGGGGTACATAGCAACAGTAACTAGGGGGGGCGGGACTTGCCGCTTGAATAGGTAAAGGTCCAGTGGAGGAGTAACTCGTCACCTGTGACTGTCTGTCCTGACAGTGAACCAGGGCTTTGAGCCGGACAACCCTGCCCAACAAGAGCAGTCCAGCACCCCGACCCAGGAAGCCTCAGGTAACAGATAGACAACAGACAGACAGACAGGTAGACAGAGCCAACAAAACCCCACTCAGCTTTTTCGTGGTTGCTTGTTCGCAGTGGACGCTGCCGGCGAGCAAATGTCCAGTCAGCAGGTGAGGACGGTGTTCCAGAACGACCAGGGAAAGAAGACCATCGACGTCTACTGGATTGCCGACGACGGAGGTGCCTTTCCCACCCCACCCACCGCACCCACCCAATTTACATTTTTCTAAAGCGCTAATGCTAATCAGGGTGGGCAGGTCTGCTCAGGGGATGTTTTACTGGGAGGCTGAGGAATGGGACCTAGTGGGATGTAGTGGGACCTGGGACCTAGTGGGACCTGGGACCTGCCAGTTCTGGGACCTGGCAGTCGGACCACCCTGGCCACTCTGCTAACATCACGACTCCCCACCCACCCCCCTCCTCCCCCCCATCCTCCGCCAGGTCTGACGCTACTGGTGCCCTACCTCCTGACCAGGAGGAAGAACTGGGGTCAGAGCCAGGTCCGTGTCTTCATCATCGGAGACGAGCAGAACGTGGAGGAAGGTCGCGAGGAGTACGTGACTCTTGAGAGTTTTCTCCTCATTTTAACCCGGAAGGAAGAACTTTCCTTCTTTTTGCACGCACACGCATGCGTATATCAAGAAGCACGGAACATGAAACAGTGACGTAAAAACGACGGAAATTGTGTACTCTACGTAGGTTAGCATGAAGTTTGCTGCCTGTTTCAATAGAACGTTAATGCTTGTTTCCAGAATGATCTCTCTGCTGAAGAGGTTCCGTCTGGACTTCCATGACGTCGTCGTGATGACGGACAGCGAGCGGACGCCTCAGCCCAAAAAGTAGGTCACGCTTTTTATGTACCACAGAAAGGCACAAACGGATGACGACGTCACCGATCAGTTTTTTTCTCCCTCGCTTCGCAGCCTGAAGAGGTTTGAGGACATCGTCGCCCCCTACAGGCTGAATGAGGGGCAGCAGGACGGTGCCTCTGAAAGAGAACTGAAGACACTCTGTCCGTGGAAGATATCGGACAAGGAGATGGAGGCCCTCAGAACCAAGGTGTGTGTCTTGTGTGTGTGTGTGTGTGTGTGCGAATGACGGTCATCATGGTCACTACTATTTATTTATTGTACATTTATTTATTTTTCTCAGTCTGCCACGAAAGTGAGATTGAACGAAATTATCCGCAGAAATTCTGAACACGCCGCTCTGGTCTTAGTGTGAGTATGATAAATTGTGTTACCGATTTCAAATAATCTGTAATTATACCTGACTTCCAATTAAAAAAGAAGGACGATGAACTGTAACTTTGTGTTGGTGTGAATCTCTCCAGGAGCCTTCCAGTGCCGCAGACCGACTGCCCCATGGCTCTCTACATGGCCTGGCTGGACGTCCTAACGTCTGGCCTCCACTGTCCTGTTGTCCTGATCCGAGGAAACCAGCAGAACGTGCTCACATTCTACTGCCAGTGAATTCTACTGCCAGTGAATGCTGCCGTGAATTCAGCTGCCAGTGAATTCAATTGTGAGTCAACATTCAACGGCCAGTGAATTCTACTGCCAGTGAATTCTATTGTTCATCAACAATCTACGGCCAGTGAGTTCTACTGCCAGTGAATTCTACTGCCAGTGAATTCTATTGTTCATCAACAATCTACGGCCAGTGAGTTCTACTGCCAGTGAATTCTACTGCCAGTGAATTCTATTCTACGGGCAGTGAATTCTCTTACTGGTCAACATTCGACAGCCAGTGAATTCTACTGCTAGCCAACATTCAACTTCTAGGGAACTCTACTGCCAGTCAATTCTATTGTGAGTAAAAATTCTACGGCCAGTGAATTCTCCTGTGAGCCAACATTCGACTGCCAGCCAATTCATATTCCAGTAAAAATGTTGGTTGGTTTCCCAGAGTAATATTTATATATACATGAAGTGATAGGTAGCCATGTAATATGAAACCTTTTAATTATGGTATGGTAAAGGAACAGCAAGGCAATGGCAGTTTTTCACATTGAAAAGTAACTTATCTAAGAGCGTTAACTGAAACTTGATTACTTGTTCATGTAGTTGATTATATGTAGGCCTTACCATGTTTGCTTCTTCTTCTCTGCACAATGTCTTTTCTCTATTAAAAAAATTATAATTTCTCACTAAAAGATCACAACTTTCCGTATCATCTAAAACATGAATAAAATGGATAAATACATGGAGATTGTTTTATTTTGTGGTATTCATGACAGACTTCACAACACAGACCATAATTTCCCCAATTTGTGAATGTAAACAGCAAAAAATAAAGTTTAATGCAGATGACAACAAAAACACACACACGTCTAAAGGTTGACAATAGGACACCGCACAAGAGAACATCAACAAGAATTGGCTTGAATCAGTGACAGTTAAGTAGGAAGTCGACTACTACACAGAAACAAATAAAGAGGCTTGTAAAAAAAGAAAGGAAATGAAACATAGTTCAACCTCCTTCACTCATGTCAATAAATATCACGATTGAGCGGCTACCTCAAAGGATGCTCAGAAGGAGGAAGTTGCTGCATGTTACGTTGTGTGACCAGATTGTATTGTAGCAGTGCAGGTGGTTGAACTCTGTCTGTAGGGAGACAGAGGAGGCGTGGCTATGTCTGTCGGGGGACAGAGGAGGCGTGGCTATGTATGTAGGGGGACAGAGGAGGCGTGGCTATGTCTGTAGGGAGACAGAGGAGACGTGGCTTTGTCTGTAGGGAGATAGAGGGCGTGGCTCTGTCTGTAGGGGGACAGAGAGAGGCTGGGCGTGGCTCTGTCTGTAGGGAGACAGAGGAGGCGTGGCTATGTCTGTCGGGGGACAGAGGAGGCGTGGCTATGTCTGTCGGGGGACAGAGGAGGCGTGGCTACGTCTGTAGGGAGACAGAGGAGGCGTGGCTATGTCTGTAGAGAGACAGAGGGGCGTGGCTATGTCTGTCGGGAGACAGAGTGAGCCTGGCTCTGTCTGCAGGGGAGTCAGTGGAGGGGGCGTGGCTATGTCTGGAGAGAGACAGAGGAGGCATGGCTCTGTCTGCAGGGGAGTCAGTGGAGGGGGCGTGACTATGTCTGCAGAGAGACAGAGGAGGCATGGCTCTGTATGTAGGGAGACAGAGGAGGCGTGGCTATGTCTGTAGGGAGACAGAGGAGGCGTGGCTATGTCTGGAAGGAGACAGAGGAGGCGTGGCTATGTCTGGAAGGAGACAGAGGGGCCGTGGCTCTGTATGTAGGGAGACAGGGGGGGGCGTGGATCTGTCACGCCCCGCCTGTAACCTGAGTTACAGGCAACTGTTGTCAATGAACCAATCAATCACCTGGTTTCTCTTAAAAATGGGACCATAATTGACTCAATAAGTGCACAGAGAGTCCAAAGAGAGTGAAACAACAACATATTACATGTATTAATTGATTAATACATGTGTTCATTAATCATGGATTAATTCACAATATAATTTCTAGGTTAATAGAACAAGTTTCAACAGCAAGTGGTTGACCTTACAATTATAGTTGTTAAATTGGCCAGAGGAACATAATGTGTATGTGTGAATGTGAATGTAAAAATCATGGAACATTTTAAAAAAGAGGCGTGCACACAAAACCATAACTATAAAACCTCGAATATCAACATTTTAAAATATCAATACAAGCGGATTCTGAGCAGCACGTATCCCCACCGTGTGGAGAAATTAAATCATTACGGGGAGATTTACGTGCAGAAGTGTACGTGTGTGTGCGTGCGTGCGTGTGTGTGCGTGTGTGGCTGGGGGCGTGGTGACCTTACTGAATATAAGAGTCAGCGGCGCACACACCAGGAAGTCCTAGGGTCCAAGCACAGAAGAGCTGGTATAATAATCTTATTTGTATTGATCAGGGCTGCGCTATGGATCCGTCCGCCTTCAGGTATGAGGTGTACTTTGAGTGTCCCGGCCTGGAGGACGAAGACAAGAGAAGGAAAGTGAAAAACTACTTCAATGTGCGCCGTAAATCAGGCGGAGGGGACTGTGGGCCCCTGGAGGTGTCCAAAGGAAACGTCTATAGACTTGCGTTCAAAGAGAAAAAAGGTGAGATAAAAACAAAAATGCACAAAAAAATCACCATTATATGCAGTATAATAACCGGTTGGTGGAGATGTTGGTTTTATTAGACTATAGTGAAGCCATTTTAAAAAAGTGAAAAGTGAAAAAATGTATTTTTTTGTGTAAATATGACTTTGCTGGCGTTAGGAAACAGGGGAATCATGGCAAAATTGTTGTTTTCATTGAGTATATACATATATTTGCAGACTTGTGTAATCGTTTTCTTTTAAGTTTCAATTCCGTGCAAATCATGCCTTCACTTTCACTTTGACTCCAAAAATCATTAATTATTATCTGTGCTCAGGCAACCTGATATCTGAAATGATACAAGTAGGAGATTAAAATATGGAAACGTTTTTTTCTTGTATTGATAGCCCACATGGTTTATTGTTATTATTATTATTATTATTATAAAGTCCAGATAAAAAAGACACCAAATAAACCTAACAAATTACAAATATCCACCAAAGCAGTCCACAAACAACAAACAACAATAAAAAAAATGTATTTCCTCTTCATCAAATGCACTTTATAATTGAGTAAGGTGTCAACATTTATGACAATTTAAGCAACGTTTAGGTCTTGTTCCTAATGGAGGCAACCAGGGGCGGCACCATGGATTTTGGACCCCGTGAAAAGAAGCCATAGGGGCCCCACCACGGCCGAGCGGGAAAAAGTCACGTTATTTTACAAAAAACAAATTTTAACATAATGTAGACCATCATTATATACGTAGTATGTGGACCCAGGCGCGGTCTTACCATTAAGGCAAAGGTAGGCAATTGCCTGGGGCCCCCAACCTGCAGGGGCCCCCAACCAGCTGCCCCCTCCCCAATCAGCAGGGGCTCGGGGCCTCCGGCCAGTAGCCCCCCACCACTGTCTTTGTAAATTATAATTGTGTATTTCTAAACAGAAAATAAAGAGAAAAACAACGGGAAAAAAAACAAAAAACATCAGAATGCCCAAATCGTATTATCTGCCCCCCCTCCACTTTCGTGTTATAATGGACTATTCCATGAGTGATCATGACCGCGAAAAGACGCAAGACAGCAGCCAGGAAGTGAAGTGCTGCGGTTTGTTTATGAAAGAGGCGGTCGGAGTTCTGGTAAAATGAAGCGTAATTATCCAAGCGGATAAACTCGTCAACACTTTGTATACTACTGTTGTATGACTGTTTGCTTACATTGTTTTGCAATCGCTTTTGTTATATTATAATTGTTAATTTTGTAATTGCAATCTCACTCACACTTCACGCACAGTCTCACTCTCTCACTCATTCACACACACACACACACACACACGCACGAGCGCTTGTCTGGTGAGATTTTTAGACAAAATAAATATTTGGCATTTTGACATACACTGGTGTTATATCTGAAACTTATTTCTCACATTCTACTCTTTATTTAGTGCAAGTATTGACAGGTCCCTTTGTGTTAAAAGAACAGATTTGAAGGGCCCCCTAGCTAGTTCGCCTTGGGTCCCCAAATTGCTAAATCCGCCACTGTGTGGACCCATATAATACTGTGATGCTTTTACTATGTCGTTAAATTAGGTCTGCTTGGAGTATCATGCTTAAGAGATCATTCTTTTATTCATGTTTGTTTAAGTATTTATTTAAGAGGGTGACAGGGGCCCCTCCAGTATATTTTGTTTTATTCTTTTTGATACAAATTTCAGTCTATCAACCAATTTATTTTGCCAATTTTACTTTATTACTGTAGTTGTGTCACTAATTACTTTGCAGAAAAGAAATCCAAATAAAAACAAACTTTTAATTTCAGGCTTTTAGCGGGGCCCCCCTCCACTTTGGGCCCTGTCACGAGTCCGATGCCCCTGGAGGCAACCCCAAAGGAAAATCCTTTTTCATGTTTTTATTTTTTTTTTCAGATCAGCTATGTGTGCTGGAAAGACGTGACCACAAGATAGATGGTTTTCCCATCATTGTCGTCCATGGAAACCCACAGTCTCTGGGACACAAGCTGTCAACCATCACAACAGCTCCACCCGAAGCTGATAACCCGGAAGCGAGGTTGCCATCTCCACCTGAGGTGAGCTCTCAATTATGGGACTATTGATTACAAAAATCAATGTTTGACCAGTTAGCACTCGAGTTGAATGTGGCATTTGACTTATTAAATATATTTTAACTGATTGATACCAATCATAAAAGCCGAATTGGCCCACAGATTGATTCAATTAGATCCGCTTTTTAAGATTCAAGATTCAAGACGTTTATTTGTCACATACATACAGGATGTGCAGTGAAATGAAAAAGTGGCGATGCCCAGTGGAATAATCAAGCTTATCAGCTATTACAATTTGAACTAGATGTGCTGTAGGTAAGATTCAAGAACTATTAGTGAGTGAAATGCATTATGAGAATATGTTTTGAATTGACTGCACCTCTGGTGCGCCTGATTGGTTCAGGGAATCCATCTTGCCTGTCAATCACATTGTGATTGGCATGAACTGCAACACTGCTGCTGTAGACCCATCCCTCTGTGTTCCCTCCCTCCCTACTTTTGTTCTCCATTGAGAAGTGATGCATTGGTGCACCTTGTGAAGCTATGATAACACTGTGCGCACATGTGATTGACAGGCAAGATGGATTCCCCAAACCAATCAGGGAAACAAGGACTTGATTTGGTCAGAAAAGAGCTGGGAGTGACCAAATTCTAAATAGTCTCATGAAGTCACTTGAATCTTAACTCCATCACCTTACACGTTTAAACTGATGTGAACATGTTGGAGTTGAATTGAGCACTGAGGAAAAGTTTATAAAAAATATTATTTAGTGTATGAATAATCTTACATATTTTTCACCTTATCCAGACTGAATTAACTATTGCTGCCTCACCGTCGCCATCCATTGGTAAAAAGCATGAAGTACACCAAGAAGGTGAAGAAGGCAAGCCCCTGGAAGAAGGGTTCCGATCAAAAGGCAGTCTTGCAGACAAGGGCAGAATTATGGTTAGCAGTTCAGAGCAGGGTCATACTGAAGTTCAGAGGACTAGTCAATCTACCAACAAGGTAGACATTGTTGGCCACATGCAACCATTAGCTAAGCTGGATGAATCAGAAACAGAGTACTTACCCAATTTCAAGAAGATTACAACGGACAGCAACAGTAGCGCAGTCCAGTCTTCTCAATTAGGGTCCAACTGTCCAAGTTCTGGCAAGTGTGGAGATTCCATTCCAGTCCAGCCCAACCTGATGAGTACTAGCAGGAAAGCAGAAACACAAATTGGCCACCTTTCCGATCAGCCTGTCACACAGTATATGGACACACATAACTTCACCAGAGACCACATGTGGCCGACTCCAAGGAATGTCCAGGGAGGAAAAACGGACCAATGTTACGTCCTTCCCGGGGGAGGGCGTGTGCTGGTGCGCCATGGTGACATCACCAAGGAGCAGGCAGATGCCCTGGTGAATGCTGCTAATAGATACCTGAGCCACAATGGAGGCGTGGCTGCTGCCCTGAGCCGCGCGGGAGGTTTTTCAGTGCAGCGAGAAAGCACAGCTTTAGTCTCAGAACATGGCCCATACGCTACAGGGGAATCGGTCATGACTACGGGAGGGTATATGCAATGCAAGAAGCTGATTCACATCGTCGGGCCTGTACAGGGAGAGGCGAATGGCCAGGAGAGGCAATTATTGACAAGATCTGTTTTGTCAGCGCTGAAACTGGCAGATGATAACCAGTTCCGGTCCATAGCCTTGCCCTGTATAAGCTCAGGTATTTTCGAAGTTCCCATCAGTGTGTGTGCAGAAGCAATTGTCACAGCTGTGGAGAGCTTTGGGAGACAAAGCATACACCTGAAAACAATTACCCTGATTGATACCAGAGCGGAGGTAGTGAGGGCCTTACTAGTGGCCTGCGACAGAATCCTTCCCTCAGACAATGCAGAACGGGGAGCAGCCGGGGATGGCGAGTTCCCGGAGAGCACTGGAGCCTCTGCTCCTCGACCATCACCCAATTATGGTGCCAGTACCGTAAACCCAGAGGACGAAGTAAGAATTATAAAAGAATTGTGCTGTAACGTTTACCCACAAGAAGTTTATAAGTTAGTAGTTTTCATTGAAGAATTGTTAAATATAGTGACATTGTTATAATACTCTAATACTAACTTCCTTTTTGGTGGAAATGCTGACTTTATTTTGTCAAGTTTTGCTAAATATTCCCAATTGATTTCTCTCTTGATAGGAGGGTGCCACAGTCTCGCCTATGAAGGTCTATGATTCTCGCTCCACCGGGTGGGACCATGCTATCCACAGTAGCACCAACCAGTCTAACCAACCACCACCTGAGCACAACCTGATAAGTACTAGCAGGAAAGCAGAAACACAAATTGGCCACCTTTCCGATCAGCCTGTCACACAGTATATGGACACACTTCACTTCACCAGAGACCACATGTGGCCGACTCCAAGGAATGTCCAGGGAGGAAAAACGGACCAATGTTACGTCCTTCCCGGGGGAGGGCGTGTGCTGGTGCGCCACGGTGACATCACCAAGGAGCAGGCAGATGCCCTGGTGAATGCTGCTGATGGATACCTGACACACAGTGGAGGCGTGGCTGCTGCCCTGAGCCGCGCGGGAGGTTTTTCAGTGCAGCGAGAAAGCACAGCTTTAGTCTCAGAACATGGCCCATACGCTACAGGGGAATCGGTCATGACTACGGGAGGGAATATGCAATGCAAGAAGCTGATTCACATCGTCGGGCCTGTACAGGGAGAGGCGAATGGCCAGGAGAGGCAATTATTGGCAAGATCTGTTTTGTCAGCGCTGAAACTGGCAGATGATAACCAGTTCCGGTCCATAGCCTTGCCCTGTATAAGCTCATGTGTTTTACAAGTTCCCATCAGTGTGTGTGCAGAAGCAATTGTCACAGCTGTGGAGAGCTTTGGGAGACAAAGCAAACACCTGAAAACAATTACCCTGATTGATACCAGAGCGGAGGTAGTGAGGGCCTTACTAGTGGCCTGCGACAGGGTCTTTCCCTCAGCCAATGCCGAACTGGGAGCAGCCGGGGGTGGCGAGTTTCAGGAGAGCCCTGGAGCCTCTGCTCCTCGACCATTGTCAAATTATGGTGCCAATCCAGTTAACCGTGGGCCAGATGCCAGTGACATCCAGAATGTCGTGGGGTACATCGAGGAACAGATTGTAAGTATTATAACAGAACTGTGTTTCCTCCCATTTTATTTAGTCAAGTGTCACAGGATTGACCGCCCCTATGGTTTCTCTTGCTAGGTGGATGTCATAGTCTCACCTATGAAAGAAAGTGATCCTCGCTCCACCGAGGTGGGGAAGACATTGTCCAATATTATTGGACGCAAAATGTTGGATGCTGCTTTTTCGAATTTGAAAAAGGATCATCGCGAGCTGGTTGAGGTCAACGTGATGGACCTTAAAGAGCTTTCCTGTAACAAGGTCTTCTTTGTTAACCTGATACCCTGGAAAGAGAATGATGAAGAAGCTGTCCAGGTAACATGGCTTGTTTGGTGTTTGCTATAATGGCATTTTTTTCTATTTTCCAATGTCCTCTAATCCAGTTTACCATTACTACACAGTGAGTGGGAGTGGAGTGATCTTGCGCAATTCAACAGATTTTCCGGTCGTTCTTTGAAGTTTAGTTAGTTGTTCATTGAGGTAGTTGTGTCAAGAAATGGACATACCAGGTGTAGCATTGCTGCTGCTACACGTCACATAAAAGTCGCATTCCAGGGCTCAATATGAAAACAAATGGGATTGATATGTGCATTGTATCCCAAATACGCATTGTCATCCCCATACAACCAAAGATGTAAAAAAAGTTGTCTGTGTGTATTACCCTCAACGTGTATTCTTCCTCGCCTTCATACCTTCCCAGGTTCTACTATGTGGAGTTCTTGGGGTTTTGTCCTCTTGTCACAAACAAGGCATTGACTCCGTCGCTTTCCCCATGCTCGGAACCGGGGAAGTGTTTAAATTTCCCCAGGATGTGGCGGCGAGTGTTCTGCTGGAGGGAATCACAATATACATGCGCCGCCAACACAACAGCAGGCCCCTGAAGATCTGCATGGTTCTGCACCCCAGTGACCAACCACCGAAACAAGTAAAGGCTCAGCACATGCCTGCACGCATGCAGGCACTTGCAAACACATGGTGTTTCAGATTGGATTTCAAGGATGGACATCACATTTATTGTTTTATTCATTGTTTTATTCATTTTCTTATTTTCTTTGGTGGAAATGCTGGCTTTATTTTGTCAAGTTTTGCTAAATATTCCCAATTGATTTCTCTCTTGATAGGAGGGTGCCACAGTCTCACCTACAAAGGACTACGATCCTCGCTCCACCGGGTGGGACCATGCTATCCACAGTAGCACCAACCAGTCTAACCAACCTGAGCACAACCTGATAAGTACTAGCAGGAAAGCAGAAACACAAATTGGCCGCCATTCCGATCAGCCTGTCACACAGGATATGGACACACTTCACTTCACCAGAGACCACATGGGGCCGACTCCAAGGAATGTCCAGGGAGGAAAAATGGACCAATGTTACATCCATTATGGTGCCAATCCAGATAACCGTGGGCCAGATGCCAGTGACATCCAGAATGTCGTGGGGGAAATCGAGAAACAGAAAGTAAGTATTATAACAGAACTGTGTTTCCTCCCATTTTATTTAGTCAAGTATCACAGGATTGACCGCCCCTATGGTTTCTCTTGCTAGGTGGATGTCATAGTCTCACCTATGAAAAACAGTAAACCTCGCTCCACCGGGGTGGGGCAGACATTGTCCAAGATTATTGGACGTGAAAAGTTGGATGCTGCTTTTTGGAAGGTGAAAAAGGATCATCGCGAGCTGGTTGAGGTCAACGTGGCGGACCTTAAAGAGCTTTCCTGTCACAAGGTCTTCTTTGTTAACCTGATACCCTGGAAAGAGAAAGATGACGAAGCTGTCCAGGTAACATGGCTTGTTTGGTGTTTGCTATAATGGCATTTTTTTCTATTTTCCAATGTCCTCTAATCCAGTTTACCATTACTACACAGTGAGTGGGAGTGGAGTGATCTTGCGCAATTCAACAGATTTTCCGGTCGTTCTTTGAAGTTTAGTTAGTTGTTCATTGAGGTAGTTGTGTCAAGAAATGGACATACCAGGTGTAGCATTGCTGCTGCTACACGTCACATAAAAGTCGCATTCCAGGGCTCAATATGAAAACAAATGGGATTGATATGTGCATTGTATCCCAAATACGCATTGTCATCCCCATACAACCAAAGATGTAAAAAAAGTTGTCTGTGTGTATTACCCTCAACGTGTATTCTTCCTCGCCTTCATACCTTCCCAGGTTCTACTATGTGGAGTTCTTGGGGTTTTGTCCTCTTGTCACAAACAAGGCTTTGACTCCGTCGCTTTCCCCATACTCGGAACCGGGGAAGTGTTTAAATTTCCCCAGCATGTGGCGGCGAGTGTTCTGCTGGAGGGAATCACAATATACAAGAGCCGCCAACACAACAGCAGGCCCCTGAAGATCTGCATGGTTCTGCACCCCAGTGACCAACCAACGAAACAAGTAAAGGCTCAGCACATGCCTGCACGCATGCAGGCACTTGCAAACACATGGTGTTTCAGATTGGATTTCAAGGATGGACATCACATTTATTGTTTTATTCATTTTCTTTTCCCTGTCTGCCCAGCAGGTCGTGGCGCACAGCAACACTGCCCACAGTGGTAAGGAGATACTGCATGGCCACACGTTTTACAATCTCGTCTTTGTCGCTAAATATAAAAGGAAAACATGGCATCAAATAATGAAATATACTCATTTGCTAAGAACCGGATCAGGTCTCCAACTCGTGTGTAGTGTACATTTTAAGAACATGTATTCATTTTTTTCAAATCCTTTTCTTTTAAAAAAAAAAAATATATATATATTTAAGCAATAGCTCATGACAGGCCATGCTATATGTTTATTATATCTCAGCTAACGGCCGTGGTTCGGCCCGACGCGAAGCGGAGGACCATTTTAAGCACCCCTTAAAACGGCCACCAAGCATGGCAATATGAAAGTAGGCTAATAGACACATTACAATTTAAATAGTTTTTATTAGTTTTTCTCAGTTGCTAAAACACATTTCTTGAAACTTCCGCCCATTTTCTCAAAACCTTAAACACAAATCCAAAAATTCAAACTCCATTCACAAAACCCCAGACTTTTCTATCAAAATCAAACTATCGCCTCAAAACCACTTATCCTGTGTTCAAAACCAAACAATGTGTTCAGATCATACACAGAGCAAGTAACAATATACTCACCACAGAGCATTCGTTAGACACTACATAAAATAATTTAGGACACAGCATCCAGGGCATGTAGTTAACAGAAAATGTTTATTGTAAATGCATTTAGCAAAAAATTATCATAGTCAAAGTGATACATTCAGCACTTTCATAACAAAAACTAAAAAAACTGAATGAAAAGCACATTACTGCACAATCAAAGTCACTGAGATTCATTCTCCAACATCATGTCTTTGTGCGGGGTCCGGCCAGAGGACTTCATCCACATCACAGGCAATATTTTCCCTTGCCAGGCAACGGGGGAAAAACCCTCTGGTGTGCCGAACCCAGCCTTGACAAGACTCCACAGTTATATCATCACAGGCCTGTTCCATTGCCTCCAATAAAGTTGCCCTGGTGTAGGGTTGTCGGTCATAGACCTTCCACCGCAACACAGAGGAAAAACCCCTCTATTGGATTCAGGAAGGGGCTGTAGCCGGATTTCATCAGTAATGATTGTTCTTGGTCTTCCTCGGCCTCTTCCTCGTCCCCTTCCTCGTCCACCACCTCTCACACAAACTCTTCCTCCTCTGCCTCTCTGTATGTTTCCGTCCATTGTAGATGGACTCTGAACTGACTTGTATCCTGCCCAATTGGTCTGATCACATCATTAGAAACGTGTGTGTTCAATTTTGAGTTGTTGTGTGTAACAGATGACGGCTGTGTTGGAGTTGTGTTCACATTCTGCTGCCAGTGTTTACAATTTTGCAACACAAGTGTATCACAGTGTGAAATGTGTTTAGTGACTGAGAATGTGTTTAAGGTTTGCCAAAAAAGAGCGGATGAGTTTTGCAAATTGTGTCCAAGTACCTGAACAGTGTTTAAGGTTTGGCCAAAACTTGGAGTGTTTGATTCGAAAAATGAGTTTAGGCCACTGAGAATTTGGTTCAGAGAATGGGGTTTAGTGTTTTAGCAACTGAGAAAAACTAACAGGTCAATAACAATTTTTCCATAGAAATAGGCCATACTGGCTGCCGGCACTAGTTTGTTAGGGGCCGTTAGTTTCTTTGTTTGCCAGCTAGTTTGTTTGGGGGCGTTCACCTACCGTTGCTAAGCAACCGGAACCTCGTTTTCCACAGGTGGAGTGATACCAATTGTGAAAAGGAATATATGATTATTTTATCACGGCTTATGAAACAATCAGATTGCTTGATTTCAGGTACCTTGCGTCATACACTACTGACACAAGCATATAATAATTGTACAGTTCCTAAAGGGCATGGACAAGGGGATGGGATGGAAATAATTGTGTAATTGAGTCTCATTACAGTGTCTGTTTCATGCATGCTTGAATTCCGCGTGAACTGTTCACAATTTGTGAGGACACTGAGTGAAATCGATGCAGTGACTGAACATCACTGTGCCAGTGAACCACACCTGCCAATAATGTGCAATGAATTCATTATTGGCTTGTGAATGAATGAATGCGATTACAGGTCGCGATATGCACATATATATATATATATATATATACTGTATACATGTATACACACTCTACTGGACTGATCTGGATCTCATCATGGTAATTTACTGCCTTCTTTATCCTATTTCAGATAGATGGGCCGACACACACACCGGCCACCAGCACCTGCCGGCATCCCCTGACGAGAGTAAACAGAGCAAAAGCTATTGTCCTTTGATGTGAGCGACCTTGAGCAGGAGGTCTTGTTGACCCTTAGCCCGTCGCATCCAAATTCACTGTAGGTTGCATTGGATTGAAGCGTCTGCTAAATGGTGTAAGGTTGTAAAATTTGGTAAAATTGGTAAAATTGGTAAAGTTGTAAATGGTCGTGATTAGTTGTGTCTCAGCGAAGAATTTAGAAAAATGCTTTTATATATAACACCTGATGAATTAACAAAACTTAAAGTAGCGTACTACTAATACAGGAATTTTGCTTTGGCATTTAATATTTTATTACCTTTATATTTACAGTTACCTTTATATTCACGGTTGGATCACTCATTCTTCTTCATCAGAATTACGATTCAACTTTTGACATTAACTCTTGATCTGTCCTTATCTCCATAAATAAAGAATTAAATGGCAATAGTATTGAGTGTGGAGCATTTGTGGGATTAATTTGGGTCCTACTACTGAGTGTCAAGTGTTCGGCGATGTGGCAAAAAGGGAAAGGACGCAAACGCCGGGCAGCGAAGTTCACTCAAAAGATTCTTTAATAAAAAGAAACTAACTAAAACTAATATACCAACTGGGCACGGAAAAAGTAAAAACTTGGAACCGTCAAACTACAAACCAAAATAAATAAATAAAACCTCAGTTAAAACACAGGGTGAACCAAACACATGAAAACAATCACTAAACGAATACAAATCATACAAGGGGAACACGCCAGGAAGGAGATAACTTATGCCAGGTGGGGGCGAAGTCAGAAACACAAGACACGTGGCAAACAATAATCACTAAGTCCAGCAGAGGGTGCAAAACACAGAAAATAATGGTTCTTGAGGGAGACAGACGGTGACACTGAGTTTAAGAAAAGCATTTTGTGTGAACTGCAGATAAAAAAAAGTTTTAAAAAGAGTATACTGCATGTTATGAGATGATTGATGGCGGTCAATGTATTATCCTTTTACGGTTTTGATTAATCCTTTCCCGAAAAGCCATAATAAAAATAATAACATCTGCATATAAAGTCAAATAAAAAAGATTTCAGTGAATATAAAAGTATGGTTTATTTATATATTGTAAAAAAACAACAACATGGCCTGTGTAAAGACACCTTGACCCAGCTTGAGGACTGTTTTGTAACTGAATCTCCCTCAACCACAGCGCCACAAATAGACTTAGGGTTGTTTGTATCAGAGAACCAAGAACGGGTACTGGCTGGCGGTCGGGGTGAACATAAGACTCGGAATTGACGGTTAATTCGGTTGCGTTGTCAAATTGGCTAACGGCAGAAAAAGGCCAGGTCTCAGAGCCAAGATAAGACCGTCCAACACTGCTAGGGTTGGCCAATGCTACATGCTAACTATGAAGCGCCTGTAACTGCCGCCAACAACGGCATTTTAGTGGAAAACTCCAGAGGTTTTTTTTTGCGGGGGGGGCTATGAGCACCGTGGAGCTCACACCTGCGGTTCACCTCCCCGCGGAATGGGAGGAGCACTGGAGGGGGGAGAAGGAGAGGCGGAGGCGAGCCATGGAGGACGGGGACGAGGGGGTGGCGGAGGAGGACCGGCGGCAGCTGCGCAGGATCACGGCCTACAACGACGCCAGGATCATGGGCGTCGCGGCACGTCACCGGGCCGAGGAGGAGGAGGTCAAACTGAACGCGGGTGGAAGAGGGGGGAGTTGGGACCGAGAAGAGGAGGAGGAGAAGGACGAGGACGAGGAGGAGGATGGGGTACTTGCGTACTGCTGCCAAAGCCACGCTGAGGACGTCTACGTGGCCTTGAGGGGATTCCGGGAGTGCTCCATCCTCACCGACCTGACCCTGACCCTGACCCTGACCCCCGGTAGCGGAACCGAGACCCTCCGGGTTCACGCCCCCGTCTTGGCAGCCGTGAGCTCCTTCATTCGGGACGTGCTGAAGACCGGACCCCGGGCGGAGATCATCCAGGGGAGCCGGTGGTCCCTGAGCCTGGGTCCAGAGGTGGACCTGGTCGGGCTCCGGGCGGTCGTGGAGTTTGCCTATAGCGGGGATGTGGCGGGCCTGGAAGGAGTCACCACAGCCCGGGTACGGGCTGCCGCCATCGCCCTGGGGGTCCCTCGAGTCCTGGAGATCTGTGGTGAGGAGGAGGAGAAGCAGGGGAGGGAGGATGAGAAGGAGGAGGAGAAGAAGAGAAGATGCCTAAGCAAGGAAGAGGAGAAGAGGAAGAGGAGGGCAGCAGAGCGGATGAAAGCCAGTCTTCGGGGTGTTGAGGAGCTGTGGGAGGAGGGAGTCGGCTGTGATGTGGTCTTGGATGTGGACGGAACAACGTTTCATGGTCGGCATAATTTCATTCATATTTCACACGCATGAATATATGTCCATATATATACTGCATATATCTATATATATACTGTAGAGAGAGAGATACAGTATATGCATATAATTTGTTGAAAGAGGGATTATTCGTTTTGTTTTACCAATAGTTTTGTCAATAAGTTGTTCATGCTTCCTCCTGGTGTGCAGCTCACCGGGCGATGTTGGCGGCCAGCAGTGACTACTTTAGGGGGATGTTCACCTGCGGGATGCTAGAGTCCCGTCAGCCCCGCGTCTCGCTCCCCGCCTTGCCGCCCTCCGAGCTGCACCGTCTGATCGGCTACTCTTACCGCGGCGTCCTCCCCCTCGGCTGGGGCCGCGTGTTCGAGGTGGCCTGCGTCGCCCTGCGGCTGCAGTTCTGCTCCGCGCTCGCGCTCTGCCTGGACTTCATGCGGCGGGAGATGACGGCACGCTCCTGCCTGGACGTGGCGTCCTTCGCCCGGGCGTATGGCGAGGCCGGCCTGCTGGCGGAGGCCGACGACTTCGTCCTGAGGAACTTCCTGGACGTGTCGTCGGTGCCCGCCTTCCCGGACCTGCCGGCGGAGCACCTACTGGCGTACCTGAGCTCGGAAGCGCTGGCCGTCCCCACCGAGCTGTGCGCCTTCCGCGCCGCCGCCTCCTGGGTGCAGGCTGACCCCCGGCATCGGCTGGCGGTGGCGGCGGCATTGATGCGCGAGATCCGCTTCCCTCTCATGACCTTCCGCGAGTTCCGGGAGGTGCGCGCTGTCGCCCTGCGTTGGGAGTGCAGTGGCACTCGAGGAGGAGGAGAAGGAGGAGGTGCCCCTGAGTTGGAGCTCTATGGCTCTGCGCTGGCGGAGTTCGGCGCGGACCTCCCGCAGACTCGCCGCCGGGTCCGACGGCCCAAAGACGCCCTGGTGCTGGTGGGCGGCGACCGGCTCAGCTGGGACACTGGTGCAGAGCGGGCGCCCAGCCGCGAGCTGTGGTTCGCCAACGCGCTGCACAGCGGCACGGGCCTGGTGAAGGAGGTGGAGTGGAGGCGGCTGGGGGAGCTGCCCGACGGACCGCGGTTCCGCCACGCGGTGGGTGTGGTGCGGGGGCGGCTGCACGTGGTGGGCGGGTGCAACTTCTACGCACCCAACGACACCATGAAGTCTGCCTACAGGTATGCCCTCAGTTGAATCATTAAGGAGACGCTTTTTGACTGGGAACACCTTAGCTAGTAGCCTTTACTGGGGGAGAGAGAAAGACAGAGACTGATATATTCTCAACATTCTGCAACATGGCAAGTAAAGATAACTTTTTTCTTTTACAAATGTTGTTTTTTCAAAAGTTATCTGTTCTGTTTGTATGTACAGTATATGCCCAGATCTCTCTCTCTCTTTCTCCTTCTGTCTCTCTCTCACACACACATACACACACCGTCCAGCTACGACCCCGCGTTGGATCGCTGGCAGAGGTTAGCGGACATGCAGGAGGCCCGGAGCAGCTTGTCGGTGGTGGTGGGGCTGGGGTTGGGTGGAGGAGAGCCCCTCCTCTACGCCATGGGTGGAGACCGGCAGATCAACACCAACCTGACCAGTGTGGAGGTCTACGACCAGCAGTCTGACTCCTGGAGGTAAGTCGCTCGATGCCTATAGACGCGCACGAGAGAGAGAGATAGAGCAGAGCTTCCTCAAGCTAGGGGTCGAGACGCCTGATTTGCACAAAGGGGGTTTTAGGAGATTGTGGACGTTATCAACTTTTCTTCGTGATCAACTCAATGGAGTGGGTTGCGATGAGCGCAGTGCCGCGCCTCATGTGATCGCATCCTCTTGTATGTGTTGCGATGCACGTACACTTGCTGGGATACAGATGATTGATAGTGACCCACTTCCCTCCCCCTCCCAGCTACACCCGACCCCTGGACCAGCCTCTGAGCAGTCACACTGCCGCACACCTGGCCGGCGACGGGATCCTCATATCCGGGGGCTTCGACCGCCAGTACCGGTGTCTGGCCTCTGTCTTCCTATACCGCCCCGACGGCGACGGCACGATGAAGCGCCTGGCCGACATGCGCCACGAGCGGGCGCAGCACTGCATGGAGGTCCTGCGCGACGGCGCGGGCCGGTGCCGCCGCGTCTACGTGGCGGGGGGCGTGCGCAACCTCCGGGCCTTCTACGGCGACCAGCTGGCGTGCGAGGCGTACGACCCGGCCAGCGACGCGTGGAGCGCCCTGGCGCCGCTGCCCGTGCCGCACGCAGGCGCCGCCTCGGCCGTCCTGGAGGGCAAGGTGTACGTGCTGGGGGGCTACGGCCAGGAGGAGTACGAGGAGACGCGCACGATCCACCGCTACGACGATGCCACCGGGCGGTGGGAGAACGCGGGCGCGATGCCCGGAGCCGTCACCGATGTGCGAGCCTGTCTGCTGCGCCTGCCCACACATCTGAGGCAGTAGGACCCATGGGTCCCATGGGTTCAAACGCCAGAGCTTCTGCTAAATAACAAAATTGTCCTCAATACCAGGGGGCGGAGTCACAAAAGTATAGGATTAAGATTGCACAAAAGATATATTTTTTATCTTTACATTTTGTGCTTGTTTGCTTGTCTTAAGGTGTCACACAAGTTATGCCTTGATATATATTTTTTTTATTAAAAGTTATAATTGCTTCTATTTACATATTTTTTCATCTCATTGTATAAGGTGTTACGACTCACGTATTCAAAATGAGCATATTATTATTGACAAAAATATAAATACAAAATAATTATTAGAATAATGACTAATAATGATTCAATATGTAAATGTAATACATGTAAAAGGTTCTTGAGAAAATAACGTGGAATTGCACTTAAGAAGTTCTTAGAAACTGACATGGCGTCCTTGTAGGAGTGGGGGTATTTTAACTTTGTGGTGCCATGCTAGCATTCTAGCGTGCTCCTGAGTGTGTGTGTGTGTGTGTGTGTGTGTGTGTGTGTGTGTGTGTGGTGGCGGTTGGTTTAACCTGTGGGCGTGAGAACAGACAGTCACGCGTTTCATCGTCCAGAAGAAGCAAACACTTACACACAATTACACTTAATGACACTTTTATCCAAAGTGACATTCGCCTGAGGCTCTGAACAGTGCAAAGCATACAATCTATAACTGGAGTGCAGAGTAGCCTTAGGAATCACAACACAAGGTGAGAGGTGGATGAATATTTTCTCGTTACTTCCTTCCTATCGCTTCATCTCAAAGCAGAGCATATCACGACGCTACAACAAACTATCGCCAAAGCGAAGACTCGGTGGTGGTCTTCGTGGTGGTGGTGATGAGGGTGGTGGTCTCATCTCGGCCACGGAGGGGAGCAGGATGTGGAGGTGAACACTTCCACGGAGGTCAGAGAGATCCAGGACTTGGTGGTGGTGGTGGTGGTGGTGGTGCCGAACGCCCCCACAGGAGCAGCTGGAAGAACTGAAGAGAGAGAACCGAGGTAGAGAGAAATCTACGACAGCCTTCTGTGTGTGTGCATGTGTGTGTGGTTCGATTCAATATCCGCTATGTACTGTAGTTTCTTGTATGCAATGTGCTATACAGATGTTGTTTCTGCTCTTGCGATGGGTGGATAAATCATCATTATTAAAAAAAAAAAAAATTACAACCACTTCCGCAATCAATCAAACTTTATTTACATAGGAAGGACAAGTCACGCATCAAATGCAACTCCAATTGCTGAACATAGAAGTGGAAATAAGAGTAAGTCAAAAAAAGAACAAGTTTAAAAACAAAGCATTCAAAAATGTATAAATAAAATATACTATAATAAAACTGATAATAGCATAATAAAATAAGAAATAGAGGATATACAGTAAAAATGCAAGTCAATATAAATGACTTTTTCAAATGTTTATAAAATACTGATTCATACGCTATAATTATGCTTTATTAACTAAACAAATTAACATTTATAAGCCTTACATTGTCTTTTTTCTTCTTCTCGAACAATAACATTCGTCGTGAAAGACGGAGGCAAATATAATCGGTCGTCTAAGCTCACTGTGACTGTGGCCTCATGACCTTAACTGTGGTGGCAAGGACAAAATGGCCGCCCGTATGTCCGTGTTCGGTCCGGGCATCCCGCCCATGTTCTCCCAGCGCTGCGTGGCGGGGTCGTATCGGTGCACCATGTGGGTGTCGCTGTCGTCCCGCTGACTATAACCGCCCAGCACGTAGAACCGCCCCTCCAAGACCGCGCAGCCAGCTCCCACGTGGGGCACGGCTAACGATTGAAACGCGGTCCAGCAGTCAGCCGCGGGGTTGTACACCTCACAAGCTAGCTGGTTGACGGTGGCCATGGTGTCGCCGTCGTCGCCTGTGGTTACGCCGCCCGCCACGTAAAGATGCCGCCGAGGGCCTCCATGCAGTGGTGCGCGCGCGGCCGGCTCATGTCTGACAGGCGGCTGCACCCTCTCTTCTGGGTGGTAGAGCGTCGTGGACACCCGACACTGGTACCCTCCATCGAAGCCTCCGCACACAAAGATCTGCTTGTCCAAAACCTTGGCAGTGTGGCCGGTAAGGGCCGTGTTCAGAGGACAAGTGAAGCTGCAAGGGCACAACAAATAGCGTTAATACTGAAATAGCATCTGTTTCAAGGTAAATCCACTGATTTATGATTGATGTTTTAGCTAGAATGGGCCTTAGTGGGATCTCTTGTTGAATCAGGAAGCATTCAGTCTTTTGTGTAATAATGGTGCATGCACTGTGTTGCCGCCAAAATAACAAGTATCCTCTCATTTTACCTCCAGGAATTGGTGGCGGGGCAGTAACGTTCCACGCTCTCCAGACAGCCCGGGTGGGAATCCCCACCGATGGCGAACAGCATCTCATCCAGGACCACCAGTGAGAAGCAACACCTTTGCTCCCTCATGTCGCTCAGGCGCTCCCAGCCGTTCCCCAGGGGGTCGTACCTACCGGACAAGCAGAGACCACCCAGGATACAAAGGAACATGACCAAAGAATCAAATCGAATGGACGACTCAGAGCTGAAAACACTCTGAGCATGCAGCACATGATTGGTATGGAAGTCATAAATTGTGTTTATTGAAACGTAACATAATCAATTCTTTGGTTTTTGTCCGTGTCTCAGCACAATCGATTAGGATGTCTAATCGCCCTCCCTCACACACAGTGGTGAAAAAAACCTGAATTATACATTCTACTTCAGCAAAAATATTACAATTAAATAAAAGTGTTGAATACATAAAACCTACAGAATGTATGAATGTAAAGCATGCATACATTAATGACCCCATTACAGTAGTAGTAGTAGTAGTAGTAGTGCAGGAGTAAAAGTGAGTGATTGAGCGCAGAGGACTTCCTGTGCTCCCTCACCTGTAGGCTGAGTTCAAGATGTCTTCCCTGCCATAGTACTTCCGTCCACCAATAACATACAGCTGTCCGTTGAGCACGGCGACCTCGTGACTGAGCCTCGAAGGCTCCGGCATTTCCCCTAACCTCCTCCACTCCATGCTCTTCACGATGCCCGTATGGTTCCTTTGGGAATTCCCAAACCACAGCTCCCGACTGGTGCGGCGGAAACTGAAAATCCTCAGAGATGTGGTCGCCGCCGACCAAGACCAGAGTGTCCTTTGGAAAATAGACTCTGCATTGACTCGGAGGTGATGTGGCATTGTAGCAGAAGTCTTCACAAATCTTCTCATAGAGCGCAGCCAGTTTGTGCTCGGCCCATATGTTGGTGGCCCGAACTTCCTCAAAATCCTTTAATGACATCAGGGGAAAGTAAATTTTTCTCATAAGCTGCTTTGCAAGCTTTGACCTTTTCTTGGGCTTGTATTGGATCCAAGCCACAACCGCTCTGAATACCATAAGCTCTGAGGAGACGCACAGTGAGTGACTGTTCAAGTATTGAGAAGTTGTTTGGCGGGCAGACACTTGAACTTTGCGGTGCGTGACACCCGTTGGAACTGCCGCAGGGTGAAGTCATCAGCCAATTTGAGTAGCCGCTCCATGTCGTAGGCCTTTGCAAATGACGCCACATCCAAACAAGAGCTGGGACTGATTTCATTCTGGAGAAAGTTGAGACACAAGGAGAGGGCTGGCTGGTATTGAAACTGCAAGGACGTTCCGGTTATCTCAAAGACACACTCCCAGCTGAGGGGAAGAGCCCCTGAGTAGGAGCAGCCAATCAGAGCCTCCAGCTCGGATGCCAACAGGAATGGGAGGGCCACCGTGAATTTGCGGGACTCCTTCATGCATGTGTGAACATTCCCCGGAAGTAGTCGCTGCAGGCAGCCAGGATGACCCTGTGGGCTGGAATGAGATAGATTAGTAACTTGGCTTTACTTACAGTGAATTCAGATGCAGATACAGGCCAGGGCAGATGGGGGTTAGGGCATCTTGCTCACAGATGTCTACAGGTAGGGGGATCGAATTCAGTACCTTTCCACTGGGAGTCGAACCACCCTAACCACTTCTATCTGCCCTTAAGGGACAAGGCATACAGTGGCTTACTCACCAGGAAGAGATGCTCCGACTGCTTCCAGAACGAGATCACATCCCACCCTACCAGCCGTAACTCATTGATGGACCGCAGACTGAGCTCCATTTGCTCTGCAGCGTTGATCTTCAAACCTTCTGGTTGGTCGTTCTGGTTTTTACTCAAAGTGTTCTGTTGGGTTCCCTGTCGCAGAGCTCCAGGACTCGGGGGACCCCTAAGGCATGGGCAGCCGCCTTACCTGGGCCGCTGTGCCTCCGTTCAGGCGCGACACGTCTCCACTGTAGGCAACTCCAGAACCGCCTGGAGCCCCACAAAGTCCAGGTCAGGACCCAGACTCAGGGACAAGCTCTGGATCTCCAGCTCTGTGTCGTCACCCGATACCTCCCTTCTTCCTCCTTCTCCGGACCTGGTTTTGTCTCGCTGTATCAGTGTGTCCCGGGACCAGGGAGCTGACAGCAGCCAGGACAGTGGAGTGAACGTGGAACGTCGACCTTCCATCCTCGGTGCTCAAGGTCAGGTCAGTGAGAACGCCAGAGTCCCTAAACTCTGTCAAAGTGTGGAATAAGTCTGTGGGATAGCCGTCTTCCGTGTAAACCTTGACCAGAGTTTCACCCGCCACTTTCCATCTCATCTTCAGTAGAACATCTCCCCCCTGTGTCCTCTTCGTCCGTCGAATCTTCCTGAGATTGATGCAGGAGATTTTCAACGCTACCGTTTAACTCTTCTTCTTGGTGATTGTTTGGAGAGCCTAGGCCGTTACACCTGTCAGTCTTGTGTTGAGATGTTCCCCATTCCCATCTGTCATATACTTCTGCTCATTTCGTTCTTTCCACTGCCCTATTTTCACATTTCACCCCCGCCATCTTTGTTCTCGACCTGTATATTTATCTCCAGCTCCTTCACCTCCTCTCCCTTCAACTCATCTTCTCGCTTTTGTCCTCATCGTCATTGTCATCTTCATCCTCCTCCTCCTCCACTTCTCCTCCTCCTCCTCTTGTCCATCGTCTTCGCTGTAACTGCCACTCCGCCTCATCCTCAATATCAGACAGTTCAGCCTCTCTCTCCAACTCCTCCGTCTGTTCTTCTCCTCTATCTCTCTCTTCCAGTCGTCCTCCCAGCCATCTTGGAGATAAGACTGGTCCACCGCCATGGCTTGACTCAAAGCCCCAACTAGACCAGCACTGAAGAACAGACAAAGTGGCTGCCTTATCTTCTGAGCATCAAAGCAGGCACACAAAGTTTGAGGTACAGAGGTCTACAAGTATACACCGGGACCGAAGTCGAGCGCTGGAAGTGTGATGTTGTTATAGGCAGTTATCTCTCTCTCCTCTCTCCTCCCTCCCTCCCGCTCTGGTCTTTTATATGAACCCTGGCAGTGTCTCGAGGGTTCATCCCGTCTCAGCCCTCCCTCCTGAAGGACAACAGCACTTATGAATCCTCGTTCAACCCGCCAGGCTCGCTAAATATACTCCTGAAGCACATACACATCATATCACGGCGTAATCAAAGCATTATTAACAATGCCAAAGCCCATTCTTTCCACTCCCTTTCTCTCTCACCCCCCGAACACCCCCAACCCCCACCACCAATAGTCTTTGGCAGCAGACACTCATTCTGTGCCTCGCTTGTCTGCAAAACTTCACGATTACAATTGATCCGTGGCTTCGACATTCTTCACACTTGCTGTACATTGAACCCTTCACTTCTCTGGATGCTATGGCTAAATAAAGCCTCCATCCAGGGATGTCGGGTCCTAAACAAAGGCGGTGATCCAGGGAACCTGAGGCACTCAAGGCTGTATACAGCAAGAGTCCTCACGAGGACATTCCCAGTGCATTCTGGGAGGGGCCTTGGGACCCGCCGTTATGCATGCCAGGTGGGGCCACCAGTGGGATTAAATTGCTCCTCCACAGACTGGAATTTTGAAATGGGGGTCAAGTGAAATGCCTGCGGCAAAGGTCAAGACCGCCGACTTGGTGGGGTGGTGGGGGTTCAGACACAACACATTTACACCTGTTGTCTGTTCTGTGTTGACAGTGGAAACTAATTTCTACTGTGACCCCCAACGCGGTGAATTATCATAGCCGATTTACGCTGTCGCTGACTTTATGCCAAAGAGGTTGCGCCGAGTGAACACAAGTGGTTGAAGACCTGTGCTCTTGTATTTATGTTAAATGAACTCTGATGAAGGCTTTAATGTTGGTGGTGTTTTCACCATGGACATCAACAAAGTAAGTATACACCTGGAAGGGTTTCAATGCCTTTCAAAAGAGCAGCTCAGAAGGAGTGTCTGGAGATTGTTAGGCGAAAACAAGCTAGGTGGACTCTTGTGACACAAATAGGTATTTTCCTTACTGTTGGAAACTTTATCGGATCAGAAACTTTATCTTGAAAATGTCAGTGAAGAAGGGATGACTTTTATTTCCTTATTTTTTGTAAAATAAATGCTCTTTCATATGAGATACCACACGAACATCTGCTGAGCTCATTGGCCGATTGGATGGATCATTACGCCTCACCACAGTCACACAATGACATTTGTGCACGAAAAACCCTGGTTAGCATAAGGGTGAATGAGGTGACACACCTCACACACACACACACACACACACACACACACACACACAGACACACAGAAGTCTAGTACACTGTATTGCCGAGGAATGTATACTATAGTACCTAATACAGTAGTGCAGTATTAGTGTAGTGTTGTTAAAATACATCCATGCTTGAGCCCAGGGAAGCCTGTGTACTACAGAGTCTCTGCATGTGTGTGTGTGTGTGTCTGTGTGTGTGTGTGTGTGTGCGTGTGTGTGTGTGCACCTAGTTTGTATTATTTATTGACTTATGTACGTACAATGTTTATCTTATTCTGTATTTATTTGTTCATTATTACATGTATTTACCATTTCTACCATTTGCATGTATTTATTTATGTAGTATTTACTTATATTCATCCATTAATTCCTTCATAAGGAACTGTGGTCATAAACATATGATCATAAACATATCAACTTCTAATGAAGTGCATTATGAACAGGTGAGCAGGTCGCGACCCTGAGGGTGACGATGCCATGTCAAATGTTAATAAGCGGAAGAGTTGTAGGAGAGTTAAAGAAGAAACCAGTGGAAACATTGTTGTCAAAATACTATTCGGTTTTAATGAAAACTTTACGCTCCAATGAAACTTGGTAAGTCACACAAAGTACAGACACAGGCAAACACAACGAAAAAAACGCTAAAACGATAAAAGGGTTTTATTACCAAACATCTACACTGAGACCAGATAAGAAAAAAAGTTTGAGGTACATTTTTATCTCCAAAGTACAGAGATACCCAAACTATATGGGTATTAACATCATCAAAACAACAAAGGTATCTCCTAATAACGTGAATTGAAATATACAACGTCAAAAAACAAACAAACATCAAAATGGCTTCCTCCCTATTCAGTATAGCTTAATATACGCGCGCATGGATTGTCATTGGACATTTCATGTCCATGTGCATGTCCTGAAGACCCTAAACTGCATGATCATTAAGGGTTGTAGCAGGGTAGCAGGAAAGGATCAATTATTTAGCGACTACTTTACATTAATGAAAATAATACATGGTCAAGCAGTTGTAGTAGTAGTAAATTAAGCCAGAACCAAACATTCATTCATCACGTCCGTCCATTTCTTCACAAACACACACAAGACAAGATTAAAGACCTTTTTTTCCCAGCAGACCAGCTGTGTAATTCAGTCAAAATTCGACTAAAGGTCAAAACAAAATTAAAGTGCATAGGCCTATGGACTGGACTAGATTGACCTGAAGTGGATTACCTTGGATTAATAGAGAGTATTGATTTAGAAGGAAATTACACATTAATAGGATTCACTGTGGCAGGAGGAAACAGGGGACTGCATAGTTTGGCTCTATCTTCATTTAACGACGACATGAGAAACAAGAAAATCCACTTTTTCTCATTACTTCTACGTTTTTGTGATTACTGCATTCGAACAGACGGAGCATAACATTTTAACCAATACTTTAATAATAATTAAGAATCACTTTGTGTGCTGTTATCAATCAAATCCCTGAAAGATCAATACACGTTTGTTTTTTTACTTTGGAAATATACATACATACTGTATATATATATATATATATATATATATATATATATATACATATAAAAATACAGTGTCCAATAATGTGTAACAGTGGCCCCTTGTGGTGAAACACAGGTCACTTCATGTGCTTCTGATTGGCTGAA
Source organism: Coryphaenoides rupestris (assembly GCA_002895965.2). NCBI lineage: Eukaryota > Metazoa > Chordata > Actinopteri > Gadiformes > Macrouridae > Coryphaenoides > Coryphaenoides rupestris. The sequence continues at coordinate 161,695 of PIJE02000564.1, read as the reverse complement.
CCCTTCCCAGGTGATGCTAATTTATGCTAATTGGCATCACCTGGACATAATGGTGTGTGGGTGCATTCCTGAGGATCTGAAACAGCCTTCAAAACGGAAATGGGACTTTACAACACAAGCTCAATTCCCTCTGAAAATAAATTGTGGATGGCAGCGTTCCAACTGCAAATAGTATTGATCAGATAATTAGGGAGAAGGAACAAAACCCCCCTGACTCAATCTTTTTCAATTGCTTCCAGGTTTTTGTTCCATCTGGGGCTGCTGGCTCACCTGTAAACTCCTCCCCCTTCAATTCAGCAGGTGTGTCTCATCAACGCTTAATCAGCAGGTGACCAGGTGACCCTATCATCAGCCAATCAGAGGTGAGGTTTTTAACCTATAGAGGGAGTCATCTAATGCAAACCAATGTGTTAGTTGCTTTGTATGACTAAATAGTCAAATAGTAAATAGCATAATGTTCCAGACATTACAGAAAAAATCTCCCTAAAAGCAAACATAAATTCCTTCTTCATTATTCCACCGGGAGTCATATTCCCAGCCAAAAATGTGATACATGATACAAAAATCACATTCCATCCTACATGGTAGAAGTCTTCCCATTAATAATATTTAATATCCCTAAAAGCAAGTAGATTCTGAGCTCAACATCTAGAATGTCTGCAAAATAAGTCCAGCAAGACGGAGTGGGACCTAGTATCATTTAAAAAAAACAGAAACATTGTTGGCTGTTCGTCTTTGTGGATATCTAAATTGTACGTCGTATTCTGCGGAATACTCTTGAGTAGTGCATTGTACATAATACATAAACTAAACTTCAAAACTAACACAAAAAACTCTGCACTGGAGTCAAGCACTGGCCCATGGTATAAATAGAAATGTCACCACCAGGATGACCAGGGAGAGGGGCAGGAGGAGGAAGAGGAGGAGGAGGATGATGAGGAGGGGGAGGGGCAGGGCCGAGGGCCACAGGGCTCCCTTGGGGCCCCTGGAAGCTTCTGGGCCGCCGCCGCCGCCACCACCACCGCCGCCGCCGGTCACATGGGCATCCGAGCTCGGTCGACGGATGACCAGTGGCCTGACCTGAGACACGCTCTCCTGGGAGAGAGATTTTGTGTGTGATTCACCATGTGACTACCATCTAGTGACATCACAAGTGGGAATGTCCACCTAGATGTATGATTACTATGTCTATTACTATGTCCACCTAGATGTATGATTACCAGCCTACCTAGCCAGTGGACTGTACGACAGGTAAACTGATCTAGTCAGCATACATCTAGGCGGACATTCATTCCCATTTGTGATGTCACTAGACGGTAGTCACATGGCAATTGTGAAACGGTTTGCAATGGCTAATCACACTCACACCTGGTGGCATAATAGGGGACCTTGTTTCCTTCTCCCCTACCTCTAGTATGGTCCTGCTGTGCGCCCGGTGGGGGCTGAGCCGCAGGTTCCAATGGGGCGCCTGTTGGCTCCGCCCCCCGTCGTCCTCGCTCTCCGTGGTGTCCTGGCGCGTTAGCCGCGGACGCTTGCGCCGCCGCGAGCTAACGCGCTGGAGGCCCCCGGGCTCATGCAGCCTGCGGCCAATCAGAGCAAAGGAAAGGTAAGGGTGTGTGTGTGTGTGTGTATGTGTGTGTATGTGTGTGTGTGTGTGTGTGTCTGTGAGGATCTGTGTGTTTGTGTGTGTGCATGCGTGTGTGCACGTGTGTGTGTGTGTGTGTGTGTGTGTGTGTGTGTGTGTGTGTGTGTGTGTGTGTGTGTGTGTGTGTGTGTGTGTGTGTGTGTGTGTGTGTGTGTGTGTGTGTGCCTGCGTGCGTGCGTGCGTGCGTGCGTGCGTGTGTGTGTGACAACCTGCAGTCTGTGTCCTCTATGTCGGCGTCTGCGTCGCTCTCACCCTGGGGGTCCGACAACACACAATCCTCCTGCAGAAGACGTCGGCAATATTAGAAACACACACACACACACACACACACACACACACACACACACACACACACACACACACACACATTCAGCGCACACACACACACACACACTACCTCGGTTCCATATCCTTCCGAGGATGTGTTGGTGGGTCCCCGGTTCCCCCCCTGGCCGCCCCCTTGTGTCCCTGCATCCTAGGAGGACGAAAGAACCAGAGAAGAAGAAAGAGGGAAAGAACAATTATACTGTAAGCTTGCAAAAGATGGATATCTGATATCTACGTGGGACGAGACGAAAACACGAAGCAAACATTCGTTTTTTTGCCCGATGGTTGACGACGTTGTTTTAACGAAACATCGTGGAGTGTGTGTGAGTGTTGGTGGCCGATTTAATCAGCCTCACCTGGCCCAGGTGGAGTCTGGGGGTGCGGGTGGGGCTGCACACCTGTGGTGCATTGCCGGATAAAGGCCCACAGGTTAAGAATTAAGAATTGTCCAAGAATTTCTACAAGATTAATAAAGTTCTATCTTATCTTATCTTATCTTAAACCAGCCATCAACACACACGCGAAGAGAGGGTTGGCATGCTAGCTAGTCACCACCTGCTCTGTCTGTCATTTTACAAACTTACTACAAGAAACCAGACTTTTCACCACCATCCTGCCTGTGTAGCTTCAGAGGAGCTCCAGCAGAGCAGCTGACATTTTACAAGGACTGTTTCTGCCCAGACGTGGTATTTCCACCCCCGTGTTCAGACGCAGACCTGCAGACAGTGAGCCGGCCGAAGGTAGTTAGCGTAGTCAGCGTCAACGCTAACCGTTGCCGCTGGCGACTAGGCTCTTACCGGCGGCGTGGGCGTGAGAGTGACTTCAGAGTAGAGGGCGCCCGCAGCGGTCTGGTACAGACACACTTCATCCAGCCCTCTGTCACTCGCCCCCATCTGAGAGAGAGAGAGAGACACACACAGGAACAGTGGAGGGAGAGAGAGAGCAAGAGAGCAGGAGAGAGAGAGAGAGAGAGAGAGAGAGAGAGAGAGAGAGGTGTTACGCAAGTGAGAGAAAAGGAAAGGAATTGAATCAAAGATGGAAGTAGCCTTGGAAGACTTGACCTTGGATCCCACTGAGACAGCTGAGCCGCATCAGCATCAGTGTCATTAAAGGTGCTATATGTAACTATTTAACTGTACTAAAACCATAAAATGACCATGATATGTCATCAGAGATTAACACAACATGCTACGTCTACATGTTTTCTCCGACAACAATGCTACAGCCAGTATGTTCCTTGTCCTTTGAAATTTCCATTCCGGGCCACGACGTCTGTTTTTGTTTTTGTCTGTGTGATTCATATCTGGGTTGCCAGATATGAATCAAATTGGCACATAAGCCTGCTGCAGCCATGTAATGAAGCAAACGAACTGGGTGAACTGAGATTGTAACAGAGTCTACCCAACCTAAATATATATATATATATATATATATATATATACAGTACATAGTCTAAACATACCACTAACTTTATAGGTTGTATCTGTGTGACCGTAAACAGCCAACGACTTGGTGTCAGTGTAACATATAGCACCTTTAAAGTTGCCCTGGACTGTTGATGTTGACCTGGCCAATCACAACCCCCAGACTTCAATCACGTTTGTTGTCGTGGTGACTCACACTTCGGCCAATGGCCGTGTTTCAGCAATGCATTGTGGTACATGTGGTCTCCTTACCTGCCGTTGGTCACCGTCGGGGCCCTCCTTTGGGGGGACTAGGTGGTGGGGGTCTGGTTGGGGCCCCAGCATGCTGGCGGAGGGGCTCACACACACATACCTGCCAGCACACAACACAACACACAACACAAAACACAGGTATTAGTTAATATAGTTAATATTACGGGACATGAGTGTATACAGTTAATGTTTGACATTGGCAATGTAGGTAAATGATGAGGATCGTCATGACTATTAACATTGAAATCTATTTATTGTTATGTTATAATATTGTGTGTGTGTGTGTGTGTGTGTGTGTGTGTGTGTGTGTCTTTGTAAGTCGCTTTGGATAAAAGCGTCTGCCAAATGCCCTAAATGTCAATGCAAATGTGTGGTATGACTAAACATACTGAATCATCATGAAATAGTCGGCCAAAATGTGATGTAACTGCTGATGTAACTCACTCTCTAAAAGCCTCTCTAAAACAATACAACTTTCTAATAGACTAATAGTTCTAAACTGTGATGACTAAAACTGCGACTGTGTGACTCAATTCCAAACTCACTGATGGCACTGAGAGAAAGGCTTTGGAGAAACGTGTGATGTGAAGAAGAAGCAGAAGAAGAAGAAGAAGAAGAAGAAGAAGTTATTTTCTTGGACATCGTGACACCACTGTGATGGTGGGAGGGCGAAATCGCAGACACTTCTCGACTCAACTCAGTGCAGTGCAGCTCCTCCAGCAGATGTGCGTTTGGTCGTCTTACGTAATAGAAATTCTCAATTTCAATGGCGTGACAACAACTTTGCCCCAAAGCAGCAGACTGACGCTATCATCCCATCCCATCCCATTCCCTTCTCTCTCTCTCTCTCTCTCTCTCTCTCTTTCTCTCTCTCGCGGAGAGATGGAGGGAGATGCAGGAGAGATGGAGAGAGATACGGAGGATGAGGACCAACTGGGCGATGCTGATGCTGATGCGGATGCTGATGCTGATGCTGAGTGCAGTATCTTCAATTTGTCAATAACTTTGCGCGTCAAAGATGGAGCGACGATGAGGAGGATGATGATGATGATGGTGGTGGTGGTGGTGGTGGGTGGTGTGATGATGAAGTGAACTCGAGTCGGCGGCCACATACCTTCTTCCTAAGTTGAATGCGCCCCGTGCGTGTGCGTGTGCGTGCGCGGGGGAGGACGCCGCTGGTTTACGCTCAATAATATCGTAAAGGATCTGAAGCCAAGGATAGGATAGGAAGCCATGAAGACAATCTTTGACATTGTAATCCTCTGTCAGGCTGCGCGGACGACGAGACTGGGAGAGCGGCGGCGGCGGGAGCGGGAGCGCGCACCCTATAATAAACGTGACCACACGGGAGCGCGCGGCCCATAATAAAAAAAAAAACGCGTCGCTCCGAGCCTACACGGGAGCGCGCAGCAGGCGGTGGAGGAGGGGGAGGGGGGAGGGAGGGATGGAGCATGGAGGGCGGGGTCGGGGGCGTGACGTAGTGGGGGGGGCGGGGCTACAGTGCAGCGGTGCCTGGTTGGAGAACAGCAAAAGGCGCGCGCGCTCCGAACGCACCAATCACAACGCGCGCGGACCCCCCCCCCCAGACTTCGTGCAGGGGGTTCGAGTCACGCACGCACGCACACGCACGCACGCACGCACACACACACACACGCACACACATATAGCCCTAATAGCCCTAATATAAAACAGGCCCTAATAAGCCCCATGTTAAAACTAAATAATAAATATAAGGACAATGTTAACAATAAAAAAACAAGAAGGAAGAAAAAAAGTGCATTTTTCTCTGGGCAGAGCAGTAAAAAAAACAACAAAATAGTAAGAAAGATAAGAGATAAGGTAAGATAAGATAGAACTTAAAATTAAAAATAAAATAATACTAAAAATAGTAAATATAATAAAATAAAAAAAAATATTTTATTATATTAAATTACATTTTTAAATAAATAAAATAAAAATGCACATCAAAAGATAAAATAAAAAAATATGAATTTGTGATCATGTGTATTGTATGCATTAATATATCAACATAACATTGGGTCCGTCAAGGGCAGGCAAAGCAGTGTGTTGGTTCACGTGGGGTTCAGCAGGGCGCGGGGCCTCGTGGTGCACCTTGAGGCGCTCTCGTGGCGGTGCAGGGTGTAATCACGCCAGACGTGGGGCTGGATCGCGTCCACCCCCACGTCACCGCGTGTCTTCTGCTGCACCGAACAGGATACACGCCGATAATGAGACCAGCAGACATACAGAAGGCCTATTTTGCACAGAATCAAATCAAATCAAATACTGACTCTGTTTACTATATGACAGTGTATTGTTGTTGTTTTCTTAGTATGACTGAACTGCACTTTCAGTACAGTGCCTCATCGGTTTCCATGGTTTCAGCGCATTTTAACGTGACCAGTACATCCTAACACAGCGAGTTCGTAGCCCAGAGTGGGGGGTGGGAGTTGGTGGGTGGGTGGTTGAGGGGTCATTATGTAGAAGACGGAGGTCATTATGGACTCCCAGGGGTGTCCGGGTGGCAGAGAGCGAGGGATTTGGGGGGGGGGGGGGGGGGGGGTGGGGGGGGGGGGAGAGAGAGACAGAGAGCCAGAGAGCCAGGGAGAGATGTTTGGATGCAGATAGGGGAGGACTGTATACACCAGTAGCCATACAAACCGGTGATGGAGGTCTGATAAGGAAATTATGGGGAAGGGCGCAGCTCAAATGAAGAGAGATGGAGAGAGAGAGAGAGAGAGAGAGAGAGAGAGAGAGAGAGAGAGAGAGAGAGAGAGAGAGAGAGAGATAGAGGTAATGAGGGGGAGATAGAAAGAGAGATGCGGGGGGGAGGGACCAGAAGCTGCAGAAAAAGTTGGCAGTTGGACTTTGCAACTGGACTCGAACCATCAACAATACAAGTCGTATCATATAATATGAATGTGGAGGAGGTATGGTAGTCAGCTGACGGAGCCACCTCAACATACTTTATTGCAGCCTTTGGAGATTACCTTAATTTTGCTTTTGTTCCGTGGGTTTTTTTTGCTTTGTGTGTGTGTTTTTCTCGCATTGAGACTGCAGAATCCAGGGCTGATTACAGGTTACAGACAATAGCCAGATCAGGAGACGTTATAGGGTCATAGTTTGGTGTTTTTGGAGGTATGAGTGGCCGCTGTGGTGGTCGCCCAGAGAACAAAGACGGCCCAAACATTTCAAAACCAAGACTCGAGACGTTAAACACACGGTTGAGTGGACAGTGAGGAGGACAGCTCGGTAGGGACAGAAGGAGGGCTGAGGTGGAGACAAGTCACAAACGAAGGGAGAAGGACCCAGGATGTGAATCGCTTGAGGCATGGTCAGTTTGTCTCCTCTGATATGCGGATTTAGTTTTAGATTCTTTGCTTTGACGTGGGAGGGAGGCGAAGAGACACTCTCTGCCAAACACACGTTGATCAGCGAGTTAATGTTGGCAAAGTCACCGGGATTCCTGTCCTGTCGGAAGAGGAGGAGGAGGAGGCAGCAATGAAGCCGTCAGAGCAGCAGAGCAATGCACCCTGGTCTTCATCGTCGCTGTCGTCGGGGAGTTTTCGTGACTCCTGGTCCTCGTTCCCGAAACCCTCCTCCTCGGCCCACCTGCGGCTCAATGCCTTGGACTTCTCCGACCTCTGGGACGACGAGGACCTGGGATTGGACGGTGCCGAGGAGGACCGGCGACCAACCGCCAATGGAACGGCGGGATGTGGACAAGCCCCGCCCCCGCCCCCGCCCCATCCACCTCCACCTCCACCTCCACCACCTCTACCGCCACCCCTACCACCCCCTCTTCCCTCATGCCCCGTGGCGCCACCTGTACCTGGCTCACCTGCGGGTGCCACGCCCGTAAAATGTCACACCTTGAAGCTCCATTGGAGGGAACTGGGAGCCCTGCATCCCCTGCCCAGGGCCACCCGGTTCGGGCGGCAGACCATCTGGGCTGGGCTGAAGCCGGTGCTGCTGGACACCAAGCAGCTGGAGTACCTGTTTGGGACCAAAGTCCACAGCAATGTGAGCAAGGTGTTTGGTGGACGCCAGGTAAGGGACTTATCGAGAGAGGGGGGCGTGGCTGGAAATTGGGGAAGGGGTGGCCATCTTTGAGAGGGGTTTCTTGACTTGGCGATACAACATGTCTGCAAGAAAAAGGAAATGAAAAAAGGAATGAATGTGTTGTACAACAGAACATATGTAACACATATGTTCTGTTGGGAAGGTTGCCGGGAAGGTTGCTGGTTCGATCCACGGGCTCCGCCTAGCTAAGTGTTGAGGTGGCCCTGAGCAGGACACCACCTAACCCTAACTGCTCCTGACGTGTTGGTTGTTACCTTGCATGGTTGACACCGCCGTCGGTGGATGAATGTGTGAATGTGAGGCAACTGTAAAGCGCTTTGGATATTTAACTCAGAATAGTTCAATATTCCTTTCACTGAGTTTAAATTGTCCCGCCTCCAACTCCTCCTCATTTCCGGTTGCCTCTCTCTCTGCCGCCCCCCCCCCCCCGCCCCCCTGCCCCATCTCAGAAGCAGCCGTCGGTCTCTGTGCTGGAGATGAAGAGGAGCAACATCATCACCATCGCGCTGAGCCGCCTGCCCCCCCCTCGCCTCCTCCCGCCCGCCATCTACAGAATGGACAGCAGCGTGTTGGACCGAGACCACCTCCAGGTAGGGTTAGGTGATTTTAGTGCACCATCATGGGATCCTGGCATGAGTTCCCTCTCCAGATTTCTTCCTTGTTAATTAAGGGAGTCGTTTCTTGCCCTCATAATCACATGACCCATAATCATATTGCCTGTAAAGCCCTTTGAGACTGTAACTGTGATTACAGTTGGGCTACACAAATAAAATTGACTTGAATTGACTTGCCCTGATTTTAACATGATCATGATCAGAACTGAGTGTCATTGAGATACTATAGTTAAATCATCTTCAATGTGAAGCTTACATCAGACCTTGTGTCTGCGTGTTTGACATTTGCCAATCCACAAGCAATTTCGTCATTTCGTTTGTGTGTTCTGCCTGACCATCTGTCTGTTTCTCCCCCTGTCTGGACAGCGTCTCCAGTCACTGGTGCCCACTGAGGAGGAACTCTGTTTGATCCGGGAGGCCAAGGCCCAGTCCCCCAACGCCCCTCTCGCTCCGGCCGAGCTCTGCCTGCTCACCTTGGGGGAAATCCCCCACTTGAGCGCCAGGCTTCAGCTGTGGGCTTTCGCTCTGGACTACGATACTTTAGAGAGGGTTCGTTTTGGCCATTTAACCCATCTGTTTGTCTCAATTTGTCATGGGGATGGCTGTCTTCAACGTCATTTATGTGCCCATCGTGTGAGACAGGAAGTAGCGGAACCGCTGTTCCACCTGAAAACGGCGGTGGAGCAGCTAGCCGCCAGCCAGACCTTCAGACAAATCCTGGCTACGGTGCTAGCCATCGGGAACTTCCTCAACGGCTGCAAGGTGAGGATGGGCTGATGATGGTATTACATATTATTAAAGTCTTTAATATGAACTGCGTACAACCTTTTTAGTTTCGTATTGTTTCAAA
>PIJE02000564.1:50000-150000 GCA_002895965.2 Coryphaenoides rupestris | reverse complement strand
TAGGCTGGAGGAGGTCCTACTGACGCCCGAGTCCTCGGAGAGGCTCGACCTCACACTGCCTCGCCACCGCCGGAGACTCACTGAGACCGCAGGTATATATAGGCCTACTGTCTGTCTGGCTGTCTGTCTACCTGTCTCTCCCCCTCTGTCTGTCTGTCTGCTTGTCTGCTGTCTACCTGTCTCTCCCTCTCTCAATCTGTTTGTCTGTCTTTCTGTCTGTAGGTTATCTCTCTCTCTCTCTCTCCCTCTCTCTCGCTCTCGCTCGCTCTCTCTTTTTCCCTCTGTGTGTCTGTGTGTGTGTGTGTGTTTGTGTCTGTCTATCTATAAATGTAGGCTATTTTCTGTGTCTCTGTGTCTCTCTGTGTGCCTATCTGTAAACAAACATGAATATTAACCATACTTTTTATCATTATTATTATGTTTCAGGTCTATTCTCTCGGAAGATGAAGTGGTGAACTTGGAATAAGTGTTATGAATGCCTATTGTATGAATGTCCTGTTTTTTATGATTTAACTTATGCCACACATGAATAAACAAAGAGGTCTGCAATGTCTTCATTGTTTCAAGATTAATACAACAAAATCCTTTAAAAAAATCCATACAAAATGTATATATATTAATAATATAATACAAATATATTTGTATATATTATAATAGAATAGTAATATATTAATAATTAATCAGAATTATTAATATATATATATATATATATTTATGCGTGTGCATGTGGGCTTGCGTGTCCGTGTGCGTGCGCGTGCCCGTGTGGCGTGGACGCGTACGCCTTCTGGCATGAGTGACGGGGGACGCAGCCAATCGACGAGCGATATCGTCCACGTCCCGCTCCTCTCATCCAATCGGAGGTCGTCTTGTCTGAGCTAGGGCGTGGCAGCGGCGCCATTTCGCGCTCGCTCGCTGCTTTGTTTTCAAGGTGATCGAGCGAAGCTTCCCGCCAACTAAGCCGACGTTGAATTTTATTGGTTTTTATTAATAAGCTCCTGGTGAGTATTTTTAATCGAGAGAATTTTTCTAATTTTTTATTTTTTTTTCTGACTGCACCATCTTTCAGGGGGACTTTTTGTTTTTGTTTTTTATTTTTAATGCATTTTTTTCCCTCGCTGGTGTTGACGTACATTTTGTGTGAGCAGATTGTGTCGTTTTAAGTGTGGTCGTATTTTTTAAACATTTTAAAAAGATATTTCCCATCGTTTTTGGACAGATTGTTTTAGAGTTGTTGTGGTTATATACAAAGGGCGTCGTTTTTTTTCTCTGGAAATGGCTTTTTAAAAGGGTTTATTCCTCGATCTTTATCTTCCTCCCCAACTATTTCTTCTTTTACCGTCGTTGACATTTGACATTGAACTGAAACCAGACGCTCCTTTCGTGTCTTTTAACGTAATTTTAAGCTTTTACATTTTTTAAAGACGATTTTTTTCAAAGCAAAGGAAAAGTGGGCGTGTTTTGTTTTTCGTCAAGGAACGCCCACAGCAGCGTTGTGACGTAGTGTTCTCGCGAGATCACAGAGACTGCGTTATTTGGCTTAAGAATAACATTTTTATAATGTGTCTCTGTTTTATATGAGCATAACCATTAAAATCTTTTGCAGGTCGTGAAACCAATGCATTCAATATCTTCATTGTTGAATCTGTATATGGGGATATGTCCATAAAGGCCTATGAATAGGTCTTATTATTATTATTATTATTATTATTATTACAGTACATTGCATTATTGGCCACACCATGACAATACTTATCAATAAAATTCACATCTCACGATCACTTATGAAAGAGCAATTGAAAGACCAAGCAGTTAAAATGACCAAAGCTGTGTCCTTGAGCAATAACTCCCACCCACCAGCAGGGGGTGGTGTTTCGCAGCCCAACATCTTCCATGAAGTGTATCTCAAAATCTTTTTACTATAATATTTTGTTGAACCACAAAACTTAAGTCATCAGTAACTGCAGTAAATAAAAAACAAAACAATCTAATCAACAAGAACAGCCTTGTGAATTGCATAATGGCCTTTGAAAAAACAGTCAAAGGATTATAGAATGACAGAATCTGTTAAAAAAATATATAATGTAGTACTGCAAAGATACCCTTACCTCTCGATGCAAATCACGTTTATTTGATACACATCCCAACACGTGTAAGATCATGATTTTTCTTTTACCATATCGTACACACTGAAGCCGGAGCAACTTTGACAGAAAACCACTGCAATATAAAATAATTTTTTAATAAAATCACATCCCTCGTTGAATACATATAGTGACATAATATATATGTTGTAAACCATTATTGCAGAATATCAGTGATATGATAAGAATAGAATGACATAAGATGAAGAATGTGCATTATTGTTTTAAAGGGCCTGTGTTTTATCACCATGCTGTATAGATTAGCCATTGCAAAGGAATTTACAAATCAGATGTATGATGGATGGATGGACCAGCCTCCCAGTTGGTACAGTCCACTCCCACTTGTGATGTCACAAACCGGTTGATTTTTGATTGCAATGGCTAATCCACGTCACGTCTGTTGTTGGTAAAATAGAGAGTCTTTAATAGTGGTTCTGTGTTGAAGTTATGACATCGTAAATATCCATGTTGTGACATCACCAATAAGACGTCGCCCACAAGGCCCCGTTTTGAAATATTCTAATATTCGTTTTTGTTTTCTCCCGTTTAGTTTTTGAGGCACAGAATTTTTTGTACAGCGACAAACCGTAAGTTGGTCTCAACCATTTTTTTTGTGTGTTTGTTGTTTCAACGCAACTGTCGCTTCCTTTTTTGAGAAGAAGGAGATAAGGAACCTAGGAATATGTCCCCACACCCACTCTCCTCATCACCAACACCTACATCCACACCTGCAAAACCCTTTTAAAAGCAAACCTGTTCCCTGTCTGCAAGCTTCTAGAAGTCTGACTCGTGCAATGAGTTTTCCATCTATAGTTTGTCCCTTCCCAGCTAAACACGTTCCACTTTAGTCCCCCCAGTGAGGATAAAACACACATGTATGTTTCAAAAAGGTGACAGCATGAACAAGAAACTTGTAGCACCCAAACAAACTAACATTCTTCCTGACCCGACTTCTATCCTTATTGACAGAGCCTGTATGGGTCCTATTATACCACCAGGTGTCTATGTGTGTGTCTGTGATAAGCCACTGCAAGCCGTTTCAGAATCTCTGGCTTATGACATCACAAGGAGCCTGATCTATGCACCATACTTGTAGATGGACACTCCCATGTCATAAGCTGGAAAAACGGCTTGTTGTGGCTAATCACACACACCCACACACACACACACACACCCCAGGTGGTATAATAGGAGTCCTTTAAGATCTTTAAATGTATTTTAATGCCTTGTTATTGTGTGTGTGTGTGTGTGTGTGTGTTTCTATTTGTCTGTGTGCGTGCGCGCAGGCAGGCATATGGTTGAATACATAACCAAGCATAACTCATTTGCAATGTTGCTGTTATGACAGCATAATAAATTATAATTATGAACACCATTATGACCAGTACAAGTGTTTCACATGTTACAGCACATGTGTTGCCTATAGGCCTGTGCATATTTGCATGTACTGGTATGCAAAAATCCATACATCACCTGCCCAGAGACAGCCGTACCTGGTTTCCAGGGTTATACTGTTGCCAGGGTTACCGGGTTGCTGGGTAACCCTGGTGAGCTGTTGTTGTTCATATGAAGATGTTTATGTAATATCTGCGTATGAGTGACGTAGACTCACACACACACCTACACAGGCAGCCGTCACCTGTCAATGGAGTACATTTCAAAATAAAAGCCCACAATTATATATACATTTTAGGCAATAAAACAATATTTTTTTATAGTTAACTACTTCCCTTTCTCTCTAATAAAAAATACTTGGTATGATTATAAGTAGAATACCAAAACACCTTTTTAAAACGGTATTTTAGTGTCAGAAATGTTTTTCTCTTTGAACCGAATCCTTTATTTATTTAGTGAGCATCAAATACCCAACTGAAAGCGTCCCAGTGCGAAGGTTGGTGTAGCAGAGTGCCACATGGACTCCATTTCCCATAGTGCACCATGGCGCCCCCCCACACACATGCCCCCACAGGGATCAGGGCTCAATAACTACAAATAACTCTTCTCTTCAACAGACAGACAGACAGACGACCTTCTACCAGAAAACAGACACAATGGAGTGAGTTTTAAATGTCAACCCACCCCAAAACAAACTACCTGTATATATTCTGCTGTGTGCACTGTAGAAGGATTTCAAGGAAAGGGTTGAATATCAGCACAAGTCCGTCACAAACCTGCGACAGCGTTGATTTTGTTTCGTTGGTTATTTAAATATTACAAAAATGTGTCACAAAAGCACCAAACCATTTGCCCAGATTACAGCTGTAGAAATGCAGATGTTCGGTCTTCTCTTTCAGATCCTCAAAAAAGGCGTATCAGGGTTTGTTTATGAAAGTATTTAATAACTGAAAGTGTTAAATAACCTTGGATCCCAAGTCATGCTCATGTTCTAAAACTGAAAATACATAAGTGTACGATTTACTGCAGCCTATAAAACACTGCAAAGACTAGAATCTTCAGGGCTTCCAAAGAAATGTTTCATTATATGTACTTTATGTTCACACATTTATGTTCTTTTCCATTCCCCTCGCTCTCTTGTTCTCTCTCTCTGTGTCTGTCTCTCTCTCTCTCTCTGTCCCCTCCACATCCCACATCCTCCTCTCCTTCCGTCCATCCGTCAATCATTCACCACTCCTTTCCAATCTCCCCCCTCTTCACCTGTCCTTACACTTCTCTGGCCCACATCCGTCCATCATCTGTCTATCTGTCCCCCCCCCCCCTCTTCTCTGTCTCTCACACCCCCCGATACAGGTGGCCTGTGGGCAGCGCCACTGCCGCCCAGATGGCGAGCAACGTGACCAACAAGACGGACCAGCGGTCGCTCAACTCGCGCGTCTTCATCGGCAACCTCAACACGCTGCTGGTGGCCAAGGCCGACGTGGAGGCCATCTTCGCCAAGTACGGCAAGGTGCTGGGCTGCTCCGTGCACAAGGGCTTCGCCTTCGTGCAGTACGCCAACGAGCGCAACGCCCGCGCGGCCGTGACCGGCGAGGACGGCCGCGTCATCGTGGGCCAGGTGCTCGGTGAGCCTCCGGGGGGTGGGGAGGGTGGGTTGAGAAGGTGGGGGGTCTTTCTGTGATGGATAGGTGCCACCACCCCACCCCTCCTCCTCTTGCTACTCCTCTCACACCTCTTCTGGCTCCTCCTCCTCCTCCACAGACATCAATCTGGCCGGGGAGCCCAAGCCTCAGAGAACGGGGAAGCCAGGGAAGCGCTCTGCGGGGGACATGTACAGGTGAGCACCACCACCACCTCCTCCATCACCTCCACTACGATGTGTTTGAGTTCATTTGGGATGACTGACTTTTTTTGTTTTTTTCCGTTCAGTTCTTCCTTTGATTTGGACTATGACTTCCAGAGGGACTACTATGATCGGTAAGCCATTTAAGGTCTAACAGTATATGTATTTATTTATTATAACATGTATATATAGGGTAACACTTTATAATAAGGGTATATTAACCATTATTTAACATTAGTTAATGCAGTAGTAACATCTAGTAATCATTTACTATTGGTTTTAATGTTTATTAATGGTGTTCGTGTTAACTAAGCACTTTTTGGGGGATGTGTTTGTTTCAATAATATTATAATATTAAAATAACTAAACGTTAGCATGTGGTGCCCATGGCAACCAGTAACCAAGTAACCAAGTAACCAAGTAACCAAGTAACCAATTATGTCAATCACCACGCCCACTTATCCACTTATCCTCTTTCTCTGCCGCTCCAGGATGTACTCGTACCCGTCCCGCGTGGCTCCGCCCCCTCCCCCGCCGCCGCCACCACTGCCGCCCCCGCCCCGCTGTCCCGGGCAGCCGTGCCCTCCAAGCGGCCCCGCGTCAGCGTGAGCTCTGGGGGCAGCCGGCGGGCCAGGACCAGCTTCTCCTCGTCCCGGAGCTACCAGAGGCCGTCCCGCGCCAGTAGGTGTCCACCTCCACCACCACCACCACCACTGTCTTGATGCTATATGCTAAGAGGAGGGGCTCGTCTCTGATTGGCTGCTGGTTAGGTGTTGAGACTTTCTATTGGTTTGATGACATTTGGTTTCCTATTGGGGAGGATAGTGTAGTGCAGTGGTTTTATGTTTTTTCTCTCTCTCTCACACACACACACACACACACTTGGCGCAAAGGGTCACAGCTTTAGCATCCAGGTCACGTTGCCTAGGAGCCTAACATAGTCCCCCTCCTCCTCCTCATCCTCCTCCTCTGCCTTCTCCTCCTCCTCCTCCTCTGCCTCCTCTACCTCCTCATCCTTCTCCTCCTACTCCTCCTCCTCCTCCTCTACCTCCTCATCCTTCTCCTCCTCCTCCTCCCTCTACCTTCTCCTCCTCCACCCCCTCCTCCTCCACAGTGAGGCTAGACGACCTGCAGACCATCAAGAGGGAGCTGAGTCAGATCAAGCACAAGGTGGACTACCTGCTGGAGAGCCTGGAGCGCATGGAGAAGGACCACGGCAAGAGATCTGGTAGGTGCACACACTTCCGTTCCCGAACTCCAACTCCCATCATGCCCTGCGGGACTGTGGCTTCCGAATCCATTTTAGGCTTTGAGCGAAGATCGCTGAGATGAGATGTCGAGCCACCACATTTGAGCTTATATTTGTCAAACAGTGATACAAAAAGCCCACAAATTAATTAATTAATAACCAAATAAAAGAAAATACAAATGCATATTGATCAGATGAACAGGCAGACGGGACATGCAAACATCCATCCATCCATTCGCGTCCGCTTATCCGGGTTCGGGTCGCGGTGGCAGCTGGCTAAGCAGGGCCCCCCAGGCTTCCTTCTCCCCAGCCACACTCTCTAGTTCCTCCTGGGGGATCCCGAGGCGTTCCCAGGCCAGACGAGATATATAATCTCTCCAGCGGGTTCTGGGTCTGCCCCGGGGTCTCCTCCCAGTTGGACGTGCCCGGAAAACCTCCAAAGGGAGGCGCCCGGGGGGCATCCTAATCAGATGCCCGAACCACCTCAGCTGACTCCTTTCGATGCGGAGGAGCAGCGGCTCTACTCCGAGCTCCCTCCGGATGTCTGAGCTCCTCACCCTATCTCTAAGGCTGAGCCCAGCCACCCTGCGGAGGAAACTCATTTCGGCCGCTTGTATCCGCGATCTCATTCTTTCGGTCACTACCCAAAGCTCGTGACCATAGGTGAGGGTTGGAACATAGATGGACCAGTAAATCGAAAGCTTCGCCTTCCGGCTCAGCTCCCTCTTCACCACAACGGACCGGTACAGCGCCCGCATCACTGCAGACGCTGCACCAATCCGTCTGTCCATCTCCCGCTCCATTTTGCCCTCACTCGTGAACAAGACCCCGAGATACTTGAACTCCTTCGCTTGAGGCAGCAACTCACTCCCAACCCGGAGGGAACACTCCACCGTTTTCCGGCAGAGAACCATGGCCTCAGACTTGGAGGTGCTGACTCTCATCCCGACCGCTTCACACTCGGCTGCAAACCGCCCACACCTCACCACACCAACACACACAGACACAACACACACCCACACACACAGCCAGAGTGTGCCATTCGGTCCTTGTACGAACAAAGTGTGAGCTGCGTCTGTATTCTCGGCACAAAGTCAAGCTCGTTCTCAGTGGGTGTTGGACTCCGCCAAGGTTGTCCCTTGTCACCGATTCTGTTCGTGATCTTCATGGACAGAATCTCAAGGCGCAGCCGAGGTGAGGAGAGTGTCCGGTTTGGGGACCTCAGAATTGCATCTCTGCTCTTTGCAGATGATGTGGTTCTGTTGGCTACATCAGACCGTGACCTCCAGCATGCACTGGGGCGGTTTGCAGCCGAGTGTGAAGCGGTCGGGATGAGAGTCAGCACCTCCAAGTCTGAGGCCATGGTTCTCTGCCGGAAAACGG
Source organism: Coryphaenoides rupestris (assembly GCA_002895965.2). Lineage (NCBI taxonomy): Eukaryota > Metazoa > Chordata > Actinopteri > Gadiformes > Macrouridae > Coryphaenoides > Coryphaenoides rupestris. The sequence goes on along the minus strand of PIJE02000564.1, from coordinate 141,989 downwards.
TGGAGTGTTCCCTCCGGGTTGGGAGTGAGTTGCTGCCTCAAGCGAAGGAGTTCAAGTATCTCGGGGTCTTGTTCACGAGTGAGGGCAAAATGGAGCGGGAGATGGACAGACGGATTGGTGCAGCGTCTGCAGTGATGCGGGCGCTGTACCGGTCCGTTGTGGTGAAGAGGGAGCTGAGCCGGAAGGCGAAGCTTTCGATTTACTGGTCCATCTATGTTCCAACCCTCACCTATGGTCACGAGCTTTGGGTAGTGACCGAAAGAATGAGATCGCGGATACAAGCGGCCGAAATGAGTTTCCTCCGCAGGGTGGCTGGGCTCAGCCTTAGAGATAGGGTGAGGAGCTCAGACATCCGGAGGGAGCTCGGAGTAGAGCCGCTGCTCCTCCGCATCGAAAGGAGTCAGCTGAGGTGGTTCGGGCATCTGATTAGGATGCCCCCCGGGCGCCTCCCTTTGGAGGTTTTCCGGGCACGTCCAACTGGGAGGAGACCCCGGGGCAGACCCAGAACCCGCTGGAGAGATTATATATCTCGTCTGGCCTGGGAACGCCTCGGGATCCCCCAGGAGGAACTAGAGAGTGTGGCTGGGGAGAAGGAAGCCTGGGGGGCCCTGCTTAGCCGGCTGCCACCGCGACCCGACCCCGGATAAGCGGACGATAATGGATGGATGGATCTTGCATCGTTCTGTTCATCTGATTATGCATCTGTGTCTTTTGTCTTTGTTTGTGGGTTAATATTTATTAGGTTGGCTGTGGTGGGGACCAGTCTGATGTTTGCTATCCCTGGTTTTATAGACTAAGTATAATAGTTTCGTTCGGCTCAGCTCAGCTTCAAATGTGGTGCTCGACATTCATCTTAGCGATCATATCGTCAAAACGGCAGCGCGTTATCGGATTGGAAGCACGGTCCGCAGGGCAGTGCATGGAGTGCGAGCGTCGGATGAAGGATAGTGTGAGGGCACCTCCCGGATTCTTTGCGGTAGTCTTCTCAACGTCGGTTCGTATTCCCGGCTCACAGTGTTTGCTCAGCAGGCTAGTCCATCCTGTGGTATAGTCATGGCACTCAGCTCGCACGATACTTTGTAGAATCGGTCCTTCAATGCAGTCGTGACTAATGAGGAGGGGAGTGAGAGGAGGAGGAGGTGAGGAGGGGGTGAGGAGGAGATGAGAGGGAGAGTGAGGAGAAGGAGATGAGTAGGAGGTGAAGAGGAGGAGGAGATGAGTAGGAGGTGAAGAGGAGGAGGAGATGAGAAGGCAGAGATAATGAGGTGAAGAGGAGGAGATGAGTAGGAGATGAGGAGGAGATGAGTAGGAAGAGATAATGAGAAGGTAAGGAGGAGGAGATTAATAGGAGGCGAGGAGGAGAAGAGAAGGGAGATGAGTAGGAGAAGATGAGTAGGAGGAAGGAGGTAGAAGTGTGTACTTGCGAAAGTGGATCGTGTGTGTGTCGTGCTAGTCGACGGAGAGAGAGAAAAAAGAGGCTGGAAAGCCACTCCTCCACAGACATCAATCTGGCCGGGGAGCCCAAGCCTCAGAGAACGGGGAAGCCAGGGAAGCGCTCTGCGGGGGACATGTACAGGTGAGCACCACCACCACCTCCTCCATCACCTCCACTACGATGTGTTTGAGTTCATTTGGGATGACTGACTTTTTTTGTTTTTTTCCGTTCAGTTCTTCCTTTGATTTGGACTATGACTTCCAGAGGGACTACTATGATCGGTAAGCCATTTAAGGTCTAACAGTATATGTATTTATTTATTATAACATGTATATATAGGGTAACACTTTATAATAAGGGTATATTAACCATTATTTAACATTAGTTAATGCAGTAGTAACATCTAGTAATCATTTACTATTGGTTTTAATGTTTATTAATGGTGTTCGTGTTAACTAAGCACTTTTTGGGGGATGTGTTTGTTTCAATAATATTATAATATTAAAATAACTAAACGTTAGCATGTGGTGCCCATGGCAACCAGTAACCAAGTAACCAAGTAACCAAGTAACCAATTATGTCAATCACCACGCCCACTTATCCACTTATCCTCTTTCTCTGCCGCTCCAGGATGTACTCGTACCCGTCCCGCGTGGCTCCGCCCCCTCCCCCGCCGCCGCCACCACTGCCGCCCCCGCCCCCGCTGTCCCGGGCAGCCGTGCCCTCCAAGCGGCCCCGCGTCAGCGTGAGCTCTGGGGGCAGCCGGCGGGCCAGGACCAGCTTCTCCTCGTCCCGGAGCTACCAGAGGCCGTCCCGCGCCAGTAGGTGTCCACCTCCACCACCACCACCACCACTGTCTTGATGCTATATGCTAAGAGGAGGGGCTCGTCTCTGATTGGCTGCTGGTTAGGTGTTGAGACTTTCTATTGGTTTGATGACATTTGGTTTCCTATTGGGGAGGATAGTGTAGTGCAGTGGTTTTATGTTTTTTCTCTCTCTCTCACACACACACACACACACACTTGGCGCAAAGGGTCACAGCTTTAGCATCCAGGTCACGTTGCCTAGGAGCCTAACATAGTCCCCCTCCTCCTCCTCATCCTCCTCCTCTGCCTTCTCCTCCTCCTCCTCCTCTTGCCTCCTCTCTCTCCTCCTCCTCCCTCTCCTCTCTCTCTCCTCTCCTCTCTCCCTCTCCTCCTCTCCTTCTCCTCCTCCTCCTCCCTCTACCTTCTCCTCCTCCACCCCCTCCTCCTCCACAGTGAGGCTAGACGACCTGCAGACCATCAAGAGGGAGCTGAGTCAGATCAAGCACAAGGTGGACTACCTGCTGGAGAGCCTGGAGCGCATGGAGAAGGACCACGGCAAGAGATCTGGTAGGTGCACACACTTCCGTTCCCGAACTCCAACTCCCATCATGCCCTGCGGGACTGTGGCTTCCGAATCCATTTTAGGCTTTGAGCGAAGATCGCTGAGATGAGATGTCGAGCCACCACATTTGAGCTTATATTTGTCAAACAGTGATACAAAAAGCCCACAAATTAATTAATTAATAACCAAATAAAAGAAAATACAAATGCATATTGATCAGATGAACAGGCAGACGGGACATGCAAACATCCATCCATCCATTCGCGTCCGCTTATCCGGGGTCGGGTCGCGGTGGCAGCTGGCTAAGCAGGGCCCCCCAGGCTTCCTTCTCCCCAGCCTCACTCTCTAGTTCCTCCTGGGGGATCCCGAGGCGTTCCCAGGCCAGACGAGATATATAATCTCTCCAGCGGGTTCTGGGTCTGCCCCGGGGTCTCCTCCCAGTTGGACGTGCCCGGAAAACCTCCAAAGGGAGGCGCCCGGGGGGCATCCTAATCAGATGCCCGAACCACCTCAGCTGACTCCTTTCGATGCGGAGGAGCAGCGGCTCTACTCCGAGCTCCCTCCGGATGTCTGAGCTCCTCACCCTATCTCTAAGGCTGAGCCCAGCCACCCTGCGGAGGAAACTCATTTCGGCCGCTTGTATCCGCGATCTCATTCTTTCGGTCACTACCCAAAGCTCGTGACCATAGGTGAGGGTTGGAACATAGATGGACCAGTAAATCGAAAGCTTCGCCTTCCGGCTCAGCTCCCTCTTCACCAGACGCTGCACCAATCCGTCTGTCCATCTCCCGCTCCATTTTGCCCTCACTCGTGAACAAGACCCCGAGATACTTGAACTCCTTCGCTTGGGCAGCAACTCACTCCCAACCCGGAGGGAACACTCCACCGTTTTCCGGCAGAGAACCATGGCCTCAGACTTGGAGGTGCTGACTCTCATCCCGACCGCTTCACACTCGGCTGCAAACCGCTCCAGTGCATGCTGGAGGTCACGGTCTGATGTAGCCAACAGAACCACATCATCTGCAAAGAGCAGAGATGCAATTCTGAGGTCCCCAAACCGGACACTCTCCTCACCTCGGCTGCGCCTTGAGATTCTGTCCATGAAGATCACGAACAGAACCGGTGACAAGGGGCAACCTTGGCGGAGTCCAACACCCACTGAGAACATGCTTGACTTTGTGCCGAGAATACGGACGCAGCTCGCACATGCAAACAGAGATTCTATATCGATGATATCTCTGTGGAGCGTGTGTGTGTGTGTGTGTGTGCGTGTGTGTGTGTGTGGTTAGTGGTGTAAAGTTTGTAGTGTGTGTGTGTCTGTGTGTTTGGGTGTGCGTGGGTCTGTGTGTGTGATTGGCCAATGTGTGTGTAGCCTCACCCAGCCCCCAGAGTCTAATCAGCCTCACTCTGGGCCAGGTGAGGCTGCTTAAACCAGCCACCAACAAACACACACACACACACACACACACACACACACCACCAAGACATACTCCCCCTTTACTCCATTCTCTCTCTGTCTGTTTAATCTGCGCCTCCTTCCCTCGACTCCTCCCAGAGGCCAGGAACTTCAAGACAGAGCCCGGGGAGGTGTCTCCGCTCCACTCGTCCACCTCCGGCAAGAAGGAGGAGTCTGTGTCGGCGAGGGAGAGAGAGAGGGAGAGAGAGAGGGAGAGGGAGAGGGAGAGAGACCGGGTGAGGGAGCGGGAGATCCAGGAGCTGAACGACTCGGAGGAGGAAGGGGATCTGCTGGAGGAGGATGAGGAGGAGGTAAAGAGAGTTGTGGGTTCAATTCCCGAGATCTGTACGTATTCACTGTCACTTCATCTGTCTTCTAAAATGATAAATTACTGAAGATACTTTTGTCGATATACAATTTTTTCTTCCGACATCTTCAAACTATGGAGGAATCTTGCCGACACACTTAATTGTGAATTACGTTATTCATGTATGGTTTATGTGCCAGTAATGTGCCAATCAATACATAATGGATTTGATTTGAAAGGATTTTTAAATAATCATGTAATGTTCTGATGTTGCCTGTCTGTCTCTCTCTCTCTCTCTCTCTCTCTCTCTCTCTCTCTCTCTCTCACCCTAAAGGTGAAGAGCAGGAGGAGAGAGGAGGAGGAGGATGAGGAGGAGGAGGGAGAGCAGGAGGAAGGAGAGGATGACGGAGACAGCGCCACAGGAGACGACTCCTAAACTCAGCTAACACACACACACCCAAGAACACACACTCACACACACACCTAAATACATGTTAAAGTCTTCATTTTAAGATTTCTGTTTCTAATTATTTTTTCCCTCTCCCTTGTTGGACGATGGTGTCTTCTGTTACTCAGCGATCATCACAAATGATAATGATGGCGAAACCTTTCAATATGCTGTTCCTTTGTATGTTGTTTAGAATGTATTCATTCATAAAAATGTTTCTTTTTGTCATCAAATATCCAATGTGTCAAGATGCTGTTTTTGAATTAGCAATCAATGATGATGATTATTGTAGTATTATTATTATTATTATTATTATTATTATGTATCGGGGCTTCAGTGATAATATAATGTATTTTTATGAATGTAGGAATAAGTAGGCCCTACATAAATTAAACTGTGCATTGAACAGTAACTCCTTTAAATCAAAGCAAGGCTGAGTTAAATAAATTGAATAAGGACTAACTGTATTTAAGTAGAGGGGGGCGGGGCTGTTGGTGTTGGGTAAACTGAGTTGAGGTTGAAGCATCTCTATTCTCTCTGAGCCTCGGCAGACTCACCTCTGAGCCAGCAGGTGGCAGTGTAACACAATAACACTTCTCAACACTTCTCACAATAACACTTCTTTTTTAGTTGTACTGCACAAGTTTTTATGTTACTACTGTTGGGCTGTCCTTTGTCGTCGTCATTATTATTATTATAATTATTATTATTGGTATAGGTGTGTGCAAACTGGAACTTATCCATATCCTCATGCTGCTTTTTATTTTATTTTATTTTATTTTATTTTGATAGAATGGTTAGCATGCTCCAGTGACAGTAGTTGAAACGCTGTAGGCCTACTGCGTGTTAAGTATATGTGTTCCATTGGTGTGACGTTTTATTTTATACACCCAGGGTAGGACTTCGGTTTGTCTTTCGAAAATAATAAATAAAGTTGGTTACAACAGTTGGATTTGATGGGTCACTGTGTTTTTCTAGGCCGAGCACACACTAGGGGTGTGTGAGTGAGTGGGTGGGTGTGTGTGTGTCTGTCTCTATGTGGGTGTGTGCATGTGTGTGTGTGTAATTGGTATTATGCTGAGGCCAGCCTGTGGTTTGGCCCGGCACCGGAGAGAATGTCAATGAGCTAGAGAGAGAGACATAGAGAGAACATGAGGGGGGGGGTTATTAAAAAGGATAAAGCCAGGTTAAGTGTTAGAGAGAGAGAAAGAGAGAGAGAGAGTGAATGTAAGGATGAAAGGACGTGGGAGAGAGAGAGAAAGGGGGGAGAGAGAATGGAAAAGTGAAGAAGAAAAGCAAGAGTTAGATTTGAAAAGAGAGAGAGAGGCCAGAGACAAAGAGGGAGAGAGAGGTTGTGCTCTAGAGCGAGGTTCAAAGACGGGCACAGAGAGAGAGTTTGAGAGTGGGACTCACAGAGGGGCGAGAGAGCAAGCAACACAATGGTAGAAAGAAGGAGAGAGAGAGAGAGAGAACCTCCATATAGATTGTCAATCACCTGTCAATCCCCCTTTATTATTATCATCATTATTTATAACTCCGACCAAAACACACTTCTAGAACCGAACCCAAAAGAAGGTTTGTACAACTCCCTGAATAATTAGAGGTGAGGAGAGGGTCAGGTGGTCGGGTTTTGTCAAATATTGCTGCCATGGCTACTTTTGAATCTCTAGACCCGCCCCCTGCTTTGTATTGGTATAGTCCTGTGTACTGTACAGCTCTCAATGATGTCATCATTGGAGAGAATATGTTCATATAGTCTTTCAAGTCTTTAATCCAGCCTGTATCACATAATCTGCTTACTATCTACTAGTTTACTACCATTTTTATTCTAGTATACTGTACTGCACGCGGACACTTTTAATACATTTTTTGTGCCAACAGCGTATTACAGAGTATTACGACTTTACTTGTCACTTTTTACTTTTACCGTACTTACTCAGTACTATATTACTAATTGTTCAGAGTTGTTTTAGTATTTCTGTTTATAAGATTACTGTTTAGAAGAAAACAGTTTACTGTAGTTTTTACTGTACTTCTAGGTACTATTACTAATTGTTTAGTGTTGTTTACTATTTGTTTAGAAGAATACTGCAGGAGTGAATGGAGAGTAAGCATTCCATTGTACTTCTTACAAATGGCAATAAAGAAACCTTGAATCTTGAATCCCTTCGTTCATTCATTCGTTCCTTCATTCCCACTTGTGATGTCACAAAGGGATAGATTTCAAAATGGCTGGTCAGGGGCTGACCTGCAGGCTGCCCCACACCTGGTGGCAGGCTGGAGGGGGAGGGAGGGAGGGAGGGAGGGAGGTACGATTAAGAAGAGAACGCACGCATACAGTATGCTCTATAATGACCAATAGCCCGGCCCGAATCTGTTTGAGCCAATTCAAAACTGTACACAGATTTGTAGTCTTCTATTTCATCGCACTGGCACCCTGTCACTCTGCCCTCTATGGCACGCAAACCACAGACAACAGATGCATTGTCGGGAGGGGTTTTCCCAATATAGAAAGTGAGGGGGGGGTGCTATTTAAAGATGCTGATGACTGGTGATATGGAGGCAATGGCGGCCTCGATCTTGATGACAACGGAGGATAGTCCTGGTGTGTGTTTGTCCTGTAGTGCAGAAAGACGTTGATAGGCTTATAGGTTTTTAGGTTCTGCACACAGAGATGTGTTTTGCCGGGGGTTTGAATCTACCTGGTGAGGGAAGAGGTCACATGACGCCCCCACGGCGAGATTAGATTATTGGGTGAGAGACGCAAGCACCGCCTGGAGTGCTACGTTATCGACCAATCACGTCGGATAATCTCCCCGGATCATCTGCTTTGTGCCCCCCACCTTGGAGAATATGACTGCACTTTGTTGTCTATAAACACATCTGGGCATTCTTTTTTTTTTTACCCATGATGCATTTGTGCCCTCGCAGTGACCAGCGGAACCACCGGGACGTCGACACATATTCTGGGGAACGAAAGGTGTGAGAGATGAAACATCAATTGTGGGAGGTGGAGAGAGTTCGCTTTAAGACCTGCACTGCAATTTAACTTAATTTAATATACAACATGTATTAATCAATCATAATAATTATGAACAATTCTTGATAATAATGATGACAATCATAAAACATAATGTATTCATCATAATCTATTAGTGAATGTTATTTAATATGTATCACATGAATCTGCAACCTAGTAAAGTTATCAAATAAATGTAGGAGAGTAAAAAGTACAATATTTGCCCACCACAAGTACTTCAAAATTGTTCTTCAGTACAGTCCTTGAGTAAATGTACTCAAGTTACATTCCAGCACTGCACTTGAAGTCTGCTTTACCGGCAACAACAACAACAACAACAACAACAACAACAACAACAACAACAACAACAACAACAACAACAACAACAACAACAACAACAACATCGTGGTTCTCCCCCTCCTCCCCTCCCCCACTTCCTGGGACTGCTTTGTCACGTCCTTGTCGGACCCAGAGCCAGAACCAATGCATTAATATTCATCAATACTGTTTGAATATGCAGAGAAATGAGGTCACTGGCAACTACTGAGCAGGACTCTCTCTCTCTCTCTCTTTCTCTCTCTCTCTTCTCTCTCTCTCACTCTCTCTCTCTCACTCTCACTGAGGGACTTCTCTCTTCTCTCTCTCTCTCTTCTTCTCTCTCTCTCTCTCTCTCTCTCTCTCCTCTCACTGAGGGACGCTCTCTCTCTCTCTCCCTCTCTCTCTCTCCTCTCTCTCCTCGTCTCTCCTCTAATCTCACTGAGGACTCTCTCTCTCTCTCACTACTCACTGAGGACTCTCTCCCTCTCTTATCTCCTCTCTCTCTCTCTCTCTCTTCTCCTCTCTCTCTCTCTCTCCCCCCCCCCCCCCCCCCCCCCCCGCTGTCCTTTCCGGGTCTCCCCTCCCCCCCCAAAAAAAAAGTAAGCAGCTGCTGTAAATAGATAACAGCTTGGAAGATTTCAGCGAGCTTAGATTTGGAAAGCCACAACATCCACATCGGGCCTCCTATGTGATATAGCATCGGCCCCTACGTTATGTAGCATCGGTTCCGATCATGAGGGAGAGAGGTATGGACAGAGAGAGAGAGAGAGAGAGAGAGAGGAGAGAGAGAGAGAGAGAAACAGACTTTGACGTCACAATGCAGCCACATTAAGTAGGTCAGGCAGGCGATGTTGTGATGTCACCCACGATGACCAATCGCGTACAGGGACACACTCCATTGAACCAGGAACAGAAAAAGACCCTTCCAAAACACACACACACACATACACGCACACACATTCCTTCATTACCGTGGAGTCCCACAGCTCTTTATCTTTGCTCATACAAATAAACATCTCATCAGCAAGCCAGCCCAGAGGCATTTGTGCAGAGTGTGTGTGTGTGTGTGCGTGTGTGCGCGTGTGTGTGCACGTGTGTGTGCGTGTGACAGAGAGAGATGGAGTGTGTGTGTGTGTGTGTGTGCGTGTGTGTGCGTGCGTGTATATATTAGACCATGACTAAGTTTCACAGATGAATCCAAATATAAACCCTCCTCGTATTTAATACTAAATGGTAAATTAACTGCATTTAAATATAGCTTTTCAGACCTTTTAAGGCCGCTCATAGCGCTTTACACCCATTCATACACACATTCATACACACATTCATACACACGATTCATACACACGTCATACACAGACGTACACACATCATACACAGACGTACATTCGTACACCCACATCATACACAGACCGATGTACACACATCATACAACACGTTCCCATTGTACACAGTTATAGGCGTACACACATTCATACACACATTCATACACAGACGACGTACACACATTCATACACACATTCATACACAGACGACGTACACACATTCATACACACGTTCATACACAGACGACGTACACACATTCATACACACGTTCATACACACGTTCATACACACGTTCATACACAGACGACGTACACACATTCGTACACACGTTCATACACAGACGTACACACATTCGTACACACATTCATACACAGACGGCGTACACACATTCGTACACACGTTCATACACAGACGGCGTACACACATTCGTACACACGTTCATACACAGACGACGTACACACATTCGTACACACGTTCATACACAGACGACGTACACACATTCGTACACACGTTCATACACAGACGGCGGTGTCAGCCATGCAAGGTGACAGCCAGCTGGTCACCGCGACGCTTGGCTGGGAGGAGCCCGGGGATGGAACCAGCGACCTTCCGGTTGCCGTATCCCACATGTGAATTGATAAGCAGCGCTGAATGTTAAAAAGGCATCCATGAGAACCGTGTTCAGATGTTGAGGCGAACACGAAGTACGAACCTTCCGGTCAACACCCATCGTCGCCATGGGCAACCATATCTAGCGCTCCACCTACCTTTTCCGCCAGTGGTGGAAAGTGACTAAGTACAGTTACTCAAGTACTGTACTTAAGTATACATTTACTCAAGTACTGTACTTAAGTACAATTTTTAGGTACTTTTCTAAAGTATTTTCATTTGCTACTTCATACTTCTACTTTTTGAGGCAAATCTTATACTTATATCTTTTATTTAATATTACATAATATTTTGATGCTCATACTTTTGACTTTTTACTTTGACTGAAGTACGTTTTTGACCACTGCCTTTCAGTCAGCAGCTAAAATGACTCCTTATATTTGATCGCTCTTGGCTGAGTGCATCTGGCTGAGCTACAGCTACGGTTACGCTACGCTACGCTACGCTATCCCATTTGTATTTAGTTGGACCACGTCGAGGTCGGTTGACCTGCTGGCCGGCTGCTGTGTGTTTTGGTCATTCCAGCTCGAGCCGGCGTCTGAGCTGAGCTGAGAACAGCTGAATGTCCTTCATCTGTCTCGACAGCGAAGACTTTGAGCCCGGAAGAAGATGCTTCATAAACGCATTCGTGTCGGGACTGGAGTTCTTTTGCGTTCTTTTCAGCGGCTGCCCGTCTGTCAGGGCCTTTCAGTGTGTGTTGCTGGGGAGTGGAGTTAAGGTGTGCGCGTGTGTGTGTGTGTGTGTGTGTGTGTGTGTGTGTGGCGTGCACGTGTGTGTGTTCTGTGTGTTATCTTGGTGTGTGTGTACCGAGGGCGTGTCGTCAGGGAGTATAGGATTGCTGTTGTTGTGGCGATGCAGAGCACACACAGTAACAGTGGTAGGAGGGAGGGAGGGAGGGAGGGAAGGAGGGAGGGAAAACATCTTTGCGACAGCTGCTTTGTGAGAGAGAGGGAGAGAGAGAGAAACAGAGAGAGAGAATGCAGAGGGAGAGAGAGACAGAGAGAGAGAGAGACTCCCAAGAGAAAGCAACTGGCCAGTGAACTGGGTCAGACAAACATGGTGGCAGGCACACTGGGTAGCTGGCTGTTTGCTCAACGCACCCACAGCCGGAGGCTTAAAACAATGTTATGCTAACAGTGTCTTTTTCTCTCTCTCCCACCTCTCACACACACACACTCACAGAGTGGTTGTCTGGCAACAGGAAGGTTGCTGGTTCGATCCCGGGCTCCGCCTCCTAGCTAAGTGTCGAGGTGTCCCTGAGCGAGACGCCACCTAACCCTAACTGCTCCTGACGTGTTGGTTGTTACCTTGCATGGTTGACACCGCCGTTGGTGTATGAATGGGTGAATGTGAGGCAATACGTGTTTAAAGCGCTTTGGATAAAAAGCGCTACTATACTGGTAAATTCAATCCATTTACCATACGAAAATCCCTAGAAAGATTTCTCGAGAAGATTCCACAGAGGGAGACCAGAGAACCTAAAAACAGGTTTCTTTCTTACCATCTTCCGAGGTGGTTAAATTTAAGGGGGACATACAAAAATAAACACAATTGTAGGATGTGGAATCTGGACTAACATGCAACGAACGTGCTTGTTGATACAAAGCAAGCAAGATATAAAAACAACCGTCTCCCATTCCCACCTAAATGGCTATACACGCCTTTCACTGTCCATGGGCGTATAAGTTATAATGAATAGGTTTTTCTTTTGCTATAGTATCTCAAACATTTCATTGTGGTGTGTTGTTGTCGGCGTGGTTAGCCTGGTGGGGGGGGGGGGGGTACGACCTGCTCTGTCTGCTATTCATGTTCGCTTTTTTCCACAAAAGAATAATTTTATTGGCCAGAGTCCCATGATGTGAAGGTACAAGCTATGCCTCTGGAGGTGGTAATATAGGATGTATGAAAACATTATGTAATAATATAAAAGGTGTGTCTTGAGTGTCGTAACGTACGTAAGTGATATAGGGCTGAATTCTATAGAACATGGTTAAATGTGATTGGCTGTGGCTCAAAATGGTCCATCTTTATTATCCTATCGAAAAAAACTGAAATCTGAAATAGTGTAAAAAATAAATAAATCAACAACTCTATTTTGCAAGATGTTGCACTGTTCTGCATACGATTTTGCACTGTTGCACTGCAAAAAAAATACAGTGGGTATTGTGTCACTTTGGGGAACTGTGGCCTCGCCTTACATAACTCCCACCCCCTCCCCCCACCCCTCCTCCCCATCTCTCTCCTCTCTCCTTCCCTCTTCTCCTCTCCTCCCCTCTCCTCTCCCCGATTGCTCTCCCACCTCTCCTCTCCTCTCTCCAGGACCAATCATCACCTTCACGGCGGAGGAGGTGAGATGTGAACTCGGCAGACTACGCCAAGGCAAGGCCGCGGGGTCGGACGGCCTCAGCCCCGGAGTGCTCAAGGTGTGTGTGCGGCCCAGCTGTGCGGCGTCTTCCGGCGCATCTTCAACCTGAGCCTGAGCACGACGACCGTCCCTGTCCTGTGGAAAACATCATGCCTGGTTCCTGTCCCCAAGAAGAGACACGCAAGCAGCCACAGTGACTACAGACCGGTGGCCTTGACCTCACATGTGATGAAGTCGCTGGAGAGGCTAGTCCTGAGCACATCCGTGCACTAGTCAAACCATCACTGGACCCTCTGCAGTTCGCCTACCAGCCCCGTATTGGAGTGGAAGACGCCATCATCTACCTGCTGCACAGGGCTTATTCTCACCTGGAGGAGGCAGGCAGCATTGTGAGAGTCACATTCTTTGACTTCTCAAGCGCTTTCAACACCATAAAGCTGCCTGTTTGGGACTAAGCTACTGGACATGCAGGTGGTCCACTAGTGGCCTGGATACAACTACCTCACAGGTCGGCCACAGTATGTGAGGCCTGCAGAGCATCACGTCGGACACTATTGTGAGCAACACGGGAGCACCTCAGGGGACAGTCCTGTCTCCCTTCCTGTTCACACTCTACACCTCAGACTTCAGATACAGCTCACAGTACTGCCACCTGCAGAAGTTTCGATGACTCTGCCATTGTGGGCTGTATCAGAAGGGGGCAGGAGTCCGAGTACAGGGGTGTGGTGGACAGTTTCGTGGAGTGGTGTGTGACTGAACCACCTGCAACTCAACATCTCCAAGACAAAGTAGTTGGTGGTGGATTTCCAGGAAGCAACCGACTCACTTGAAACCGGTCAGCATCAAGGGGGCCAATCCCAAGGGGGACTGTGTTCACATAGACAATAAAATTGGACTGGTCTAAAAACACAGATGCCCTGTATAAGAAAGGTCAGAGTCGCCTGTATTTCCTACGGAGACTTCGATCTTTCAACGTCTGCAGGACCATGTTGCAGATGTTCTATCACTCTGTGGTGGCCAGCGTCATCTTCTACGCTGCTGTGTGCTGGGGCAGCAGGGTGAAGGCAGCCGACGCCAACAGACTCAACAAGCTCATCAGGAAAGCGGGTTCTGTCCTGGGAGTGGAATTGGAGTCTTTGGTGGAGGTCTCGGAGAAGAGGATGCTGAGTAAACTACTCCGTATTATGGACAACGCCTCCCATCCCCTGCACGCCACACTGGTGTCATACCAGAGCACCTTCAGCCGTAGACTGAGACTACTGAGGTGCACCACAGAACACCACAGGAGGTCCTTTCTGCCTGTGGCCATCAAACTCTATAACTCCTGCCTATAACTCCCCCTACAAGACAATGAACACAGCAATGTATTAAGACACAGTAAACTATACTTCATTATACAAGACACTTCCGCTTATGATGTCATTGACATATAATTTGTACCCCAAAACTTTTTTCTCCTAAAGGGTTTTTTATGGGGCGGATACGGCGTGATCTTTACTCTTTTCTTGTAATTGGGCCATTAGAACAAGAAAGGAGAAGTTCATCAAGTCGTACCAAGTGACGAAGGACTCAGTCTCTGATAAGAATCACTATGTGGTCAGAGTAACCGACTCCTGAGTTACACTATATAAGGCATAACGATTGATTGATTGTGTGATTATTGAATAATCAAATGAGGGAGTGTGGTGGAGAAATACCATATTGGTCATTTACAGGCAACTTGCCCTCATCTGCACATCATTGAGGGGACCCCTGCTGTGAACAGTCACTGGCATATTCTTAATACTTAATGTCATGTCCAATAATATTTCACTTCTTAATGCCTTTTGTTTTCACTGTCGGAATATCGTATCTTGCCACATATTTGTATATTTAACTGTAATTTGCATATACGTTAGTTATTTTATCAATCTGTGGTTTTTGTACTGTATCGCTATGCAACCTGGCACAAGAATTTAATAAAGTTCTATTCTATTCTATTCTATTATATTCTATTCTTCTTGTACAGCGCTCCGGAGACGTGCTGCCTCACATGTCCGCTCAATGGATCCCTGTTCATCTTCAGTCACTCTTCGTGTTTTGTTGTGTGCATTTGGTCACTTTAAATGTTGAAATGTTGAAATGCTGCAGTGTGATTGACAGCGTAAACAGACCCCTGCTGGGATTAACTGAGTATTTTTGGCAAAGATCTCAACACTCATTCCTTCCTTTGGTGTGGGTTTCCTTTTAATTCTTCCACAAAAACCTCCCCCTTCCTCCTCCTCATGACTTTATGGTCCTTTTATTTTAACCCAACTCGGTGTGATCATGTTTTTAAGCGCTTTTAGTGCACTGTATTCACGGCATTCACTGTATTCACTCATTCACTGGTCGCTGTATTCACTGTATTCACTGTATTCCCTGTATTCACTGTATTCACCCATTCACAGTATTCACTGTATTTCACTGTATTCACTCATTCACTGTATGCACTCATTCACTGTATTCACTCATTCACAGTATTCACCCATTCACAGTATTCACCCATTCACTGTATTCACTGTATTCACTCATTCACTGTATTCACTGTATTTACTCAATCACAGTATTCACTCAATCACTGTATTCACTGTATTTACTCAATCACAGTATTCACTCATTCAGTGTATTCACTGTATTCACCCATTCACAGTATGCACTGTATTCACCCATTCACTGTATTCACTGTATTTACTCAATCACAGTATTCACTCATTCACTGTATTCACTCATTCACTGTATTCACTGAATTCACTGTATTCACAGTATCCACTGTATTCACTCAATCACTGTATTCACTCATTCACAGTATTCACTCAATCACTGTATTCACTGTATTCACTGTATTCACTCATTCACAGTATTCACTCATTCACTGTATTCACTGTATTCACTCATTCACTCATTCACTGTATTCACTGTATTCACTGGTCGCTGTAACTGGAACCACGGAATGCGACGGTGTTGCGTGGACCGCACCAACCGCAGCAGGGGAGCGGGGCGGGGGCGGGGCTTCTGTTTTTATAAGACCCAAGATTTAAACGCATATCGTCGCTCATAATCCCTACGAATGCTTATAACGCCTCGTTGTCTACATTGTGTCACAGCCGTGTGGTACATGCATGCGTCGAGGGTGTGTCTACATCCACTTGGACCTAACCCCCCCCCCCTTTAAGATGGGAATGGACTCGTCCTACCGTTTGATTGACCGCTGCGTGTTTTATTTTGGACACTGGAGCTCAGAGGCCCTGCACAGCAACACAGTGACACTGGACATTATTAGTGGGCATACTGGAGAAGCTGGTTGGAAGAAAAAGAAGAGAAACACCAAAGGCACTCAAATCTAATCTTGCCTTTTGCGTTTTATCTCCACGTCTGCTTTTTCCTCTGAGGATTTCACATTCTTAATTGTGACACAAAGAGGTAAGTTAAGCATGCAAACAGTTGCATGCTCCATCAGCATCATCTTTATCATCATCATCACCACAAACAGTATATATTATTATTATTATTATTATTATTATTATTGCATATTGAGTAAATATCGATCAGTTGTTATTTGTTGTAGTGTAAACGACCAGGGATGGAAATGTAGGTTTATAGGTTAAAAAACAAGAACAATGCAAGATCAACTAACAAAATAACACACACATAAATTCCAAATTTGAATGAGAGACATGCGTGTCTAGACCAGCCAATGGCAAAAATAAAATAAAATACATCTGTAATGTTTCTATGTTTCTATACTCCTGCACAACAACAACAACAATAACGTATGGCGTGCGACTGGGACGCGTGTGTGTGTGTGTGTGTGTAGGCAGGCGTGTGCTTGTCCGTGCATCTCGTAAAGTGGGAGGGGTGGATTGTGTGTGTGTGTGTGTGTGTGTGTGTGCGTGTGTGTGTGTGTGTTGTGTGTGTGTGTGCGTGCGTGCGTGTTTTTATCGACGTGCACATGTGGCGGGCATGGGCCAGCCTGCATGCAGCGCGACTGTCTTTGTTCCCGCGAGTTTTTTCCCCCCTCCCTCCCTCCCTCCCCCCCCCCTGCGTGTCCAGGTCGATGCAGGCCATGGATGTGCACGACTAAACGTTGACCTTGCATGCACTCAACATTGACCTTGCATGCACAGCAACCCCCGCCACGCCTGACACCACCCCCCCCCCCCCACCCCCTCTTTTCATCACCCCTCTATGTTGTTGTTGTTGTTGTTGTTGTTGTTGTTGTTGTTGTTGTTGGTGGGGTTGCAAAAAAACCCAAAACAACCCAAAACGTGGCTGGCTAGATCTTTTGTTGTTGTTTGTCGTTTCATTTGAGGGATATAATGGAACGTTTGTAATTTGTGTCAATGTCAAATGGGGGCGTGTCTGTCTGTGGTAGAATCTGTGTGTGTGTGTGTGTGTGAGTGTGTGTGTGGGGAGAAGGGGGGGGGGGTGTGCGTGTGCGTGTGTGTTGGTGTGTGTGAGTGCGAGAGCTTTCCTGCATTTCGATATTCAAGGCTTCACCGTGACTCATAGTGAAATAGGTAACCTTGCACAAACACACACACACACACACACATACACACACACACACACACACACACACACACACACACATACAGACACACACACAGCGCATATCAGAAGTGTTTCTGCCAGTGGGTCCTGCATGTCCTTATGGAACCATCCACTAGGAAGGACCTGTAGGCTCACCACAATAAAAGCCACAATATACATATAATATCTATAGATATATCTATATCTATATATATTAATCCTCCCCCCCTCTGTTGACCTGCTGGTCCCAGTGGTGTCCAGCTAATCGTGGATTGTTAATTAATTATTAATTACGTGCATTAATTACATGGCAACAAACATGGGAATTGCAATGGTTGATTGAGTCTTATGTAATTGTTACTTACATTTACCAAGGCAAAAAGCATGTCATTGGGTGCAATGGACAAACGCGCCTCACATATTTCACTAAACCCCAACGGTCCAACTGTTCTTGTCTCTCTGTCCTTCGCCTGTCTTGGGTGTCCTCGTTTGTTGTGATTGAGTTACAGGCACCGGCGTCCTCAATTAACTTTGAGACTTTTTTTGAGACATTTTTATTATGTACCTGCCAAACGGTCCACTCTATTAGCCGTTGGCTGGTGTTCATTTTGGCCCCTGAGGTCCCGTGGCATGTCCCGAGCCATCGGTCGTAACCGCAGGACGGCTCCGAAAATAAACGGATCAGATTTAGCAGCGGCGAGTACTTCTGTTGTTGTTCTCGTTGTTGTTGTTGTTGTTGTTGTTGTTTGTGTGTGTGTGTGCGTGTTTATTTTGGACAGATTTGCCTGTCTTTGGGGAGGATCAACATGTTGACATGGCGTAAAGAGAAACAAAACAGGAGGGGAAAAAAACTTGGGAATTTGGGAACAATTTTTTCTCTCTGTGCAGTTTTAGTTCTTGGAAACCGTTTCCGGTTACGTAAACGTTGGGATGTCATCCATTGAATTGGCCGCATGTCAGTGGAAGGAGTCCCCGTTTGAGTGGTTGGAGTGTGTGTGTGTGTGTGTGTGTGTGTGTGGTGTGTGTGTGTGTGTGTGTGTGTGTGTGTGTGTGTGTGTGTGTGTGTGTGGACGAGGCTGTCTCCCTGATGTCTATATTGAATGGGCTGACCCCATGCGTGATTGACCGAGTGCCCAGTTGCTCTTTTTGATGGATCAACACTTGCCAGGCTAGTGGGGCCAGTTTACGATGCTAGTGTGAGCCCAGTTTTACGATGCTAGTGTGATCCTAGTGTGAGCCAGTTTAAGATGCTAGTGTGAGCCAGTTTACGATGCTAGTGTGAGCCAGTTTACCGATAAAGATGCTAGTGTGAGCCAGTTTAAGATGCTAGTGTGAGCCAGTTTAAGATTCATCCATTTGTGACATCACAAGTGTCCACTCCGATGTGTGCTGGACTGATCAACTCTATCCTCAAATGGTGGATACGAGTGGCCAGTCCCACATTGTGGGTGTCACATTTGGACCTTTTAAAGTACACACTTTTAGGTCACAATGGGGGTTTTATTCGTAATTTCCAACGTAACTGTAACGTTTTCATTTTGGAATTTGCTCGCAGCAGGTTCGACTAATCATGACGAATGTGTTCAAGCACGCAGCTTTTAATGAAAACGTTTCGAATAGCGCTTAAGTAAAGTTCATGCGACGCAGGATGTCAGATGCATTGTGAAAGAACTTGGCTACTGACATGGCGTCGCCTCATTTGTTTGGCTTTGTGCTTCTGGGAAGGATAACCCCAAACGTACGCGTACACGTTTTTTCCTAAGTATTTGGGATTCAGAGTTCGGGGCTTCCAGTGTTTTTGATCTGCATTTTGAAACGGGACCGCGAGGCCAGAAGACATGCGGAGACTTGAGACTTGGCCGGAATAGTGGCAGTGGCAGGTTTCAAACCGCGGGGGTTGGGGGGTTTCCAAGTACTTCTGCGTGTTAATGATTATGCTGTCGTCACATGATCATTGATTCAGGTTTTTTTTTTTTTTTTAAAAACAGGATCAACAATTCGTGAAGCCGACCAATGAGAGGGTGCCATGTGTGTGCAGTCCGCCCCATGCTGTGCAGTGTTGTGATCCAAAAGGATTTTAGGGGCCAATTAGGACAAAGTGGCCGACGGGAGGGTGTGTGTGTGTGTGTGTGTGTGTGTGTGTGTGTGTGTGTGTGTGTGGTGGGCGGGCGGGGGGTGGGGTTATGCCAACTAGGATTCTGCTGTGTTTGGGCACCGATACAGTGTCGGTGTGAAACGGAGGTCAGAGAGGAGGGTTCAGAGGACAAAAGTTCAGGACCATCATGATGCAAACTGCGTGTGTGTGTGTGTGTGTGTGTGTGTGTGTGTGTGTGTGTGTGTGTGTGTGTGTGTGTGTGTGTGCAACGTCTTGAGGTGTCTCGGTGTCCTTTCGTAGACAACGTGCTCTATCTAATGAGGCTGAAGAACCAGTGGGCGGCTATATCGCCGGCGTCATATAACGCAGCTAATTAAACTCTAAGCCAGCGCTAGGCTACTTCCCGCTAAGTCGAGCGCTATTGTTGTTGTAGCAGGAGATATGTGGGCGACTTTTGTTATTACTGCTGCGTTTATGACTCGGTGTAATTAAAACAAATACACTTAGACCACCGAAGGCGGGCTTCGAAACACCTACGAAGGCAATTCGAAAGTTAGCCGAGGACATAAAACCTCATTCGAATCGAAAACAAATGAGGAAAATGAAGTTTTTAATAATGTGCTTCTGTGTAAATAGTTCGGAAATGAAATTGCCGGGGAGATAAGCCTTGTCTGGTGTTTTTTAATAAATGAGATGTTGGTGGGTGATTTAACACGCTGCCCGATGAACCCGTTTTTTTGTTTGGGGTTTTTTCAGGAGCGCGAAGGATATGAGTTTTGGCAGGAGGACGACGCACTGTCGCACTGATTAGCGTTAGCACCTCGGACAGCGGACCGCCGTGGGACACGCGTGTTTACGGCGCAGCGAAATCAAGCCGCGTAGCGCACACACAACACACACACACACACACACACACACGCGCACACACACACCCAGCCGCTGTCTAAAAGCACTGTGCTCTGCGTAGGTGTGACTGTGGGCAAACAGATGGACTGAAGGTGCTTCTGGTCACTGGGTGTTGAAGCTTTTGTACTCTGTGTTTACTGTGCTGCACTGTGTGCGAGTGTGTGTACTGTGTGTGTGTGTGTGTGTGTAATGTGGGCGTCAACTGTGTGTACTGTGTGTGTGTGTGTGTGTGTGTGTGTGTGTGTGCGTGGGCGTAAGGCGTAGTGTGTGTACATACAGCAGCCTCTAAGCCTTCAGCGAGGTAAGAGCCTCTGGCGTTGCTGTGCATTTAAGGCCGCCTGCCACACAGCATTAAAATACATGTCCGCTGTTAGGATTCAGACGGCATACTATAGTATGGATAATATATATATATCCATACTTATAGTATGTATATTATATATATACACTACCGTACTATTGTACCAGCACATTTGTACAATTGCATGAGTATTACACTTTTGCAAGTACTGCTGTTGCCCGTACTACTACTACCACTGGGACAACTACGGAATCCGATGATATAACATTTCAATGGATGTCGCATGAGGTGTAGGAGTGACAGTGTGGTGGTTAACAGGAGCAGGGAGAGGGGTAGTTTGAGGAGAAGGGAGGTGTGGCTTAAGGAAGAAGGGAGGTGTGGTTTAATTAAAAGGGGTGGGGTTTAAGGAAAGGGATGTGTGGTTTCATGAAAGGGGTGTGGTTTAAGGAAGATGGGATGTGATTTAATGAGAAGGGAGGTGTGGTTTAAGGGAAAGGGGTGTGGTTTAAGGAAATTGAGGTGTGGTTTTCAGGAGAAGGGAGGTGTGGCTTAAGGAGAAGGGAGGTGTGGTTTAAAGGGAAGAGAGGTGTGGCTTAAGGAAAAGATGGGTGTGGCTTAAGAAGATGGGAGGTGCAAGAAAATGGCGATGTGGCTTAAGGAGAAGGGAGGTGTGGCTTAAGGAAAATGGAGACGTAGCTTAAGGAGAAGGGAGGTGTGGCTTAAGGAGAAGAGAGGTGTGGCTTAAGGAGAAGAGAGGTGAGTTGAGGAAAGGGAGGAGTAGTGGTTAGGAGAGGAGCAGGGAGACGGGGTAGTTTGAGGAGAAGGGGAGGTGCAGCAGGAAGGAGGAGGAGTAAGAAGGGGGTGGAGGTGTGGTCGTATTTTGGGCGGAGGGGACACTTCCAGCCCTCAGCCTGGTGGCGGGGGGCCAGGGAGAGATATTCCAGCCAGGAGCAACACAATGCACTCTGCACGTGCACACAAACACACACACACACACACACACACACAACACACAACACCACACAACACAACACACACACACACACACACACACACACACACACACACACACACACACACACACAACACACACACACAACACACACACACACACACACACACACACACACACACACACACACACACACACACACACACACACACACACACTCACACACAACACACACACAAACACACACCACACACACACACACACACACACACACACACACACACACACACACACACACCCCGCACACTACAAACAAACTCATTCACATCTACAGCAGCAGCATCCTCAATGTGACTTTAACTGTCAGTGGGCCATAGCCACTGTCCTGGTTGGAGAGGACAAGTTAATAGAACAAACTTTTGGGAAAAGTGAATATAGGTTAATAGTTAAAACTCTCTCTCTCTCTCTCTCTCTCTCTCTCTTATATATACTGTAGGCCTAAATATATATGTATATACTGTATATATATACTCACTCTATACACCCATTAAATTCTGAGCAATGACAATAGTATTGGCAATAAGTAGCAACACAAAACAAACAAAACATGAAAATACTTGCATGCATTCCCCTGAGCGATTACAGTTTGGTTTTCTTATCTTCCTATTTTCTTATCTTCCTATTTGCTTATCTTCCTGTACCAAGTTGTCCCAAGTCACGGTCCAAACTTTGGGGCGCCAGGCCAGCAGCAATGAGACTTCTAGAGCGATCACATCAAACCCCTCCTCCCTGGTCACATGACCTCGTTCATATCGCCGCCCCTAAGCTCCTCCTCCTTGATCACGTATTAATCATGAAGCCTCCTGATTGATTCATCGGTGAGGCATGCTGTTATGTGCACAATTACGCAGAATAATTGTTTCCGCCTTATCATTCACTCAGTCTGATTGGGTGATTAGGGTGCCTGGCAACCGGGAAAAGCCATAAACGCGATTAAATAAATTGCTGTAATATCGCCAAATGTGTTTTTTATAACTGCATTTCTCATCGCGTACGCATTTAGACGGTAATTATGTTGTCCTCGATTATCATGAGGCCTACTCATTTGTGTTCCTTAGACAGTCCAAAAATCACGTTGAATCCGGTCGTAAATGTTTTAAACTAGCCAATAGCGGACCAGACAAAGACCTCCAAAGTCTGAATGCTATGTAATGCATTGTGGGATGCCCGCCACCACGTAGCGGACCATCTTGGTCCTATAATACGTCCCGCCCTGGTATTTGCGGTGCATAGCTTGTGTGAGACTCGTGGCTTTAAGTAGGACACTAACAGTGTATAGGAAGCACGGATGCTCGCGTGCGATTGGACGAGGAAGGTGTGACGCGTCCTTCGATGAGCCGATCAGAGCTGGGTTTCCCTCTGCGTTCTTTGAGGGAAAAATAATGCATTTGTGTTGTTGCGTACGTCATCAGTTAATACAACGCTGTGACGTAATGGATACGTTTTGTTATTGAATGAAGAAGAATCGATTCGCGAAAAGTCGACAAATTCATATCCGCCATCGCTGATTTATTTATCCCGTGTGATGTTCGCAGTGAGAAATTATGAATAATAGATCTTAACACATAACACAAATGTACACATATTTTGGTACCTAGAAAAGCGCTATATAAATTACATTTATTATTTTGTACCTCCTGCAGATATACAGAACAGAAGGTAGTATTTATTGAGTTTTTTTACGTGACTATATCTGTTGAGGAGGTGGGAGCAGCGGCGGGGCGGGCGGGGGGTCCTAGCAGAACACATTCAGCCTGACCGCCCCCGCCTGTTTATCTGCCCCACATTCCCATATCAGTGTACCCTCGCTGAAGGTCACGCAGTGTGTGTGTGTGTGTGTGTGTGTGTGTGTGTGTGTGTGTGTGTGTGTGTGTGTGTGTGTGTGTGTGTGTGTGTACCAACAGTTTGGCCACAGTTGCTCTGGCCATTTGCACCAGTGAGGTGGAAGCAAGGATGGCGTATCCGACGATCTGGTGCAGCAGGATGTTCTGGTCCAGGGGCAGGCAGGTCTTTATGTGTTTTGACAAGTTAAGTTGAGAGTCGGCGTATGGAGTGACTGTATGAGTGCTCTACAAAGCTGCCGCACTCCCGATGGGTGAGTATAAGCCTGTCTCTAGGCATGCATGTGTGTGTTCGATATGCATGTGTGTGTATCTATGTCTGGGTCTCTTTCTAGGCGTGCGTGTGTGTGTGTGTGTGTGTGAATGTTGTTTATCTTCTTTCAAGTCTCTCTCTCCGTCTCTCTCTCTCTACCTCTCCCTCTCTCTCTGTCTGTCTCGCCCTCTCTTGGGGCTTTCTCTGTCAATGTCATGAAAACAAGTAAATGATTCCCATTCATCATCTTCATTATCTTCCAATGATCTCTCCTCTCAGTTATCGAATTGCCGGCCGTATAATCTCTCAGGTCCATTTCACAAGAATACACAATAGAGTACAATAGAACATAACTGTATTGCCCCACTGAGGTTGACTGTCAGATATTCGAATCACGTACGAAAATAGATTGCAATTTGGCAGACACTTGCAGTGAATACAGATGCATGTAATTTCGGAGCTGGTATAGGGGTTAGGTTTGGATGACATTTCCGCTAATCTCTATGAAACAGATAGAGATTATATCTGCGTATGAATGCAGATATAATAAAAAAATACAAGTGAATAAAAAGCGTAATCATTGGCAGACGATAGCCGACGGGATCAAATGGAAACGCTTGTAGACCGATGCCAAAGTCTTGTCCCTTGCAGACAGATGCTGCATTCTTAATCGCAGATCTCTGTTTCTCGAGATGATGTTAGTTGTTGCTAACGCTGTCGCTAAGACCCCCGTTGCCATTGTTACCGTTGTCGTCGACGTGGAAGTCTCCAGAAAGCAGGTGACCTGGCCCTGGGCCAGCGACAAGGGTCTCTTAGAAACCTCTCATGCTCAGGCTCAGGTTGAAGATGTGTTGGAACACACCGCACAGCTGAGTCGCACATACTTTGAGCACTCTGGGGCTGAGGCCGTCAGGCCTTGCAGCCTTGCCTGGGCGTAGTCTGCTGAGTTCACTTCTCACATCCTCTGAGGTGATGGTGATTGACTCTGGGGAGTTGTTAGAGAGGAGGGGGGCAGGAGGGCTGAGGTGAACTCCAGAAAGCAGGTGACCTGGCCCTGGGCCAGCGACAAGGGTCTCTTAGAAACCTCTCAGCCTCCCCTGTCTTTTGATGGAAAAGTGTGTGTGTGTGTGTGTGTGTGCATGTGTGTGTGTGTGTGTGTGTGTGTGTGTGTGTGTGTGTGTGTGTGTGGGGTGGTCAGAAGAAAGAGAGATTGTGTAAAAAGATGAGGTCATGATGGAGGGCATAATGGCGGGTCATTTCTACGGGGGGCGGGGCAAGGTGATCCGTGCCTCGCCCTCGCTCTGTGAGAATCCCAGAAGAGCGAGCAAACGACCGAACGGGGCGAGACAGAGAGAGTGAGATTGGATTAGGGGAGAGAGAGAGAGAGAATGACACAGAGAGAGAAGGAGAAGAAGAAGAAGAAGAGAGAGAGAGAGAGCATTTTATAAAACCAGCCGTGGGAGACTTGGCACCTCCCGGTATCTCCATGGAGGCTGCTGTTGCGCGTCTCCATTTTCCTCGTCTCTCCTCCTCCTCCTCCTCCTCCTCCTCCTGTTTTTTTGGCTCTTTTTGTGTTTTTCCTCTTTGTGTCGTCCTCTCCCCACAGGGGCCCCACCGTCCGGCGCAAAATCCCGCGGGTTTGAGGCGCCCGGGGAAACGGAGCGGTGTGGATGTCATTTTTCTCGCTTTAGACGTTTTATTTCTCATATAAACGACTCCCGAAACACCCGAGAAAACATCGAAACGCCAGAAGATTCTCGGAAGAACCACTGAATGGCGTTGACCTCCAACTCGCCTCGATATGGCGCCCGTGTCTCTCGTAATACGATTACGCTCGAATGTCAAAATGGCCGCCGGCTAGCGCGTTGAGCTAAGACGGTAGCGTGACGGTACCCATTAGTCACGCTAATCGGTTCACTTGTTAGCGATAGGGGACGTGGAAATGGGTTTCTATCATACCGTATACCCTCCCTTTCCCGACTTGTGTGTGTGTGTGTGTGTGTGTGTGTGTGTCTTCAGCTTCCTTACAAGGCTTGTGACACAGCTGGTGGGACCATTTTAATTATTATTTGTCCATTATGGCACCCATTGCACTCCTAATCATTCCCAAACCTTCTCAAGATGTCTTCCTTGATGCTTAAAGTGTGTGTGTCTCTGTCTGTCTGTGTGTGTGTGTGTGTGTGTGTGTGTGTGTCTGTGTCTACATGTGTGCGTGAAAGAAAGAAGGCACACATGGCCATCTTGGTTCTACCACGGGGTGCATAAGTCCCGCAAATGTATACTAATACACACAAACACAAATATGCACGTCTCCAGTGAGTTCAGATCAGAGTGAGGACCGGAGGCTCGGCGTGTTGCCGCAGTGCACCCTGGGAGAAAAAACCCCCCAACAGAATTCTGCGGTGAGTCAAGCATGAGTCACCGTGTCACCGGTGGGTGGTCAATTGATGCTCTCTATAAGGCGCAGAGACACCCTCCCACTGCCTCCTGCAACCAACCAATCACATGGAGCCTTCTCAGATGCCCCGCCCCCTCCCAAAACGCCTTTGACAGAGTCCTCTTCATGCGCAGTATATGTGCAATATATAACATATGATATTTCTCGTCAAAAAGGTCCCAATAGTTGCAATTTGGGCATCATTGGCGGTAGATGTTTTGTGATGATGATGATGATGAAAGTTTGGTTCTGTTTTTTGACTTAAATGTAGGCCAACTTAACGTCAATGAATTCAGAATGAATGAGCCAAAGCGTGTGATTCAGTTCTCATCAAACCTCTCGCCAAGTGTTGGAAACGTTGCCACATCCGACTTCACTATCTCCATGTCTCTCAGCGTGATGCCAGCAACAGGCCCTGTGTAAACGTGGCTTTAAGCGAAATATGGGAAGCTGTGTGTGTGCGTGTGTGTGTGTGTGTGTGTGTGTGTGTGTGTTTACTTTTCTTAGTGCTGGCATATCTGGCTGTTAGACTGCTTCAACAAGTCTTGTTTTTTATGGAGCGACAGCGAGAGAGAGAGAAAGATGCATATAGGGAGGGAGTGAGAGAGAGAGAGAGCGAGCGAGAGAGAGAGAGGAACAGCAAAAAAGAGAGAATGAATCGGAGAGAGCGAAAGAGAAACAGAGGAACCATTGACAGAAAATCACTTGGGCAAATAAGTGGAAACTCCAGCTATTGGTGTGCAGAGAAAAGGCAGCAAAAAGAGATGGAGAGAGAGAGAGAGAGATGAAGAAAGAGAGAGAGAGAGGGAGAGGGAAGATAGGAGTGGTGACAGACAGGGCCGATTGACGGAGATGAATCATGACAGGTCAGAGCGAGGTGAAGCTGAGCGCCGTGATTGGACGACAGTGGAGGTCGCGGTGTGTGTCTGAGGTCACACAGACAGACGCATGCACTCAGCTCGAGCTCCATTACCCTGCGAGTGCCCCACTGGTTCCTCTGTCACCTTCGCCATCAACGTCGTCATCTCCTTCTTTTTCTCCCTCTTTCTCCGCTGTCGCTCTCTCTCTCCCTCTCTCACACTCTCTCTCTCACACCCTCTCTCTCCCTCTCTCACCCTCGCTCTCTCCCTCTCTCACACACACACTCACAATCTCCTGCCCTTTTCTCACTTTCTCTCCTGTGCACTGAAACATTTATCACACGCTCCGCAACACACACACACACACACACACACTGCAGATGTGTGTGTGGTGTGTGTGTGGAGAGAGATGAAGAGAGAGGTGTGCAGAGAGAAATATATAGAGAGAGGGTAGAGAGAAACAGGTGTAGAGAAGAGAGGATGGAGGAGAGATGGGCGAAATGAGAGAATGACGGGGAGAGGGAGGGGGACATAGAAATGGGAGAGAGAGAGAGGACATAGAGACGGGAGAGGGAGTAAGAAGGTAAGAGAGAGAGAGAGATTTTGTGAAAGCCGTGGAGGTGAAACTGAATGTTTGGTGGTGAGGTGCATGTGCCTCGGGTGGGAGGGGCCTCACGGTGGCTGGGTGGTGATGATGTCATCACTCTGCCCCTCCCCTCCACCCCCACCCCACCAGGACGGGGGTGGGGGGGGGGGGGTGGTCACGGTCACACAGGGACATGGCCGCATAGATTTCTCCATAATGGACCCTCTAAATGCACTTCCCAAAATCTATTCCCCCAACGCGGGTCGTTCACCCACCCATCCCTCTGTCGATGACTCCCACCACTTAGCCTGGCACCCTGTCTTTATCTGTCTCCCCTGTCCTGTCCAGCTCACCCACTGAGGTCATTTAGTTTAGTTTAGTTTAGTTTAGTTTACTCTCGTTTATTCAGTTAGGCTCTGCAACTCCTGACAACTAAGCACACAGAGCGTAGCATGTAGCGTCGTCCCCGTGCACACCAGCATGTCTCCTGTAGGAGCACAGGCCAATGTTTGCCTTGACAAGGTGTGGGTTACCTGTGTTGTGTGTCTTGTGTGTGTGTGTGCGTGTGTGTGCACTGCTATGCTGATTCTTTGTTTTGAGAGTCACATGAGTGCAACCTGCACACACACACACACACACACACAACATACCCCCCCCCCCACACACACACACACACACACACACACACACACATACCCCCCCCCCCCCCACACACACCACACACACACACACACACACTTTTCTATGAGGACAAGCCGTGTGTTCACACAAGAGACAGTTTGTGATGGCTCAAATCTTGCACAACCATTTGAATTAAAACACAACACACACACACACACACACACACACACACACAGTTTCACACAGAGATCCTGTCTCAGTATCAGTATAAATTATGCTGAGTGATTCTGTTTGATGTTTGTGGCTCCAGTGAAGGCTCGCTCGCTTGCTCGCTCGCTCATTCCCCAATCGACTTCTTTAACTCTCTCTCTCTCTCTCTCTCTCTCTCTCTCTGACTCTGACTCATCATGCTAACATCTCGATCTGCTGTCATCAATTTTCCCAACTTTCTTTGTTCTCCGTCCTCTCTCTCAATCCCTCGTTCCGTGTGTGTGTGTGCTATGCCTCTCTTCTCATCTATTCATCCATCCATCCGTCCATTCCGTCACACGGCAGGAAAATTCCGACTCGCTGCGCTGCGACTTATCGGTATCGGCATTCCAAAATGTAGGAATCCAGGCCAGTCGATGGCTCCTGGGATTCGGTTCCTTTGTTCCCTCCTCCCGTTTCATCCTCTCTCTCTCTCTCTCTCTCTCTCTCTCTCTCTCTCTCTCTCTCTCTCTCTCTCTCTGTTTTTCATTTTAATCACCTTGGCTCTTTTTTTTTGTTCTGACAACGCTAATTTCGTAATTAATTTGCAGACGCTTCCACACTAACAGAGCGAGCGTCCCGCGGGAACGTCGTGGTTATTTTTGTTATTGGTAATCGCATTGTGTGTGTGCGCTCTTGCACTCATGTTGTGTGGTAATAGTACGTGCGTGCCTGTGCGGTGCACGTGTGTGTGTGTGGGCCAGTATTTTGTGTGCTTTTTGATTAGGAATCATTTCCACGAAAACGAAAAAGGATTGCAGTGGAACCATTGATGTGGTTTTGATGACACAAGCCCCGCCTCTTTTCTGCCTGCCCAACAGGAAGTGAGCTTCAGGCGCCGCCATGACGACCGAGATGCAGGAGATCGCCATCACGGAGGAGAAGCCCCTCACGGGCGGGCCGGACCCCATCAAGGTCAGCGCCACGCCACGGCCATCACATGCACACGCCCACAATACTGACATGCCCACCATGTTCAATCACACGGCCACCACGTGCACCCACCCACCACGTGCACCCACCCACCACGTGCACCCACCCACCACGTGCACCCACCCACCACGTGCACACGCCCCACCACGTGTACCCACCCACCACGTGCACACCTACATACAGAATGCATATTCACTGTATGTGTGTCGCTCTAAGCTGACCCTTGGTGGCCGGACCGGGTAGTGCGCCACCTCGCCGTTGCTGAAGAGTTATTTATTATCTCTACTCCAAAAGGAATGGCGTGAAACACAATACAACTAGCGAGGCGCAGGACGGAAGCAAGACAGGACGTGTAGAAACAAATGCAAAACCACACCGCTGTCTGCTGCCTGGGGGAATACTGAGGCTTGTGTGTGTGTGTGTGTGTGTGTGTGTGTGTGTGTGTGTGTGTGTAAGTGTAACAAATATGCCAGCTTTGTGTTAGTCTATTACAGGCTTGGAGTGTGAGAGAGGGAGTATGTAGTTGTTATTATTTTAATATATACAGCGTTGATTATGGCCGTAGGAAAAAATCTATTCACGCTAGAATTGACTTCCAAAAATCTGATTATTTTTTTTAGGTTGGCCTTTGTGTGTTTACATTATTGCTCAGTGGATCAAGTCAAGTAGAACTTTATTTGTCCCCAAAGGGGCAATTGGTTGTGCAGCAATCGTAAAAAGTTACACATGATTGATTACTGCATAATCTTATACACACTTTACTCTTGCTTCTATGCCTTAATTTGCCACAACGCCGTTCTTAGTGCAATGTGGATCCTGAAATAAGTAACCCCACATGTACTAAATTGAGAGTCAGGAATCGTTTTGAATTGAGAATTGATTTTGAATTGTATTGTGAATCAAAAGAATCAAAACTGCATCGAATTGTGAGATACCGAAAGAGTCACACCGCTAGCTTACTTATCTGCTATATATTAGGACATTGCTTGCGTGTTCTGAATGCCTTCTCATGGTGTTGTGAAGGAAACACATGAATGACTACTGTGCTCTCTAATATGACTCTCTCTCTCTCTCTCTCTCTCTCTCTCTCTCTCTCTCTCTCTCTCTCTCTCTCTCTCTCTCTCTCTCTCTCTCTCTCTCTCTCTCTCTCTCTCTCTCTTCCAGGAGGCTGAGCTGGCTGCCAGGATACTGCTGGACAGAGGGACGGTGAGATTGTTTGTGTGTTTGTGTTTTGTTGTCTGTCTCTAGTTGTTCTGCGTTTCCACCTGTTAGGAGTTGTTAGTTCTCAACAGTCAGCATCACCATATTCACATTGGACATCTCTCTCTCTCTCTCTCTCTCTCTCTCTCTCTCTGTCTCTCTCTCTCTCTCTCTCTCTCTCTCTCTCTCTCTCCAGGAGCATGTGATCGAGACGCCCCACGGAGCCGTGCATGTGACCGTGCACGGCAGCAGCACCACACGCCGCCCCGCCATCCTCACCGTGCACGACGTCGGCCTGGACAGTCAGTAGCCCTGTCTGTGTGTCTCTCTCTCTCTCTCTCTCTCTCTCTCTCTCTCTCTCTGTCTGTCTGTCTGTCTGTCTGTCTCGCTCTGTCTGTCTCTCTCTCTCTCTCCGTGTGTGTCTGTCTGTATGCCTGTCTCTCTGCCTTGTCAATGTCTGTCTCTTGAGACTATTGTTAAATCCCTTCACAATCTATTCTATTTTGATTAAATATCTCCCTCCATCTCTCTCTCTCTCTCTCTCTCTCTCTCTCTCTCCCCCCTCTCTCTCCCGGTGTCCCTCGCCCAGGCAAGAGCTGCTTCTCTCCTCTGTTTAAGTTCGAGGAGATGCAGGAGATCGTGAAGAACTTCACACTGGTCCACATCGACCTCCCGGGTCAGGAGGAGGGCGCCGCCGTCTACCCACCCGGGTACACACACACACGCACCCTCCTATGCTAGTGTGTGTGTGTGTGTGTGTGTGTGTGTGTGTGTGTGTGTGTGTGTGTGTCTGTCTGGCTGCCTACAATTTCTCTAGATTTGGCTTTTTATCAGTTTTTTTGTTATCTCTTATATATTTAGGATCATGCATGAAACTTAACATGAAACTTAAAAAGATGCAATTGTAAAGTCTTTAATCCATGATAAATACGTGATTGTACTGTATTTCTGGGTTAAAAAATGTATCACCTATCCCTGATGCCAAAAAATGTAATAAAAATACAACCCATGTCATTGACGCTGACATTCAACACCAGTGAGCCTTGTGATCCATCCATCCCATAACAGCTCCACCGTCCCCTCTTGTCTCCGTCAGTTACCAGTACCCCTCCATGGACACCATCAGCGAGATGCTCCCCCACGTCCTGCAGTCCTTCAAGTAAGTGGACAGCGAGAGTCGCGCTCGTCACGTCACAATGCATCATGGGAGATTGAGTTTGTCGAAACGCTGCCATATTGAGAGGACTGAAGAGAGTTGGAGTCGAGTGCAGGACAGTAAAATCATGAAACAATGTCAATATAATGGAACTTAGGCTCATGAAAACGTTGAGATAGAAAATGCGATCTGGATTAATGTAGATTAGATTATCCAGACGTCACACACTGTACAACCGACGACAATTACTCAGAATTGTGTTTCAAGTGTATGAATCCGGTGCAGCATAGTGTACACATACTGTGTGTTAATCATTAATACTGAATGCCTTTTTAGGATAACACCGGTATAACCCAGTTTTCATTTTCACTTTGACTAAAGTGAGTCACAGGGAAGTGATTGTAGCAGCAAGCGTCCAAGTTCTTAGTGGCTGTGTGCCAATCTCTCTCTCTCTCTCTCTCTCTCTCTGTGTGTCTGTGTCTCTCGACCTCAGGTTCCGCAGTGTGATTGGCGTGGGCGTGGGAGCGGGCGCGTACATCCTCTCCAAGTTCACCGTGAGTGCCAGACGTTTGTGCTCTTGCCTCTTCCTCTTCGTATTTCACACACATTTCCTCAACCGTTTTTTTTTTTTTAAATAGAAAGACGTTGCACGGCTTGTGCATCGGCCCTGCTAGCCTGCCAGGTGATAGTAGCCGCTAGGCTAGGCTAGGCTAGGCTACGCTACGCCGCCACTCGGTGTCAAAACACATGCAGCTTTCCTTTTGTTTTGTTATGAATCCACTTCTTATTAGTTCTTTCTTTTCTTGTCTGATTTTCTCTCACTGTCCCTCTCTCTCTCTCCACCTCTCTCTACCTCTCTCTCTCTCGGATCTTGACTTCACTGACAGACGGAGTATTAACATTTCGTTAAAACTTACAGCGGACAAATCGGCTCATATGTACTTGCATGACAAGCCTCATGACACGAGGGACGCTGAGATGAGAGAGAGAGGGAGAGAGAGAGGGAGAGAGAGAGAGAGAGGAGAAAGGGAGAGGGAGAGAGAGAGAGAGAGAGAGAGAGAGAATGAAGTTTGGTTTTGTTTTGAGTGGTATTAGTTATATATCTAACAATATACGCCCACACACTAACATACGGGTCTTCCTTTTACTTCCGCCTCCGCCGGCTAGGTGTACGTCCCTTTTTTCAATACAATAGAACCTTGACCACACGATCTTCCTTATCAAACCTCACTTATATATTATCTATATAACGGCAACACAAACAGAAATTCAAGTTACAACATTAACTTGCAAAGGTAGCAGTAGCCGGATACAGATGTATAGTAGCACTTACGGTTATTGGGGCATCCATGCACGCATGGAGGAGACAGAAATAGATGACGTTCAGAATAGTAATAGCCCGTTGAAACTAATGATCATTCCTTAGTTCGCCTCGCTAGATAGTTGTAAAGATATATGATATAGTAGTATCGTGTGTGTGTGTAGTGTGAGTGCATACCAACTGTGCCGTACCTAGTTAGATCGTAATGATAGTTCACCCCTCACATCGAGTATATGATCAAGATATCAGTTAGCATACTTTACCAACAGTTACTGCTCTAACTCAGAAACCTCTAAACAAATATATATAAAAATACTAACTCTTTAAGAAAACGCCAGCACGTAAATTGTAGGAGGGCACTATGGTTAGGTACATAATGATAGGGTGGCCCAAGATTAAGAAGAACACTAATTATCACACAGAGACACAGTTAATGTATGCGCATACGAGCAGGGGCGTGCGAGAGCGAGATGCATGTCAGCGCATTTAATGCAATTAAATGTTATCGAGTGCGTCGGGTGTGTCTGTGCCTGTGTGACTGCACACATGCACGTGTGCGCTCGGGTGACAGCGTGTTTGCGTACATGAGTGCACAAAGTGTGTGTGTGTGTGTGTGTGTCTGCGTGTGTGTGTCTGTGTGTGCACAAGAAGTGCGGGGAAAGTGCCTGTCGGCACCTGTTGAAGGACTTCCAGAGGAGCTCCACGTTGGCCAGGTTGGCAGCCTTGGAGATGCGCTCCCGGTGGGCCTGCAGCAGCTCTACAAAAACCACAACCCACCAACAAAACACCCAAGACACCACCGAAACGGGGAAAGTGCCTGTCCGCACCTGTTGAAGGACTTCCAGAGGAGCTCCACGTTGGCCAGGTTGGCAGCCTTGGAGATGCGCTCCCGGTGGGCCTGCAGCAGCTCTGTGTTGGCCGACAGCTCCTCCTGGAACACAGCAGGAACGGGAGGAGAGCGGCACCAGGGCAGGACAACACAGGGTCAGCGAGTGTCCGATTAGATGCAAAAAGAATGGCTTCATTCTCACTGTTGGTGAATACAGTATGCACACATCTAAAACAGATTTCCACACATGGGACACAAATGGACTTCAAACAGAAACCAACCAGTCAACATATTTTGGAACAACAGTTAGTTGCATTGATAATTTACATTGTTAGCGATGAGATGACGGGTGGTGATGTCATGAGAAAATGAGAGGTGATTAGTCATTACCTGACTGAAGAGATGACTCAGGATCTGTTCTGTCACAGAGGACGCCACAGAAACCAACTGGAGAGAGAGACAGAGCGAGATCTTAGTTCTTGTTCGATGTCGGCAACAGGAAGGTCGCTGGCTCGATCCCCGGGCTCCTCCCCCTCCTAGCTAAGTGTCGGGGTGTCCCTGAGCAAGACGCCACCTTAACCCTAACTGCTCCTGATGTGTTGAAGCATGAAAAACTCAATATAGCAAAAAGAGCAGATGTGTAGATTAAAGTGGCCAGGAGAAACAGAGCAGTGGAGTGACTGACAGAAGGAAGGAAGGAAGGAAGGAAACAATGAAGGGAGGAAGGGAGGAAGGGAGGAAGGGAGCGCAGACAGAGAGATCGATCACACGGAGGAGTTAACTCAGACGTCGATGCCCTCATAGCCGCATGATGGAGCGATCCGGCCCGCGCGACGCACTAACCCAATCTAAATCCCATTCGGATTTGGTTTCAGATCAGCTAATTTGCTCATTGATTCCCCCGTTGGGAACGATGAAGACGTCAATGAGACAAACAAGATAACAACACAAACAATAAACAAATACACTAGCAAACAAACAAACGATACCTTCTGCGCGGCCCACTCCATCCAGCCCCTGGCGTTCGGGTCCATGTTGATCAGAACCAGACCCTCCACAGCATCGGGGTTAGCCAGCTGGAGGGAGAGAGAGGTAGGGAGAGAGAGAGAGAGGTAGAGAGAGAGAGAGAGGAGAGAGAGAGAGAGAGAGAGAGAGAGAGAGAGAGAGAGAGAGAGAGGGGGAGAGAGAGAGAGGGAGAGAGAGAGAGAGAGAGAGAGAGAGAGAGAGAGAGAGAGAGAGAGAGAGAGAGAGAGAGAGAGAGAGAGAGGTCTCTCTCTCTCTCTCTCTCCCTTTCTCTCTCTCTACCTCTCTCTCTCTCTCTACCTCTCTCTCTCTCTCCCTACCTCTCTCTCCCTCCAGCTGGCTAACCCCGATGCTGTGGAGGGTCTGGTTCTGATCAACATGGACCCGAACGCCAGGGGCTGGATGGAGTGGGCCGCGCAGAAGGTATCGTTTGTTTGTTTGCTAGTGTATTGTCTGTGTTTATTGTTTGTGTTGTTATCTTGTTTGTCTCATTGACGTCTTCATCGTTCCCAACGGGGGAATCAATGAGCAAATTAGCTGATCTGAAACCAAATCCGAATGGGATTTAGATTGGGTTAGTGCGTCGCGCGGGCCGGATCGCTCCATCATGCGGCTATGAGGGCATCGACGTCTGAGTTAACTCCTCCGTGTGATCGATCTCTCTGTCTGCGCTCCCTTCTTCCCTTCCTCCCTTCATTGTTTCCTTCCTTCCTTCCTTCTGTCAGTCACTCCACTGCTCTGTTTCTCCTGGCCACTTTAATCCACACATCTCCTCTTTTTTCTATATTTACTTTTTCATGCTTCAACACATCAGGAGCAGTTAGGGTTAAGGTGGCGTCTTGCTCAGGGACACCCCGACACTTAGCTAGGAGGGGGAGGAGCCCGGGGATCGAGCCAGCGACCTTCCTGTTGCCGACATCGAACAAGAACTAAGATCTCGCTCTGTCTCTCTCTCCAGTTGGTTTCTGTGGCGTCCTCTGTGACAGAACAGATCCTGAGTCATCTCTTCAGTCAGGTAATGACTAATCACCTCTCATTTTCTCATGACATCACCACCCGTCATCTCATCGCTAACAATGTAAATTATCAATGCAACTAACTGTTGTTCCAAAATATGTTGACTGGTTGGTTTCTGTTTGAAGTCCATTTGTGTCCCATGTGTGGAAATCTGTTTTAGATGTGTGCATACTGTATTCACCAACAGTGAGAATGAAGCCATTCTTTTTGCATCTAATCGGACACTCGCTGACCCTGTGTTGTCCTGCCCTGGTGCCGCTCTCCTCCCGTTCCTGCTGTGTTCCAGGAGGAGCTGTCGGCCAACACAGAGCTGCTGCAGGCCCACCGGGAGCGCATCTCCAAGGCTGCCAACCTGGCCAACGTGGAGCTCCTCTGGAAGTCCTTCAACAGGTGCCGACAGGCACTTTCCCCGCACTTCTTGTGCACACACAGACACACACACGCAGACACACACACACACACACACACTTTGTGCACTCATGTACGCAAACACGCTGTCACCCGAGCGCACACGTGCATGTGTGCAGTCACACAGGCACAGACACACCCGACGCACTCGATAACATTTAATTGCATTAAATGCGCTGACATGCATCTCGCTCTCGCACGCCCCTGCTCGTATGCGCATACATTAACTGTGTCTCTGTGCGCTAATTAGTATGTTATATAAGTTAAGTAGCAGTACGTGTAAAGTATGTAACTATTGACATAACCGTATGTAGGAAATCATACATCTAACAGACGCACATTGGTATGCACACACACACACACACACACACACACAAATGTCAAATCAACGCAACTCTGAACGCATCATTCTCTCCCCAGCCGCAGAGACGTAAACATCGACCGCACCTGTACCTTCAAGTAAGTGTAACTGAATCTGTTTGTGTTGCCGTCTTGTGTTTGGGTGGGAAATGTGGAAAGCATTGTATGGAAAAAGGGAGACACCTAGTGGAGGGGAGAGGAACAGCAGCAGCATTGGTGACAACAACAACAGCATTGTATTCTAATTCTCTCTCTCTCTCTCTCTCTCTCTCTCTCTCATCTCAGGTGCCCTGTGATGTTGGTGGTGGGCGATCAAGCTCCATATGAGGATGCCGCTGTAAGTTTTAACGAAATGTAATACTCGTAATATTGTGTAACATAACACTTGCATTCAATATTGTATTACTGTTCTAAGGTGTTCCTTCACCCTATCTGTCCACTAGGTGGAGTGCAACAGCAAACTCGACCCAACAACAACCTCATTCCTAAAGGTGTTTATTTACCTGCCTCAGTCTCTCTGGCTGTCAGTCTCTACTTAATTTATGTCTCAATATTTGATTTATCTTCCGCCGCAGATGGCAGACGCTGGTGGCCTTCCCCAGCTAACCCAGGTAACAATGTTTCTAATATATAATATAAATCGTCTTATCCTTCATTTAATCTATAATATATAGTTTTCTGTCGTATCATATACAGGCCATCATCTATAGTCACCATTATATATATACATGTGATACATATATCACATATGTAGACTTACTACATTACGTCAAATATCACTGTGTGGTTGTGTGGTCATTTGCAGCCGGCCAAACTGACCGAGGCGTTCAAGTACTTCATCCAGGGCATGGGCTACAGTAAGTAGAAACCTATATACAGTCTCACAGCTCTGTAGCATTCATATTTTAATGTTTAATATTTTAATGCTTTTGACAGGCTTTCAAATGATGGGAAATTGTTTCTCCCCCCCCCCCCCCACCTTCTCTCCATTGCTTAATCCCTTATTAATTACTGGCTATTCACCTGGGTTTATACTGTGATTGAAATGCATTTTGCCCAAGCGTTAATAGCAAAAGTACAGCATTGTGTCATAAATGAAAATATACATGAAAATAACATGTCTCTCTCTCTTTCCTCTTCATTTTCTTTCTTCCCCTTTACCCGTCTCCCTTCTCTCCCCCCCGCTCTCTTCCCTCTTTCTCCCCCCTCTCCCTCTCCATCGTTCTACCTTTCCTCACCCCCCTCTCTCCCCCCTCCACCCCCTCTCACTCACCCCCCATTTTCTCTCTCTCTCTCTCTCTCTCTCTCTCTAGTGGCCTCCTCCTGCATGACACGTCTGTCCCGCTCGCGCACCACCTCCCTCTCCTCCTCCTACTCCATGGATGGCTCGCGCTCCCGCACTCTGTCCCAGGGCTCCCAGGGCGGCCAGGTGCCCCCCAGCCCCTCCCAGACCATGGAGGTCTCCTGCTGAACACAGAGAGAGAGACAGAGAGACAGAGAGAGAGAGAGAGAGACATGGAGACACAGGAGAGAGAGAGGGAGTTAGGATGTGTATGTGTGTTTGTGTGAGAGAGAGAGAGAGAGAGACATGGAGAGAGAGAGAAGAGAGAGGAAGTTGGGATGTGTATGTGTGTTTGAGCGAGAGAGAGAGAGAAAGAGATAGAAGTGACAATTGGGAGCAAGGGGACAGGGAGGGAGGGAACAGTGAGGAAAGCACTAACATGGAGAGAGAGATAGAAAGAGAGGTAGAGAGATAGATAGAGAGAGAGAGAGAGAGAGAGACATATTATTGTTAAATCCACTAATCCACTTCGACTAGTGCACCTTTTTTTGCCCAATATCGGAGTCCCAGTCCGTCCCAAACTACTGTTTTAACACTATTGCTTTGAAACGACTGCTTTGAAATCGTCGTTTTAAAAACGTGGGATTAAATAAACTAAGGGGTTTCTGTCCTCAATCTAATGACAGAAAATAAACGCGATAATAGGAGGAGCTTAGGAGAAGGGGCGGCGGCCAGCTCCCCTCTCTCTGGACTCTTCGTTAGCCAATAGAGCCCTTTAACCTATGTGAGGGGGTGGGGCCTGTAAAGACCATGTCCCCCTGTGCTAACGGATATTAATAATACTGACTAATGGTTGTGGGAGATGAAGATGATGACAGAGAACATTTAAATGACATTGATATAAGACCATAATGTAGTAAATAACTTTCTTTAAAAGTAGGACATAGATTAAAACAAAAAAAAAAAACTATAGCAGAGATACTGATAACAATTAATGTGTGTATGTCAGAATAACTTAAAGCTAGTTTTTGTGCTTTTTTTTTTTCTCTCTATGGAACTATGGTTTGTATTGCTCCGCTCAGTTCGGAGCCACCGATTGGTTGAATTATATCCTCGGGAACGGCCAATCTGAGCCCATGTCGTGACTCCCGCCTCGTTGCTGTTGCGGGGCTGTTTTATGTCTTCCATTAATCCTGTCTTTGTGAGTGATGCATTGCAAATGGAGGAGATAGTGGGGGCTGTCTAACAGTTTGAAAATGGCATGCCTGGTATCGGCCCATGTGACTCTGTATTTTTCTTTCTTCTCTTTTTGATATTTTTTTTTCACACAAATTAAGGGTGTTGTATGTGCATGTATGTGTGTGTGTGTGTGTGTGTGTGTGTGTGTGTGTGTGCCACGTGCAAATGCAGGTATTGTTAGGCATCGAAAAAAGGGTATAAGAAGCTACACCGCATAGGGATGATTCTGGACGTTTTTCCCCCCACGCATCCAAGTTAACTAACAGCCCTAAGCTAAGCTAATGCTAACTGAAGGCAACCTCACTCTTCCAATATCAAGTCTGTACAATAGCAGATATTGTTCGTAGATATTGTTGAGGCTGTGTGTGTGTGTGTGTGTGTTCTCGTCGTACGAATGCAATAATATTTACAGATTCTTACCGCCCATAAGCACAATATGGACCATTTTGACACGGGTGTAACTCGTCATGTTAATCGGCTCTGTTCCACTAAAGCGACATAAATAGCTCTGCACTCAGTGTGTTTATACTGCCGCCCTGGTGGGCTGAAATGGAACAGCAGCATTATTAAGCCAAATTCTTGTTGACAGCACATTTCCACGTAACACAGAAATACGCTGCAAATTTTTGTTTTTTTTAACGATACGTCCATTGTTTTGGAGAGACTCCGGGGGTCTACTTTTTTAAACACACATGGTTATGATTTTTAGAGGCCAACGAAACGCTCATGATGACCTCGCGGAAAAGTCCTTTAGCAGCATTAGCAACCAAAGCTAAAAGATCTGGTAACACCTTAGAAAGAAAAACTACATTTGTGCCAATTGTTTTTGTTTATTTATAACATTTCACAGTTCAGCGTTCCTAAAATGTCCACACATTCATCTAATTATATTAATTAGGTTATAATTAGGATCCACTGTGCTCGGTTTTTTACAGTTGAACTTTTGAGTTCAATTGCAGTGCGTTGACAAGTTCTCAAATATTATTAGCAAATAATAATATTGTCAAATAATATGAACATTGTCAAATTATATTATGACAAATTATTGTTGTTCAGCTTCAATTATAAGATTTCGGATTTGTTGACGTTCTAAAGTGTTACCAGTAATTTGTATTTTTCCAAGAGTGGCCATAAACTGACTCGTATGTGGACCTGTTAGCTCGCCCACTGCCAAAACAATTGGCATTTAGCGCAGCCGGCTAACTTTTATATCTGACTAATTCACTGATGATTTGACATTCAATATGCTGTGCTAGGAGTCCCTTGCTGTATAATTAGATGATTTTTTTTTCTTCTCTCTTCTTTCAAGCTTAACACTGCCCTGGTAAACATTGATATGTTTACGGGACCGACAAACGTTGTCACTAACACATGGACCTTTCCGTTGCGGGCTCCCACGATATCTTTGGAGCGATTTCTATGACTATTATTTCGGTAGTGGCCAACG
Organism: Coryphaenoides rupestris; assembly: GCA_002895965.2. Classification (NCBI taxonomy): domain Eukaryota; kingdom Metazoa; phylum Chordata; class Actinopteri; order Gadiformes; family Macrouridae; genus Coryphaenoides; species Coryphaenoides rupestris. The sequence continues at coordinate 101,351 of PIJE02000564.1, read as the reverse complement.
AGCGGTTGACACATTTTCGGTGTGAATTTTTGATCACGCCTCGGTGTTGGGTTAGAGACGGTTGAGTCGAGGTCAGGTTTTGGTGTGTTTAGGATCTTAGGGGGCGGGTGGGGTTGGAGGAAGCAATGCTTCACGGGAATAAAAACCAGGAAATAAAGGGCATTGGCCTAAAAACCGGACTGGAGCTAATGTTTGTTTCTTTGTTGGTTTGTTTGCTTGCCAGGATGAAGTCGTTTAAGGCCATGTCAGATTTCCCACCATTTTAATGCACTCAGGTTCAGTGGTGTTGAATGATCGCAGGTAGCAGAGGGCGTGAGAGGATTAGGCTCCTTCCAATTTGAAACATAAGTCCGCCAGGGTCCAGCATGGGTCCCTTTACCAAATATGGGGCCTAAAACTGCCTGATAAAGAGAGAGAAGGCGTCCATTTTTGGAAGGGAAATTGAGCTGGTCTGAGTGAATGTAATGCTTGTCCTTTGTTTTTTGTTTTACTTTTACAATGTTTTTTAGATTTTTTTTACCCATTTGTTTTTTTGGAGAAATAATTTAGTTTTATCTCTGTGAAGTGTTAGTTTACTGTCCTAGTGTACTCACAAGTTAGTTGAACTGTGTGATAGGTCGTGTGTAACTTTTTTTTAGCCATTAGCTCGAATAAGGGATAATAGCGTAACATAAATAACAATTAAAAAATAAAGTTAAAGTTAAAGAGCATACAATCAAACTTACTTGTGTGGCTCATTTCTGTGTACTATGATAAAGGAACAACCTTAAATATTAATAAAACCTGAAGAAGAATTTGTCCGGCTCTGTGTCTTCATTTTCCACTGTAGGGGATTTTTTTCACATGTTTAATGGGTAGTCAGAGGGGCCCTATAAGAGGATTGGGGCCCCTGGTAGTCAGCGAGGCCCTAGAGGAGGTTTGGGGCCCCTGGTAGTCAGAGGGGCCTTATAGGAGGGTTGGGGGTTCTGGTAGTCAGAGGGGCCTTATAGGAGGGTTGGGGGTTCTGGTAGTCAGAGGGGCCTTATAGGAGGGTTGGGGGTTCTGGTAGTCAGAGGGGCCTTATAGGAGGTTTGGGGCCCCTGGTAGTCAGAGGGGCCCTATAAAACGGTTGGGGCCCCTGGTAGTCAGTCAGTGAGGCCCTAGAGAAGGTTTGGGGGTTCTGGAAGTCAGAGGGGCCCTATAAAAGGGTTGGGGTCCCTGGTAGTCAGAGGGGCCCTAGAGAAGGTTTGGGGCCCCTGGTAGTCAGAGGGGCCCTATAAAAGGGTTGGGGCCCCTGGTAGTCAGTCAGTGAGGCCCTAGAGAAGGTTTGGGGCCCCTGGTAGTCAGAGGGGCCCTATAAAAGGGTTGGGGCCCCTGGTAGTCAGTCAGTGAGACCCTAGAGAAGGTTTGGGGCCCCTGGTAGTCAGAGGGGCCCTATAAAAGGGTTGGGGCCCCTGGTAGTCAGTCAGTGAGGCCCTAGAGAAGGTTTGGGGGTTCTGGAAGTCAGAGGGGCCCTATAAAAGGGTTGGGGTCCCTGGTAGTCAGAGGGGCCCTATAAAAGGGTTGGGGCCCCTGGTAGTCAGAGGGGCCCTATAAAAGGGTTGGGGCCCCTGGTAGTGAGAGGGGCCCTATAGGAGGGTTGGGTGTTCTGGTAGTCAGAGGGGCCCTATAAGAGGTTTAGGGGTTCTGGAAGTCAGAGGGGCCCTATAGGAGGGTTGGGTGTTCTGGTAGTCAGAGGGGCCCTATAGGAGGGTTGGGACTGTTGGTAGTCAGAGGGGCCCTATAGGACGGTTTGGGGCCCCTGGTAGTCAGCGGATAACACTTAAAATGAGCCAAATTAGCAATAAGGAGCATTAAGAATCTCTATCAATGCTAAAAATAACAAATAAAAGCACATTCCCACTGGGTCATAGGGTCGGTGTGGTTATCTTCTTTTCAGGAAGTCAAGTCATTGCGTTCCTGTCAACAGTTAACGACTGACGACATAAATCAATCAAATAAATAAATAAATAATAAATAAATAACTAGGCCTAAATCCGTCATCCACAAATGAAAATAAGTCATGAAGTCAGTTCAGAGGCAGCCAGCTGGGTGACACCGGCGCATACCAGCCGGCTGGAGGGAGCAGGAGCGACCGGTTGGGCTGCTTTGACAGCGGAGGAAGGAGGAGGAGGAGGAGGAGGTGGAGGTGGAGCACAGTAGCAGCAGCAGCAGCAGCAGCAGCCCAGCAGTCACACAACAAGTCAACACAGGTGGTGTTGTTGTCAATCGCGCCAGACTGATTTAAATGTGACTTGATCTCATTTTGGAAGACCCTGAATGGACCGAAGGCAAGGCGATCATGGTCGGTAAACACACGTAACAAGTATTGTTAGAGTATTTCACCTGAACACGTGTACTATATCTATATCTATATAATATATATATATATATATATATATATATGGGTGTGTACTCACCAGGCTACTAGACTGTGTGGTTTGGATGGAGAGAGACAATTCCTGGAGTCATGACTTGGTGATCGTTTGCTTGCTTGCTTTGCTTTTATTCAGGCTCATTGGTCAAATGTACCAATTTGAATGAGTTTACTAGTTTATATTTATTGTAGACCTGTTTCTTCCAAACCCCTCAATATATGTGTGTGTGTGTGTGTGTGTATTTCTATAGGAAAACGAGGAAGCGCTTCTAACACTGACGCGGTACAGAGACCAGGCCGACAGACCCCCCGCAGGGATGCGCACGGTGAGACTCGTATATATGGAGCCTACTGTGTTCAATATGACATCATAATCACACACACACACACACTCTCACACACACACAGACACACACACACACTCTCACACACACACACACACACACGCTCTCACTCTCACACACACACACACACACCACACACACTTCACACACACACACACACTCTCACTCTCTCTCTCTCTCTCTCACGCTTGTGTATGTATGACTTGTTAGTGTGAATTAATTAAAAATAAATATACACCAATACAATACAAGTGTGGCTGGCCATGTTGTCCTCATAGTTTGCCTGTAAGTGGGGCATAAGCCGGCAACAAGACACGATGAGTGGCCCAGTGCATTCTCTCTTGTTGAGGTGTAGCCCGTCCCTTTTCTTTTCGTCTCAACCGTGACGTGACGTGTGTTGCGTGTTTTTAATTGTCCAAAGGTATTACTGGGCAGGTCTTGTCAAGGGACTCGTCTTGTCTGTTTAAACTTTGACGTTTGCAAATGACTAGGCACTTATCTGGATGTGGAAACAATTTTTAGAATGTGTTTTGTGTTGTACTGTTTTACTCAACTCACAGTGTGTGTGTGTGTGTGTGTGTGTGTGCGCGCGTGTGTGTGTGTGCATCTTTACAGGGAACTGCCGGGCTTCATGGGATGCTAACGCGCGCCTCCATGCGGGTGAGTTCCCGATACGGTCGTTCCATTCATGTCAGAGTGTTGCATGCTGGGAAAACGACTCTCGTTTTGCTCCGAGGCCTCAGAAAGGTGACAGTGAGTGAACCCTTAGGCGAATTACAGTCGACCGTGAAGTGACAAACCCCAATGGAGGCATTTACGCTGGAGGTTGCTTCACGTTGGTGCGATGCCAAAATGTGGCACTGAGCGAGCTGAAACCGTCAAACGTCAAAGTGTGCAGCGAAATTGCCGGCGGGACTTTGAATGACCTTCCTCATTTGTACAAGGCCAGAACTTTGAAGAAGACCCATTAAATCCTGGCTGGTCCTAGTCACCCCCTGTCCAAGGAGTTCATGTGGCTTCCGTCTGGTTGCAGACACAATCTGCCGAGGTGTAGGACCAACAGACTTAAAAACTCACCCTGCAGCCATTGGTCATTTAAATACCTCAATGTGATCTTTATATTGTACATACAAACGGTTGTTTATTGTTTGTCTGTTGGTTATGTGGTTACTGCTAGCTGTACAATAAAAGAAGGGGATGAATGAAGATATCTTTGATCCCTTGTGTTGTGTCTTCAGGGGCCCGGCAGTAAAAGAATCAACATGGCAGGAGCCCAGGGAGGATCTTCTTCCCGTGCCGAAGACGTCGGCGCGCTCTTCGCTCCTCCCCTCGAGTTCCAGAGCTCCCCGCCAATAGACAGCCACGCTTCCCAGCCTCCCGTGAGCTTGACCTCTGACCTGGGCCTCTTCCAGAGCCCTTCTCACAGCGGCTCCCCGGATCGATTACTCGCCTCGCTCATGGCCGCACAAAACGCTGCGGCGGATGGAAGCAGTTCATCCCTGAACGAAGCGGGCTCTGATCATCCCTGGACGCCCTTCCAGCAGGAGCAGTCCAGCAGCTATGACATATTCCGAGCCCCTGTGGCGGGAAATGGGCTCCGTCAACCCGTTACGGCAGCAGATGGATCCGTTGTTAAGGAGGTGGACCTCTTTGCGCCGTTTTCCCAAAAGACCAACTTCCTAGACCCGTTCCGAGCTCCGTCAAACTCCCAAGAGGTTCAGGATCTATTCGGTTCTAAGGTGGCGGACCCCTTCCACTTTTCTCCTACTAAGGAGTCGGACATCTTCCAAACCGAGCCCAAGGAAGGAGCCAAACTATTCCAGACCGCTCTCCCGAAAGAAAATGGACTTTCGGAAGTGGCGGACATTTTCTCGCCCACTTCTGTTGGGGACTCTCTCGATCCGGCCCGTCCCAACAGGCCTCGGGATTTGCCGCTGGCGACCCCTCTTGGAGCTAAACGTGGTGTATTCCAACCAACACCCTTCAGCTTGGCCCTGGCTTCCGCAGCAACACCTCAACAGGCCCTGACGGACGTGCCACCAGTGAGTGTTCACCACATTGGTATACGTACATGTGTTTGGCATTTTTACAAAATATTTGACGTCAATTATTGGATTATTAATGGACAGAATTTCAACACTTGTCTTCAGTTGTAGTGTCACGCAACTGTACTCAATGTTGCTTTTATTTTGGTTCTTGAATGGATGGGTTGGGTTTTCTTGGTAAGGGTGTTGATTCAGGGACATGAAGGGGATCCTTCTAACCAGACGTCTTGTCTTGCAGGTGAGCTCCTTCAAAAGAACTCCAAAGCCTCTCCCACGCATTAGGTCCCAGCAGCGGGGACTGGGACTGCCCCTCCACTCTCCAGCAAGTCCTGTATGGTTAACCCAAAATATTCACAGCATTTTTCCATATTAGTCCCAGATCTCACTCCTGTGAGATCTAGGATTTGCACTTCATTGTTTGTGTGTTTTATTGTTGTTGTTGTTGTTTTTTTCAAGGGTGAGCAAAAGGTTACCATGATGCCCCAAAAGACACCCCCAAAACTACTACCCAAACCGACCCTCAGATTGCCCTCTACAACCTCCTTAACTCCAGAACCCGTATCACCTCTAAGACCCCCACCACCCAAGCCAGCACCCAAATCGGCCCTCACATTGAGCCCCACAACCGCCTCAAATCTAGAACCCTGGATGATCCAAAGGCAGAGTCCCACTTTGACTCCCACACTCACCCCCATAAATCCAGACCCCTTTACAACCCCAGGACCGACCCATACACCCGCACCCATCACAGCCTCAAATCCAGAACCCTGGATGATCCAAAGACCGTCTCCGACCCCAGAAACGGCCTTAAATCCAAATCCCTTTACAACCCAAAGTCTGACCCCCACACTCACCTCCCTAGCAGTCTCAAATCCAGAACCCTGGATGATCCAAAGACCGTCTCCGACTCTGACACCCAGAACTGCCTCAAATCCGAACCCCTTTACAACCCAAAGTCTGACACCTGTCACGGCCATGAATCCAGAACCCTGGATGATCCAAAGGCCACCCGCCCTGACCCCCACACTGATCGCCACGTCCACCCCCACAACTCAACTCTCGAATCCACAACCCTCGCCCTCGGCCACCCCAAGACCGGTTCCTCGCCTCAGACAAACTGCTGAGGTAAAAATCACCATGCCCATTTCAATTATACATCGAACTTAACTGTAATGTAAGGTGGACTGTGGATGGACTTGTGTGCTTGTTTTGTTGTCCAGAAAGTTGCACCTGAGGAGGACACCGTCTTTTTGGACATTCTGCTGACTGGCCAGGTCTGTTTTTGCGTGTTTTTAATCGACATGCGGCTATGCTAACTGTAGTAGCTAGCTGATGGAGGAGCCTGCCATTGGCCAACTATTTCGACTATATTTATTGCTCGTGGATACTGACCCTCATCCATCTCTCTCTATCTTTAAACATCCCAGGAGAAGTGTGTGGAGGACTGGCCGGAGGACAGCCCTCACCTGGACCCCAACTTTAAACCGGTCTGGTTAAACCTTCACTTAATAATAAACTGCATGTTGTTCATGGATTCATTGTAGGTTTTTCTTCAAACTTCTGTTCGCAATACATTTTAAATTGGACACTTCATGATGTATAGCCGATGTTTGAGCTCATCCCCTGTGGGTATTCGTAATTGATAAGTAAATACAGTAATCTGATTATCAATATCACACTCTCCATCCTCTAGTCCGGTAAGCTGAGGCTGCGCAGAGAGTCTATGAGGGTGAGTGTACAGCCTTTCAAGTGTTCGTGAGTTTGATTGGGATGTTATAAATTGAATGACGGAAACCTGCATAGAAATCATCCGCTATACATCTTCATAAATGGCGGGAAAATGATTATCAGAGGGTTGTTTTTTTCCGAACAGGTGTTCGGAGCCACTGATGGGGAAACGGGAGGTGGTTACAGCACTCTGGACAATCCAGATAAGGTATTCTCTCTCTCTCGCTCGCTATCGCTCTCTCACTTTATCACTCTCCAGTCACTCTATATATTGATTTTCCTTGTTTGTTTGTTGTTTTACAAGACAACATTGGACCTCATTCACGAACGCAGTTAAGAAAAAGTTAAGAAGAAATTTCTTCTTAACTCCACTTACGAAGTTCCTGCGACAATTTTTGGCATTCAAGAAAGTTTTCTTATCTGGGATTGGTTCTTAGCTAAGAACAGGATTTAAGAACGCGGAAAAGCAGTCGTAGCGACCTATTTGGAGTGCGCCCATGTTCTTAAGGGCTGAATTTGTGAGAAATCATTGGTGATTGCGTTCACATCAATTCTACAGACATCCTCGGATGTAAATAATTATAATAATAATAAATACAAGAATATTTGTATCATTAACAATTACGTTTTACATGCAGTCATGATTCTACAGGCATCGTGATGTCCTAAAATAAATAAAAGCACGACACGAACACTGCAAATGGCAGTGAATAAATAAATAAGCACTAAACTTAATCACGTGGATATAGACATAGAGGAATATAATTGACACATCTACATTCTGTGAATGAACATGTGAATATCCATAAATAAAATATATCATATGGGCCTACATACTATACATCATATACATCATATACATCATATACATAATATACATAGGGCCCAAGGACGTATTGTTGTTTTGGACGTTGGTGGGGACATCACAGATATTGCGCCAAGGATGCGCAATTACGCTTCCGTGAGGCGTGGGGCTCCGAGTCAGAGTCTCTTGGGGGGGGGGGGATGGATATTGCTGGATATTGGTGGGGACATGTCCCCAGCGTCCCCCCCGGTGGGGACATGTCCCCAGAGTTCCCACTAAATTCTACGCCCATGATAGGCCCTATAAGATCCACAAGTAGCCTACTCATGTATTTAACTCAACTGTACAATTGAATCTGCTCTCAGTCATCTTGTTCTCTATTGTTATTTTTCATTGTTGGTTCTATTTTCTTGACCTTGCTTAGTGTGTACATTGTAAGAGCCAGTGGAGAAACATTCCACTGCTCATCTTACTGGTATGATGTTGTGACATGTGACTGGTTTGGCCGGTGCACCATCGGTTTTCACTGTTCGCTTTGGCGTGATTCTGTGTGCACACGGTCCTGTTGTTGCCCTTATAAGGAGCTGGCGGGGCGTGTCTGTATGCTAATTCAGGTGTACGAGCACGCGCGTTCCATTTAAGAATGAGTGGCATTCCTCATCGGGGCGCGCAGCTGAGAACACTTTGGCGGTTTAAGAACACATTTCCCCGCGTTCATGAATCCGGCGGACAGATTTCTTAAGTTTGTTCTTACGAAGTTCGTAAGAAGATATTTAAGAAGACACTTAAGAAAATGTTTGTGAATGAGGTCCATTGATCTTTGGCCTCATTGTCTCTGTCACTCTGTCTCCCTCTATTTTTTGGATTCAATAAAACTTTATTCGTGTGACACTTCATCACAATGACATAGACCCAGAGAAGATCATACCCACTAATCTTACATTGTTCCTTTTCTTTCTCTTTAATTTAATTTAAACTTAATTCATATTGCAATTACTTCATGACAGTAGACCGTACCCGCTATCCATAACCCCTGCAAAGCCCAAGGGCAACATGGGAGTGGAGTTTTAATTCATGTCGCTAGAACTTAAAAATGAAGCTTCAACGTTGGTCTAACTTTCATTCCAGAAAAGAGGACGGCGGCTCAAAAAGGCTTCTTTCATCAAAGGCTCACTTAAGGTAACGGTAAATGAATCATGTACAACGGATCATTGGTTATTTCTAAGCATGTGTGTGTTTGTGTGTGTGTATGTTTCATTATTAATGTCGGCCATGTTCCCTGATCAGGATAAACATGCAGATTTGTCAAAGGAGGGCAAAGGTGAAACTCTTACCAGGGCATCAAAGGTAAAATATCATAATCACACAAATGTACATCTATTCAAATGCACATCTATTAAAAAAAAAAAAAATGGAGTTCATGTAATCTTCTTATTTTTCAGTATGACTATGAAGCCAAAGCTGACATCGGCCACAGTTTGTCACTCTTAAGTGGTTCACAGGTCAGCGCCGTTGAATGACAGAATGTCTTCGGCAACAATAACGGCATTTTTTATTTTCCGATGCTTAATTGTGATCCGTGTTGATTTCCAGGATGTTTATCCAGAAACTAACCATTATGAGGACAAGCTGTCGGATGAAATGGACTACAAAGTTGGTGTTAAAAACAATCTCCCAATCATAATTACCACATGTTGGTATGAACTTTTGATCTTCAATAGTTCCTCTCTCTTAATATGCATATCTCTTCCTATGTCTCTCTCTCTCTCTCTGTCTGTCTCTCCAGAAGAGTAAACCAAAGAGTCGACTTGGCACTTTGCTCCGGAAGTCTTCGGAAGTGTCCTCCGTCCAGGGCGGCAAGGCCGACGGGGGCCAGGCGAAGGGATCCAACAGCCATTTGCCCCCGGAGACAAAGGTATAGTTAGGCCAGCTATGCTAACGCTAGGTTAATGAGCAAGTACGTCACAGTTTAAATTCACAACAAATTTGAAGACTCTTCTTGGATGCAACCTTGTTTTATCTTCTTTCTTTTTTTTTTCAAATTAAAACTCGTCACGTGTCAGGTTGTGGACGTTTGTTTCAGTTCGAAACTACTAAACCTCTTTTTTGAAGCTATTTTTATAGTTAATTAAAGTACTCAGTGTTCTCAGTGTGCCAGTCATTGGGTCACGCATGTTAGGACTTTATTCATATGACGTCACTCCCTATAATTAATTCAACTTTTTCTTCATACTTCCGTGGTAGGATGAGGACTTCCGTAAGAATCGTAAGGTCCAAAAAAGCGACTCCATAACACGGCGATGGTCGGAGGTAAAACCGTCTGACTAGACTTCATTCATAGATATTTTATATTTAAGAGTGGCAGTAGTGGCTCCTTTGTCAAGACTCTCTGTCTGGAAGCTGGACAGATTCTCAGTTGCTGGAGGACTGAATCCATAACTGTTGCGTTGCTGCCACCTGCTGGACTATTCTGGCATTGCTGTGCCATGTATGATAATTATGTTCCGGAATGTGTGAACATTGAAAATCACTTGTGGTGCCAGACAGGTTGTCCCAGTAATTTACCGGGATTTACTATGTGTGAAAGGGGCTTGGTATTCATTGTTCTACGTAACTTTGTGTACGTAATTGCAATTGCTGAATGTGTGTCTGTCTGTCTGTCTGTCTGTCTGTCTGTGTGTTTCGTTACGTGTAGGGAATGGTTCTCGATGAGGAAGAGGAAGACCTGAAGAAGGACGCGAGCAACAGCGACATGGTGTGTTGTTTGTTGTGTTGCTCAAGGCCTTGAGGTTGTGGATTTTAATCCAGCCTTTGTTTTTAGGTTTCATTTCCTCACTGTTTACAGTCTCTCTACTAGGCTGTTGTGGCCATAACGGTGCAATTACAGAAAAGAAACAATGCAGTTGGAGAAAAAACTGTTTAAAAACTTCTAGACAGGAACCTAAACTATGAAATCAAGCCTTGTCACCCATTTTAGTGCCAGGGAATAGGGAATAGTTGGTGATTTCAGTTTGCATGGCCAGAATCGTCTGGCATAATTCCGGCCAATCAGAGAGAGCATTTTAAACTTTTAAACTTAAGTCATTGTGATTCTAAACATTACATTTTCTATGAAGTAAATTTGGAAAAAGCTCCATGAGAAAATTAAGTAAAATTCCTCTTGCCTCGCAGAAAAAGAAAAACAAGTTTGTCCCCCAGAGAGGTTTTACTATCCGCAGAGGAAAGGTAAAAATCATGCTGTCTAAATCATGTGTTGAATTACTTCATCATTCATGCTGGTTTTTGTTTTGATAATCATGTTGTAAATACGATTTTAATTTCCTGTAGAACGAAGAGGAATTGAAAGGGGCTTGTGGCTACACACCTACCAAAGGCTCCAAGGTGTGTGTGTGTGTGTGTGTGTGTGTGTGTGTGTGTGTGTGTGTGTGTGTGTGTGTTGGTATTCTACAAATTTGCATTCCGACTATACTTTTACTCAGATTAAATCTTTTCTCTCAACGACTTGCATTTACATTGCCGTCACATTTCTTAAATCATTTGAATTCTTTGCTTACTTCCAGGGTGATGCCTTTGGAGACAATCCTCATTCTACCGGCAAAGTACTTTTACTTGATATTTCTTAATTGTTTACAACTTAATTTCCCCATTAAATTAGTTAATTGGGGTGGTTTTTTCTTTTTTTTTCAAGATATTTTAAGTTTTATGTAATGATTGTAATAATTGTTCTGCTTGAAAAAGTCAACTCAACTGATCAATTGAGCAAAAATGTAAACAAGGAAAAGCATTCCCTAAGACAAGAGGAGACATTTTATAAAATGTTTGGAAGTTGTGAATCAATTTCAGAATCATAGCAGATAAAAATCGTGATTCTAACGTGAATGGATGTCTTTTTTTCCGTACCCTAGGCAGCGTTCCTGGACGACGTGTGCGGTGGCGAGGGAGGCGACGTCCACCCCGGCATGAGCGCAGACTGGAGACCTGTAAACAGTCGCCGATCGTTAATTTAATTCGGCTAAATACATTTTACTTTAATTACGCTTTGTGGTATGAAGGGGGGGGGGTATGGTTTAGTGTCGGGTTGTGAAACAACTCTAAATAATTAGTAATGATACAAGTACAGTAAGTACAGTAAAAAAGTATCGTCAAAAGTTTTCTTCTGAACCATATTCTGAAACATAAATACTAACAACCCTGAACAATTAGTAATATAGTACAAAAAAATAGGTACAAGTAAAAAGTGCAAGTCACTCGGCGCGATGCCACACACCGACGCTAAACCACGCCCCCCCTTCATACTGCACGCTTATTTACCAGTTTATTAGTATTTTTGTATTTTGATTTTCTATTTCTTCCCTCCCGCCGTCGACAGAAGAACAACACGTCCAAGCAGCCGCACGCCAAGCGCCGAAACTCGAAGGTAAACAGACGGCCACCGCTCACTCAACGTGTGGTGATGATGATGATGATGATGATGATGTCATAACACGGTGACGTCACGGCCGACTGAATACGTCAATATCGGAAATGGTCGCTTATGTCATGAAAATCCGTATGATTTCGATGCATCCATAATGCAGGCCATAACCCGTGATGTATTTCTTTGTTTGTTTGTGTTTTTATTTATTTATTTGCTTGTTTGTTTCAGGAGGATATGCTGGATGAGTGGAGCTCTCAAAGCTCCTCCGTGTTTGCTGAGAGGTGGGAAGGTGAAGAAGATGACGGAGCGAGCTACACCAAGCAGGTACACTTGTATGTCAGTCGTTAGGGAAGGACTTGGATGTATTTCTTCGACTATTCGAATTCAGCTTTGGTTGCTCATTCCTTCTTCTTCTTCTTCTTCTTCTTCCTCCGTCGATGGAAAAAATGAAGTCTTTATGGTCAACAACATACAAACCTCATGTTGGTGACGTGACGATGTTTGTTAGGCAGAACCCATGTGCTTGTTGACGGCAAGTTATTTTCCGGGGCGAGGCAAACTAGACTGATGACACCCTTTTTTTTTTTGTTGTCGTTATTGTCCCAGTCCTGTCTGTCGCCTGTTTGTTCCGGTGATCTAGATGTTGCTGTCGTGTATATGTGGCAGGACAGCCTTTCCATGCGCCACAATACGTGTTTGTTCTGGCCGCACAGAAGTGAGAATGTTGAGAGCTATTTATTGGAGGGTTGGCAAGAGGTCACCACCAGAGCAGGCCGCGTAAACACACCTGCAACACTGGAGTTTGTCCAAAGTCTAAGTCTTTTGTCAAAAGTGTTTTATTGTCGCATGTACATCACAACACGGGGCCATTCTGTGCAGCGACACTCTCGTGACAGGCAGGCGACAGTACATACAAATATACATAAAGATTACAAAAAAAAAACGTCAGCTGTTACATGTAGGAGTGGGGAATACAGCCTATGAATCCAGAAGTATTGAATATTGAGTATTATAATAGTAGTGTTTTTGAAGTGACCTGTGAAGGATTTTGCATTGACACGGACTTCCAAGGCAGTAATGTTGCCAAAATACAGTCAGACAGTTATACTACAGTCTGGCAAGTCATTGAAACTTTTAAAAAATGTGTAGTTATTTGTAGTTAATGTTCGTTATACCTTGTCCAAATAAAAAAAAGGCTATGAAATATATATTTTTTTTAAATTATCCACGCTTACATTGTCACCCTTCGTTCCCTTTTCCCCGTGAATCGGACCCGACTCAAATTATAAGAGAATCATCCCCAAAAGCTGTCATGCGCAACAGAGAGAGTCGGGGGAAAGCTTCTGTGGTGTTTTTAAACTTCAACCACAACCTGATTCACAGGTTGGCAGACCTTTAAGCTGTTGACTTCTTAGAGGAAATAATCGGAGCTTTAAAAGTCCAATACATTTGTTACACAAACATGTTTTTATTTCTTCTTGTCCGGGGCAGTGGAGCAGGGGCAGCAGGAATGTGGGGTACCCATGTCCCACGCTCTCTCCCTGTGTTGTGTGTGGGTGTTGTGGGTGTGTGTGTGATGTGGTGTGGTGTGGTTTGTGTCGTGTGTTGTGTGTGTGTGGTGTGTGTGTGTGTGTGTGTGTGTGTGTGTGTTGATGGCGGCTAGTTTTATCCCGTGCATAGGGGAGCCTCACCCAGTCCAATTAGTCTGAATGTATTAAAACAATTACAAATCATGTACGGATATTTATTCAGGACAAGGATGTATTGTATCCTCCTAGTTTTGGGTCCGTTTTATTATTTATTTTTTTTTATAGTAAAAAAAACTGTTTGCTTTTTCTCCAGAAGCATCAGAAAACACAAAAGTCCAAAAAGTCAAAGATGTTGCAGAAAGAACCCCAGATCCAAGATGGTAAACACACACAGCACACACACACCCACACACACACACACAGCACACACAGCACACGAGAGAGTTTGGGCCAATTCTGGTCTTGTATTTAGTGGAATGACGACTTTCCCCCAGAGCTGAGGCAGACCTCCCCAGCCCGTTGGAAGACGTTATGACGATGACTGAGTACGGCTATGGGGACTCCAAATCGGTATTTAACATCTTCCCCCCCCCCCCCCCCCCCCCCCCCCCCAAACAGCACACAAACACACACACACACACACACATGCAGTGTATTGTTGGGGTTTCGCTTTTGACCGTGATTGAATTTATTTTGGTTCCTCAAATAATGAAAAACCTCTTAATCTTGAGCAGAAGAAGTCATCAACAAAAATGAAGGGGCTTAAGAAGCACAAATCGAAGGTAAGTTAAGAGTCAAGATTCAAGAAGTTTAATTGTCACATACACTGACAGGATGTGCAGTGAAATGAAAAAAGGTGTTCTCAAAGTGTTTTACGATGAAATGTGCGGTATAATAAGACAAAGAAGAAGATTCTTTACAAGAGAATGGACTGTTGCGCAGAAAGACTGCTATGGTTTTATTTTACACTGCCTTGAGAGTAGTAAATAGTCGCAATATAATGATATTCATAATGAATAAACTCATAGAAATATGAATCGTTAAGTGCGGCTTCTGTGTCTTCATCTTGGATTTGACCTCCTTAAATTTGCGTGCCTCCAGAGCAAGTCTCAGGGACTGGACCACCTGGACCCCCCAGGAGCAACCTCCAGTGATTACTACCGCTCAGAAGCCGCTGAGGTAGCCCAAACCACCCACCCCCCCCCCCCCCCCCCCCCAACCCTCCCCCACCCTCAATACATTGCATGGCACACAGAGAGATTGTGTGGTTGTCTGGCAACAGGAAGGTTGCTGGTTCGATCGCCGGGCTCCGCCTAGCTTGAGGTGTTGGTGACAAGACGCCACCTAACCCTAACTGCGTGGTTGGCACCGCCGTCGGTGGGGGAATGTGAGGCAATTAACAGCTTTAAATATATTCAATTTCAAAAGCTGTGCGCCGCGACGTTGGCGCTCAGCTCCTTCACGTGCACCGAGAATCAGAGAGCTACTAATTCCTCCCAGAGCTACCAATTAGACACTAATGCCACGGGACTGGTTCCACCGAACACCGCTGTGTGAAGAAGGGCTTTGTTATGTCTCGTCATCGTTTCGTGACAGATTTATTTCACAACAAATTCCTTCTGTGCGTGTGTGTTAAGATTCAAGATTTCTTTATTGCCGTACCAATGGAAGTACAATGGAATGCTTACTCCCCTTTCACCTTTCACTGCGGTATTCTTCTGGGCTTTGTGGTGGCTTGAGGCCTTTCTGGTGATTGGGTTGTGCTGCACTCAGCTGTCCTTTTCTCTTAGGCTATTATTCTTTTATTATTATTAATAATAATACATATGACATATATAGCGCTTTTAAAGGGTACTCAAAGACACTTTACAATGAACAATAAACATATAACATAAATGTACACAGATACGGAATACAGAAACAAAAACAAATGTAACAAATATTTGTTATATTATTCTTTCTTTATTATTTGGGATGTGGCTTTATCAAACAATGGGATGTGGCTTTATCAAACAATGGGATGTGGCTGGCTCCCACAGTCACGGCTCCTGCGCCAGCCAGCCACTAGGTGGGGTCGAGGGAGAAGAATTATGCGAGCGTCCGATGGGTGTGAGCTGGAAATGTGTCACCGTTTGTCACCATGACTAAAATAACCGTAATCAAGGGCCTATTCTGAGGCACGTTGACGTAGAGGGGTGTGTGAGGGTGTGTGTGTGTGTGTGTGAGGGTGTGTGTGTGTGTGTGTGTGGATGGATGGATTTTGGAGAAAAGATCTTATTGAATTTCGGAAACCCCTGCATCTGGACTCTTGAGCAATCACATTCATCATTATCAATGTCAATAATCTCTCCGTCTCTGTCTTTTTCTCTCTGTCTTCGTCTCTCTGTCTCTCTGTCTTCGTCTCTCTGTCTCTCTGTCTCCGTCTCTCTCTCCAGGCGGCGTGGTTGGCAGCACAGAGAGACCAGCCTGGCCATGCAGCCGGGCTGGTCAAGGGGGAAGAGGAAGGGGTGAGTTCACCTTCTCTCTCCTCGCTGTCTGTGCTGTTTGGTCGGTCATCTCATCTCATCTCAGATCCATCTCAGGTCCTACTATGCTACAGCAGGGCACAGAGCCTGGGCCGGAAACCAGGAACTGCGAGGGGGGCGGAGTTACGCCTTGTTTCCTTGTTCTGTCACGGCTTTCAGAAGCTAACTTTTAATAAGTGTATTATTTCTACCAGTTTGTGTTCACTTCAGAATCAGAAACGGCAACAAGGAATGTTCTTTTGTGCAATTTATGCCTAACATTAAACAGAGTTATAACAAAGAAATAAATATTAATAAATACATTTCAGCCTGCCGTCACAGATATGAATCTAAAGTGTGATTTGTGACGACGACAACTGCGCTGTTAATAGTTTTGTCGTCATCCTTTTTTATGAGTCAGAGCTGCAGGTGAGCCATAGTTTTTACTCGTGTTTATTTCAGGACACGGACAGTTTGATGGAATGGTGGAACACAGTGGAACGTGAGTGACGATGTATTACACACACACACACACACACACACACGTAGGCCGGTGTATTGTTTTTGTTTTTTTTATTGTTGTATGCTTCCAAACGCTGTGTGTGTGTGTGTGTGTGTGTGTGTGACGTTGTGCGTTCTGCTCGTGTGTCAGAGTGGGACGAGTTGCCGTCAGACGATGAAGACATCGCCATGAAGGAAGATGAGACAAAGTAGGAGCGACAACATCGACACATGAGAGAGAGAGAGAGAGAGAGAAATAATAAGTTTATTTGTATAGCAACTTTAAAAACGTAAGAGTTTGCAAAGTGCTTTGACAGAAAAAACAAAAACAGGAGACTCAGAAGACAATATAACAGAAAGCAGAACAGAAAAGGCCAAAGAAAAGCAAGACAAGTTAAGATGAAGTTGGAACAAGAAGACAATAAAAGCATACAATAAAAACATACAAAAATTAAAAAATAGATGATGAAATATGAAAAGTACAATAAAAAGACTACATCGCATAAAAGTAAGTCTGAAAAAATGGGTTTTAAGAAGAGATTTTAAAGACTGATTCACTGATTCTGCAAGCCTCAGGTCCTCAGGCAGGTCGTTCCAAAGCCGAGGGGCCCTGATGACATGAATGCTCCTCTCTGCATCAACCTAATCCCTCCCTCCCTCTCTCCCTCTCTCCCTCCCTCCCTCCCTCTCTCCTCCCCCCGACCAGGTCGTTCACGGCGCTGGCGGACAAGGTGCACCGGGGCCTGCGTGTCTTCAACAAGGTGTTCACCGAGCGCGCCGAGCTCCTGTGGCAGTACATCGTGGGGCTGCACGCCATCGCCGACGACATCAGCAGCTTCCACCGCAAGGCCAAGGTCGCCAACATCGCGGGCGGCACCACCACGGCGGTGGGCAGCGTGGCGGCCATCACGGGCCTGGCGCTCATCCCGGTGACGCTGGGCGCGTCGCTCATCCTCACCGCCATCGGCGTGGGCGTGGTGGCGGCCGGCGGCATCGCGGCGGCGTCGGCGTCCATCTCGGACAACGTCAACAACATGCACGACCGCAAGAAGGTGAGGGGAAGAGGCTGGAGACACGGCCGTGACTCCGTTCCGTTCCTTTCCATTCCGTTGTGTTCTGTTGCTTTCCGTTGCGTTCGATTCCGCAGATTTCGCAGTTATTCTTCGCAATCTTGTTATTGTGTTCAGAATAATATGAACATTTCCGACTGTATGCCGTTTATTTCGTTAGATGACCGTGTTTATTTTCGTTGTATTGTTGTATTTTCATTGTATTGTTAAGCACCTTGCCTTGGACATTTTTATATAAATGGTCAGATTTGATTCGAAAGAAAACGAATTAGTTTTTAGTCTTGAATTTGTCAAAAATGTCCATCTCTCATCTCGCCGACTCTTTTCACACTCCCTGCTGAGAACCAATACCACACATGATGCCATAATCTGATATAAACTGGTTTGGTGTGGTTTGTCATTTGGTTAAAGGTGCTATTGATAATAATGACAACATTCAGCCACTAGATGTCACTGGCCCGCTCCCCCCTTCCATTCCATTCCAGTGGTTGCCAGTGCGTTGCGCAACCTGTGTATTTCTTCATGGTCGAGTGGAGTGCGACTGAGATACTCATTGCAAGTGATGAGTCTTTCTCGCTAGAATAATAATACATTTGGCAAAGTGTAGCTCTACATTAGCTGTAGATTTAGGTTATTTTAATGTGGTGCGGTGTCACTGAGCACTAGAGATTGGTACCGGAGTGAAGCCGGGCACTTAATGTACATGGTTAATGGTAAGCGGATTAAATTGATTGCATTTATATTGCGCTTTTATCCAGAGCGCCTTACAATATTGCGTCACATTCACCCATTCATACACCGACGGCGGTGTCAACCATGCAAGGTAACAACCAACACGACAGGAGCAGTTGGGGTTAGGTGGTGTCTTGCTCAGGGGACACCTCGACACTTAGCTAGGAGGCGGAGCCCGGGGATCGAACCAGACAACCTCTCTTATCTCCTGAGCTACTGCCGCCACCCCTTACTGTCAAACTCGGCCATTTTTCTTGTTTCTTCCACACTAACTGGCAACTACGAAGGCTCTTAATGTTATTCATTATATATTTTTTGGTGGAAAATGATACTTTTATTCCTTACCCTTCCACAAGCTCTGTGGACGTATTATTTTTTGTAAATATTTGTCTACATAAAATTTGTATCATTAGCACCTTTAAATCACTTTATCTATTAACAACCCCACCATATATCTCTCTCTTCCTCTTCCTCTTTTTCTCTCTCTCTATCTCTCTCTTCCTCTTCCTCTCTTATCTCTCTCTCTCTCTTATCTCTCTCTCTCTCTCATTCTCTCTTATCTCTCTCTCTCTTTACTCTCTCTCTTATCGCTCTCTCACACTCTCTCTCCCCCTCCCTCCCTCCCCCCCTCCTTCCCCAACCTCCCTCACCACCCTCCCCCAAAGCTCGAGATCCTGCTGAAGGCCTACGAGTCCCACCTGCTGGACCTGGGCCGCGTGCTGCACTTCGTCAGCCAGGGCCTGTACCGGCTGCGCGGGCACCCGCTGCTGCGCGCCGGCAACCAGCACTACGCCGCCACCTGGGAGGTGCGCCGCGCCGTGCAGACCATCGGCCTGGCAGACGAGCCCGTGGCGCGGGCCGCCGACGCCACGGACCGCGCCGTGGCCTCGCTGCGCAGCCTCTTCCAGGGCATGGACCAGTACTTTGTCAAGGACTCGCGGGAGCTGAAGAAGGGCGCCAAGGAGGCGCTCGTGTCAGAGGTGCGCGCCGTGGTGGCGGGCCTCAACGACGACCTGGTGGAGATCAGTGCCATCCGGCAGGAGCTGCAGGAGGCCACCGGTGGGCTTTGATAACCCCCTCCCTGCCCCTGATGCACCACCTTTAGTCCCATACCACCACCACCACCACCACTACCACCCCTACTCGTATCCACTACCAGCAGCACCAGCACCCCTGGACCTATACCCCGACAACCACCACCACCACCACCCTTAGCCCTATACCACCACCACCCTTAGCCCCATACCACCACCACCACCCTTAGCCCCATACCACCACCACCACCCTTAGCCCTATACCACCACCACCCTTAGCCCTATACCCCTACCACACCTAGCCCTATACCACCACCCCTATACCCCTACCACCACCCTTAGCCCCATACCACCACCACCACCACCACCCTTAGCCCCTGACCACCACCCTTACCCCCTTACCACCACCCATAGCTCCATACCACCACCACTGCCCTTAGCCCTATACCACCACCCTTAGCCCTATACCACCACCCATAGCCCCATACCACCACCACCACCACCCTTAGCCCTATACCACCACCCTTAGCCCTATACCACCACCCATAGCCCCATACGACCACCACCACCCTTAGCCCCATACCACCACACCTAGTCATATACCACCACCACCCTTAGCCCTATACCACCACCCCTATACCCCTACCACCAGCACCCCATATCATGTTTGTAAAATGTTGTCCGGCAGCACCCTTTTCTGGCTAAACTGCGGTATGACACCCCCACCCCCACCACCACCACCATCACCACCAGCAGCACCCCAATGCAGTAGGCCTACCTGTTGTTCCGGTAGAGCTTTATGTGCGGTTGACGCGGTGACGCGGGCCTACTGGTCTGGGGCCTGGGCGTGATCAGCAGTTGTTCCACACAACAATGCCGGGAGTGTGACTCAATTCAGGCGGTTGTCATCACATGTTCTGTGAGTGCCGTCATTCCTCTGTCTGCTGTGATGTGTATCGCTATTTTTATGAGTATTTAATTGTGTTATAATTGTATGATTGTACGTAGTGCTGAATGATACTGAGGATGGTGGTGATGATGCATTGACTTCTGGTCGTGGAACACACACTGGTTATTATCCCAATCATTTTAAGAAGTCACTAAAATAATACGCAATAATGTTTTATGTGATACTTTAACTTAAGGTTTACGTGACAAGATGCCACTTTTAGCAGTTTATTTTTGTCTATTTTTTTGGGTTTTTTTGGGGGGGGGGGAGGTTACTGCCACCATTACTCACTGTCTAATAAAATGAAAATGTATGCTTTATATGTATATGGGTGATGCTGCTTCTGCCCTAGCTGTCTCCTGTGTTTTTAAAAGTGAATGAATGTAATTATGTGTGCCTTGCCACTGCTTTGTATAAAAAAATTATAAATAAATAAAGTCATGACCTCCTTTGAGTCACGTTTTACGCAATGAGAAGCGTCAGTGTTAACAGTACGCGGTGTTCACTTAACAGATGATTAAATCAGTGCCCATATAAGGAGGTCCGGGGAGTGTATAGGAATGCGCTTAGGCTTGGCCACGCCCACTACCTGCGGAGCGTTCCGGAGAAGCTGAGAACCAGGAAGGTTAGGCGTGCTTTTATTTTATTTTATTTAAATTCAATCCAATCCCTTTCTGTTTGTGTGTGTTTCGGAGTTGATCATTTGGGCGTTGTTGTTATTATTGTTATTATTATTATTATTATTATTAAAGCTTTCAGAGTTGAGTTTAAAACTTTAAGCATACCTGTAGTCGGCTATAATGATCGTAATAATAATTTTTAAAAGAAAAAGTGTTGCGTAAAACACGCAAAACCACCGAGCAAAATGCATTTTATTGTGCTTTGCTGTTTTCGACTGTGGCCATCTCACCATCGGCCAAACAATGACGACGTTTAACTTGAGCGACTGCTTCTGCTATGATGTCAACACACCTCCCTGACTGACTGATTACATGATCCACTGACTGCATCTGGTTTTTCTGCTTCTTCTCCCCCTGTTTTTCTCTCTCTGTCTGTCCTGTCTGTCCTGTCTGTCTCTCTGTCTGTCCTGTCTGTCTGTCCCTCTCTCTGTGTGTCTGTCTGCCTGTGTCTGTCTCTGTGTCTCTGTCCCTCTCTCTGTGTGTGTCTGCCTGTGTCTGTCTCTGTGTCTCTGTCCCTCTCTCTGTGTGTGTCTGCCTGCATGTATGTCTGTCTGTCCCTGTCTCTGTCTCTCTCTCTGTCTGTCTGTCTGTGTCTCATTGGTATGCAATCAGTAGTATTGTATGACCATGTTCCAGAAAGATAAAGGCACCGTGGCTTCCTCGTCTGCGGCACCTGTGCTCCCACCCAGGGCCAACCAGAGCGTGTGTATACCTATCCCTACTTGACACAAATGTTAATGTGTTGGTGTTGACTTTGTTGTGCACCCTTGGTTGATTGATGTGATTGATAAGCACGCAGCTGAATACCAGGCACTGTAAAAGTGTCAGCAACCAGGGGTGGGGGAGATGGAATGCACCATCACAAGGGTGTGTTGGCCCACACACGCACATGCATGTGGAACTTGACAAACAAACAGGAAATGCATTCCTGTACATCATTTTATAGAATGTTCTTCAGCGCGTGTGTGTGTGTGTGTGTGTGTGTGTGTGTGTGTCTGTGTGTGATTAATGTCTGCTCGGTGGAGTCAACTCCATAAGATAATGATTTGTTGATTATTTAATTAAATGAAGTTTGTGTACGTCTTTGATTTGATTCAGAGTGCTGGAGTGATGGGGGCATTGCAGAAGGTCAATCCGTTCAAATTTACCTCACAGGTAACTCGACATAAAAACAAAACTTAAAAACCAATCATGATCATTTCCTAAAGGTACCTGAGACATCTTCGTGTGTGTGTGTGTGTGTGTGTGTGTGTGTGTCCCAGGCTACTTCCAAGACCAGCCAGGAGTCTCTTGACCAGGAGGCCACAGCAGCAGATAGCAAGCAGGTGGGTGTTGGGCAGGTGGCCCGGCTGGCACAGGCAGCAGACACCACCTAACCCAGTATTTTTCAAACTGTGGGGCGCGCCCCTCTAGTGGGGCGCAGTGGTATTACAGGTGGGGCGCAATTGTATTGAGAACTTCACATATTACAAAAGTACAAAGCACACGGACATAAAACCAAAATGTACCGATCGAAACACTCCCCCCCCCCCTTAACAATCTAAAACGGAACGTTGTCTTTACCCCCTCCCCCCCCCCTCCCTTAACAATCTAAAACGGAACGTTGTCTTTACCCCCTCCCCCCCCCCCCCTTAACAATCTAAAACGGAACGTTGTCTTTACCCCCTCCCCCCCCGCCCCTTAACAATCTAAAACGGAACGTTGTCTTTACACCCTCCCCTCCCCCCGTTAACAATCTAAAACGGAACGTTGTCTTTACCCCCTCCCCCCCCCTTAACAATCTAAAACGGAACGTTGTCTTTACCCCCTCCCCCCCCCCTTAACAATCTAAAACGGAACGTTGTCTTTACACCCTCCCCTCCCCCCCGTTAACAATCTAAAACGGAACGTTGTCTTTACCCCTCCCCCCCCCCCCCCCTTAACAATCTAAAACGGAACGTTGTCTTTACCCCCTCCCCCCCCCCCCCTTAACAATCTAAAACGGAACGTTGTCTTTACACCCTCCCCTCCCCCCCCCGTTAACAATCTAAAACGGAACGTTGTCTTTACACCCTCCCCTCCCCCCCGTTAACAATCTTAAAACGGAACGTTGTCTTTACCCCTCCCCCCCCCCCCCGTCAACAATCTAAAACGGAACGTTGTCTTTTACCCCCCCCCCCCCCCCTCAACAATCTAAAATGAACGGAACTTTCTCATAATAAAGCAGAGTTGCCCCAAGACAGGTGGGGCGTGAAATTGTCCTCCCCTCCTAAGTGGGGCGTGACAGAAAAAGTTTGAGAACCACTGACCTAACCCTACCTGCTCCTGACGTGTTGGTTGTTACCTTGCGTGGTTGGCACCGCCGTCGGTGTATGAATGGGTGAATGTGAGGCGATACTGTGAAGTGCTTTGGATAAAAGCGGTATGCAATCCATTTTCTTTGGCACATCGGTGGCTGTTGACCCTCTCAAATGACCTTGAGAGGGTATTGAGTTGAGTTGAGACATTGAGTCTCAAACTAATACGTAAACGATTCGTCATTACACTAAGCATTGCAGCACAACGCTCCTGTTCGTATTTCCATTACGATGTTAAGCTGTGTGTGTGTGTGCGCTTGTGTGGAAGCAGATTTTTAAAGATCTTTTTAAAAAGATATTTGGAACCACTTAGCTTCAGTCGCTACAGTGGCCCCGGGCTTCAAAGTCTGTGCATAGCTGTGTCGGGTGTACATCTCGTGGAGGCATTGTCTAAACCGTTGATATGCATTCCCTGGCCTGGTCTATTATCGCCTAGTGTTATCGTGGTGTTCTTTTCCTTTTCTTTTTGGCGTCTATACGAGTGTCAAATTGTCATCAAAAGCTTGCAGCTCGATGGAAATCATTTTGGATGTTTTATTTATTCCAGAACCCTGGCAAACTAATGGGGGTCATCCAAAAGGTCAACCCCTTTAAGTCCACGTCGCAGGTACGTACGTCTACCCGGACAGGTGAACGACCAAGCTAGCACCTGGCGCCCACCTCCCTCTGTGTCCATAAACAACAGTGCTAATGTATTAATGATAGAATTATAACGAGCCTTTTTGCATTAATGATACTTGTTGCTTTTGTAGGCAGCCTCAACAGTCCCCAAAGCCTCGTCGTCGGGGTCCCTGGATCAGGATGCTTCTCCGGACGCTCCTCAGGTGTGTGTGTGTGTGTGTGTGTGTGTGTGTGTTTGTGTTTTTAGTGCTGCAAGTGGCATCAGCCTGGACAAAACAAGCCATCGTCACACGGGATGCCGTGAGACGTCTCCTCACTTCTGTTTTGTATTGTAACCTCGGAGGGCTGTGACATCGCCCAATAGGAAGGATGTCTCTCAATAGGAAGTGATATCGCTCAACTATCTTGCCCTGGTCTGCTTGCCTTGGCAAAAGCTACACAATGTACTTCAAATAGTCGGAGTATTTTGGTCGCGAGACATGCAAGTGGCCACGGGTTTAATAAAGTGCATCTTCAGGTCCAGAACCTGCTTGGGTGTGTCGTGGCAATTCTCAGGTAAAAAAATAATTGCTTCCAGGGCAGGTGAGATCTGCAGGTAAACTAAAGCAGACACAATACTTGTAGAAATTAAGAGGATTTAATGCATGCATGCATCAGGCTCCTCGCTACCGGAATGAGCAACGGACCAACCTTCGCATGACAGTTTTAAACGCTATTTTCACAGCAGGAGATTCCTGGGGCTGACAATAAAGAATCAATGAGGCCCCCCGCCCATGTTCTTCCAGACGTCCTAATCACGTCAGTGTCCTGAATAACAGACAAGGTTCCCGTACAGACAACAGAGAGCACACCAGGGGTTTCCTGGGACAGACCTGGTGTGCTCATGATCACATCAGAGATTCCTGTATTGACACTACAGGGTTCCTTGTGACCGACATCAGAGTCTTCCTGTATCTTGTATCGACACCAACGGGTCAATCAACCTCCCACCCCCCAGCGAGGCCTGAGTGACTGTTCACAGCAGGGATCCCCTTAATGATATGCAGACGAAGACATGTTGTTTGTAAAGACATCCTGTGGAAGGTGTAACTTTCTGAAAAGACCCAATATGGAATCTTTCCACTACAGGTGTGTAAGCGATAAGGATGGTGATGATAGTGGTGATTATCAGATGGTGATTATCAGGTGGTTATCAGTGGAATTGCAGTTAGACTCGTTAGACGATAAGTTAACAATCATTTTATTTTTTCCGCGTGTTTGTGTCGACTTGTCTATCCATCCAGAGTTCTGGGACGTTTGGCGGGAGGCTGCAGAAAGTGAATCCGTTCAAGTCCTTAACGAAATCCCAGGTACTGCCCAGCGTGGGACCGGAACAACCGAACATGTTCTCCTCGGCCACATCTAGTATTCTAGTATTCAATCAAGTATTGTGTTCAAAAGCATAGCTGCTGTAAAGGACGCAACTCCTGTCGATCCATCTCTCTTTTTAATCGTCAATATATCTCCGTGTCCACAACAGCTGATTGATTGTATTGACGTGAGGCATGTCTACAAGCGTGACTTGGCCTGTAAATGACGACTTAATTGTTACCGTTTTCTTTTTCTTTTTTGATTATTATCCTTTTTATTTTGTTGTCTTCAGCCCCCAAGCAGCGGTCTCTCGTCCAGCGCGAGCAGTTTAACGGACAACAACAACTCCACGACAATAAAACAGGTAGACGTTTAGGTTTTGAATTCATTTCAGATTTGAATTCAATATCTTCACGTGTTGCAGTTCGTCGTCAAATGGCTGGTCACCGTGGCGACGCCGGGCAACAAACGCCTCGCTCGTCACCGGGGGTTATCGTAGCTGGCCGCCATTTCATCCTGTTTCTGTGAGGCTTGTTACCTTTTGACCCAAGACCGCACGAGACTGCAGCGTCATCTCGCTTGTGTTGTGTTCTTTCTTTTCCCCTTTTAAACACTAGAACCCCACGAAGTTTCAAGGAATGATGCAAAAAGTCAACCCATTTAAGTCTACTTCTGCAGTAGTAGCTGCGGAGACCCCGTCATCTGTATGTATAGACTACCAACGTATATATCTATATACATCTCTATATATCAGACACATCATTGAATTCGCATTGGAAGTTGAGCGTCCTTTTTCATAGTTCTATAGTTTTGGGTACACTGTTTGTATGCGTTCACCCGAGATGACCGCGGCTGACATAGTGCGATATGAATCTACATTTTTCACACCACGAGATCTTGAGGTGTGCTGTCGAATTCCAAGCATCTTGAATGCCGTGTAAACGGCTTGTATACACAAACCTCCACTATGGCTGCGTTCTCTGTGCTACGGCCATGACGTCTTTATTGCCTTTTCCATTTTATGTGGTTATTCTCTTGTCATTTTCTCTTCAGGACCCTGCGGTGTCGACCCACAGTGAGGTCTCCTCGAGCTCGGACAGCGACGACGATCGCAGCATCGAGCGACATGTGGGTCTGGTTTTTACTGTGCAAAGTCAACACTGGGCTTTCCATTTGTACATGTTTAGAATGTTTTGGATGCCATGTTGTCGCCACCACTTAGCAGGTGTGTGTGTGTGTGTGTGTGTGTGTGTGTGTGTGTGTGTGTGTGTGTGTGTGTGTGTGTGTGTGTGTGTGTGTGTGTGTGTGTGTGTGTGTGTGTGTGTGTGTGTGTGTGTGTGTGTGCCAATGCTAGACATATTTTTGTGGAATTAAACAAAACCTCTGGTTTCTGGCTCAAGAAATGTTTGTTGTTGAAAAATTTAGAAATTCGCTCTTTACATTTTTTGTGAAATTCTCCAAACTCCTGCAGTCTATTTGGTACACGGAGGAGACAGACAGTCTGGAGGTAAAGGGCACATCAAAACCAGCCCCACCGAAGAGGAAGATGGTAAATTCTCACAAACCAAAACCAGTTTTCATTCATACAAGGAAAAACAAAGAAAAGTCACCTGGTTGGTTTCTGTATCTCTGTCCATCTCGCCTGCATGCACAAATTCTTCTTGCTTTCCTTTTTTTAAAGTTCACGTCGTCTTTCATTTTCTGTCAATCGCTAAAACTATCGATTCCTTTTGCGGTGGAAGGAAAACGCATTATTTTATGTGTCTTTGGAATTAAAAACAAATGTATTTATACCTGTTCAGAGTTCACCTGAACTCTACATAACCCCGCCTCCAGCACTAACCTGCGTGTTTATACGTCTTAACACTTATTAATGGCACTTAGCATTGTTGTTTGTTCTCAGATGTTGTATCATGCTTAGAATCACACGCCTGCCCAGCTACTTATGCAGGCAACTTGGCAATTATGAAACCCGTTCTATTCATCTCGTAAATAGGAATGTTCGACAACAGCTCTATTCTTATCTTCAGGTACCACAGTGATATATTTCTGCCTCTCCTTCAACAAATGTACTATTTGTAAGTGGCTTTGGATAAAAGCGTCTGCCAAATGCCCTAAATGTAAATGTATTTGTATTTGTGTGTGTGTGCGTGCGTCTAGACTTTCAGAATAAAGAGAATTCTTCCAGGTTCCTTGTTCGGCACAAAGGTACACGTAAAATATTATCTTGAATTTATCTTGACAATGGCTGGATTATACGTGTGCTTTCAATTGTGCGAGTCTGTGTAACCCGATGTGTTTCTAAATATTCGTGGGACCTGATGATGATGATGATGATGACGAACATTATAATTCAGCGTTTCACAATGTCCAGCAATCCATCCCCTCTCTCTCTCTCTCTCTCTCTCTCTCTCGCCACACAGAGCTCGCCTGCCGGATCGAGTGACTGCAGTCTTCCCTTGGTCCAGGTTCGACAAATTCACCACCAGGGACACTTTTTGCGTGTTGTCAAGTCATTGCATCGTCAATGTTGTTTGTGTTTGTTTTGTACGATGTCTATATGTGTGTGTGTGTGTGGGTGTGTGTCGCTTTTGGTCGGGTAAAATAACATAAACACATCATAAATACTTTTGACAATAAGCCACGTGCCCCACGATTCAAGGACACAAGGGGACACATGACACAGTTGTTGTAAATGTCCGTAGGAAGAGGTGGTGGTGGTCCAGTCACTGCAGCTGGACGAGGCGCCAGACCCCGGGGACGGCGACGTGGCCGGTGGCGTGGAGCCCCTCGACGTACGTTCTGAAAAGCCCCGATGAGCAGCTACTACAACGTACAGTATAGTACTGTACTGCATGCAGACACTTTTACATACGTACATTTTTGCACAAAGAGCCAGAGTATTACTACTTTACTTGTCACTTTTTACTTTTACACTTTTTACTGTTCCTTATTTTTTTACTTATTAGGTGCTATATTACTAATGGTTCAGAGTTGTTGTTTATAAGAATACAGTTCAGAACTTTTTACTGTACTTATTAGGTACTATTACTAATTATTTAGAGTTGTTTAGAAGAATACTGCAGGAGTGAATATGGAGTAAGCATTCCATTGTACTTGTTACTAAGGATGGGTACCGAAACCCGGTACCACTATGGCACCGGTTCCCGTACGACCGGTACCTACCGTACCGAATCAAAACGCATATTTCGGTGCCTCATTTCGGTGCCACGACCGAAGGGAGCGCCGGCGCTCCCATTACTCGCTTTTTTCAAACTACCGTAACTCCTAGACCGTTTGTGCGATCGAAGAACTTCCAATGGTTTCTGAAAGCAGAGAAGCTGCGCTTTCCAAACCCGAAGGGGTTGCGTGGAAGAGTTGTAGAAGGAGTGGCAGGAGGAGATGGAGGATTCAAGCTTGTTTACATCGTGTTTAGCGGGTTCTTATCGTGTTTAGCGGGTTCTGATCGTGTTTAGCGGGTTCTGATCGTGTTTAGCGGGTTCTGATCGTGTTTAGCGGGTTTTGATCGTGTTTAGCGGGTTTTCATCGAAAAATTGTTGATTGTGTGCACAGGTGGATGTAGAATATGCAGAGTAGAGTAGTTTTCACTTGCTTTGTTTGCTGTTATTTATTATTAGTAGTAGTACTGTAACTTATTTATTGTTAAATTGTTATTTGTTGATATTGTTAATTTAATATTTATTAGTAATGTTTAATAGTGTTTTGTATTTAATTGTAATTCTAATTTAAACAGTGTTACTTTAAGAGCCTTAGCAATAAAAAAAAAAAGACATTCTTTAACGTTATTGTTTGCTCTTTATTTTAAAGAAGGTATCGGTTCAGGCACCGTTTAGGAACCGGTACCGTTTTAAAAGTATCGTTTTGGCACCGGTATCGGAAAAATCTAAACGATACCCAACCCTACTTGTTACATATGGCAATAAAGAAATCTTGAATCTATATTAACGTTGACTTTAAATGGTGTGTTTTCGGTTTGCAGGACGACGAGGGACTGATGTTGTGGTGGAGAACAGTCGAGGGTAGGTAGCGTCTCTCCGATTGTTCTTAATTTGAATTGGAATTTTCGTTGACAGCGATGACTCTGCCTTGTCTCTTGGCTTATTGCCGCCACTTTAGTATTTTGCTTGCGTCTAAATCATCCCCGCCCCCCCTTGACGACGGTGTGTGTCTATGATGGGTTTTCTGACGTTTGAGTTGAAATACTGAACCGTGCTCGCTCTCTTTGAATTGCCAGGATGGGACGAGTGGAACGAGTCGACCCAGGACGTGGAGACTGAACAGTAAGTCCGTCTGTGGCGGTAGACCACTTGGCCACACGGGTTCGCTGAGCGCATTCCGATGACCAGGACATGGGTAGATGTTACCAGAGCCGAGTGTAAAATATAGAAAAATGAAAAGACGTGCTCGCCAAATCTCCAAATATCTATCCTACTTCTTATTTTTCTAGTGATGGTAATTCATAATGATCCCCAAATTATAACCACAACTGTAATTATCAAATGTTGTCAGTTTCATCGTTTCATTATCCTCCTGGTCTTTTGGTCTGACCCATTTCTTTTTTTTTCTTTTTTCTCTTCACAGTTGAAATAGTTTTTACCTTTTTTAAATATGTTTACATGCACACAAAGCCAAATTTAATTACTATAACGGTGACCCAGTGATTTGCAGTCAAATCAATCTAATGTACTGGACACTTTCCGCTCTCAAGTTCAACTTTCAACGAAATAACACAAAATGTTGGACAATTGATCTAGTATCCGGTCATTTCAGGGTCCAAACACTCCTTCAGGGTCCCAAAGCAAACCACAATGGCGGAGCCTGTTAACCTTTTTACCATCACTTCCTTCTTTAGTCATTGAGGGTTAAAATTGTCATTTTTTTAAATATTTTTGTGACTCTGATCTATTCAAACACCGAGGGTCACAGCATTGTGGCATGTTGACAATACGAGCGCAGTATTATCAGAACGTCACGACTTGACAACCGGATACTCTCTCCGTCTCTCTGCCAGGGTGGTGGAGGAGGCAGCCGACCGCGTCTTCATGGCGGCGCGGCTTTTCGTGCGTCTCTTCAACCGCCGCGGTGGCACGCTGCAGCAGCGCATCCTGGAGCTGCTGTCGCTGGCCGACGACGCCGACAACTTCCACAAGCGCACGGTCACGGCCAGCATGGGCGGGGGCGTGGCCAGCGTGGCGGGCTCCATCACCACCATCACGGGCCTCATCCTGGCACCCGTCACGATGGGCACCTCGCTCATCGTGACGGCGGTGGGCATCGCCGTGGCGACGGCAGGCGGCGTGGTCTCCGCCTCGGCCAACATCACGGACACGGTGCACTCCAAGACGGACCGCAAGAAAGTGGAGAAGATGATCCAGGACTACCAGGCGGACATGAAGGACATCAGTGACTGCTTGCAGTTCCTGCAGGTGATGGGAGGGGGCGGTGGTGCGTGGATGTCTTCGGTAGACACTAGGAGTTGTCACTTCTCATCATCCTGGTGGCTTGCAAGCATTTTTTAATCATGCCTGTGTGACTCAGTTGGCGGTCGATTTACTGGCAAACCTAGTACAGAAAAAACGTTGCAGAGCGAGTCTGTTGGTTCCAACTCTGCCCTCATCCACCCACTCGGGCTCAACGGGTATTTCAAGTATTTCATCACCGTTGGAATTGTTTGAATGCCATCCAAATGAAACAAACCTGCTTCAGTGTGAACATCCAAACCTGTCAACAAACCTTGCGAGCAGGCTAATGGTGCTCTGCGGTGTTTGACTTGAAAAGGAAACATTAGCAAGCTGATATGATTTTCATTTGACAAAAAATATTAATATAATAGATTCGTGTATTTGCATTTGCGTGATCCGATCACAAAACGTGAAACGTAAGAAAATATTGCGGCGCGGTGAGCCGTTTCTGTGCGTGTGTATTGCGCTGCGTACAATTCGTAGCAGACTTGGTCCAAAAGGTACAGTGCTGTAAAAATCGGAAAAGGTCTTAAGGCTATGAAACTGACTTGGCCAACAATTATTATTTTATTATTCTTATTTAGAGAAGATTTGTTGTAAAGGTAAAACGTACATTTTCCCTTTCCTTCATGAAGTCATACTTTTCATCTTCTATATGTATATCTATATAGATGGATAGATATATCTATAGAGGGATAGATACACTCAAGCTCTAAGAGAAGGAATTGGCATGTAACATATTATATATTTACATACAAGTCCTACATTGGGAAGTTATGGAGACACTGGGGCAAAGGGATTTAGAAATGATCTTATCTTTAAGAGCGTTCATTTAAATTCTACAATTCTATCCCCCCACCTTCAGGAATGTACAAGGGTGTGGGATTGGTGAAGTACATGTAATCTTTAAGAGGAGTCATATACATTCTACACCCACCCCTCTTTTAGGAAAGTATGGAGGTGTGGGATTGATAAAGTACAACTTATCTTTAAGAGACGTCTTGTGTGTCCCCCACCCTTGGGGAAGGTATGAAGGTGTGGGATTTATTAAAAAAAGTACAACTTGTCTTTTAAGAGAAGTCTTGTGTATCCCCCAAGTTTAGCAAGGTATGAAGGTGTGGGAGTTAGGGTTAAAGTACATGTCATCTTTGAGAGAGAGGTAAATGGATTGCACATATCGCTTTTATTAGCGCTTTTATCCAAAATGCTTCACAGTATTGCCTCACATTCACCCATTCATACACCGACGGCGGTGCCAACCATGCAAGGCAACAACCAACACATCAGGAGCAGTTAGGGTTAGGTGGTGTCTTGCTCAGGGACACGTCAACACTTAGCTAGGAGGGGGAGCCCGGGGATCAAACCAGCGACCTCCCTGTTGCCAGACAACCGCTCGTACCTCCTGAGCTACCGCCGCCAGGTCACATAAATTCTACCCTCTTTTTTAGGACGGCATGGAGGCGCTGGAGTCATGGGACTTTGCGGCGTACACAGAGGCCATCGCCAAGAGCCACCTGAACCAGAACATGAAGCACGTGGTGAAGGAGGGGGGGCGCGCCGGCAAGGCGCTGCTCATCAACACGGAGACGCTGGTGAGCACCGTGCAGGTGCTGAGCGTGTCGGGCGTCGCGGCCAAGGCAGCGCAGGTGATGAGCATCACCACCGGCGTCATGTCGGGCCTCTTCCTGGCGCTCGACGTCTTCTTCCTGGCCAAGGACTCGCTGGAGCTGCGGAAGGGCGCCAAGACGGAGTTCGCCGTCAAGATCCGCGCCGTGTGCCAGGAGCTGCAGGACGGCCTGCTGGAGCTGAACCGCATCAAGGCGCAGCTGCAGGTGACCATGGACGGCGTGGAGGTGGAGGTGGTGGAGGGCGATGAGGACGACGAGGACGATGAGAAGGTGGAGGAAGAGTTGAAGTCCAGTGTGAAGAAATTGATCGAGTTCGAGGAGTAGGGAGTGGGTCAAGAGAGGGCGTGGTGGAGAAAGGCAGAGGTAGCCATTTTGTGATGACGGGGGATGTTGTTGTAGGTCAAAGAGCCAAAAAACTAGCTTTTTTCACTGAAGTATAGGCTATATATTCCAGCTCGTACAACTATTCTATTCTATGATGCTATTTTAAATGAAGACTTTATCAACGGGGAAGGTTTTACTAGTTTTTAATAAACTATTTCTTGTTTTTAGCTAGAACTGTTACAGGGTAATCCCCCGATTGACCATTGTGTGTCTCGCTGTGAAGATTTGGAACAAATGTTGTAGCATTGATTTTAGTAATATATTTCAAATGTATATTAGCTGCTACATTAGTGTATTTAAAGTGGAATTATATGTGCACATATTTTGTCAATAGCAAATGAAGCAATTAAAATGAAGGTTTACTGAATTAATCGCCTTGTCCTTTTCCATTCGACCACTTTCCCAGAGTGTAGGAATGGTTACAAAACTAAACACAGACCAAGAACCCTCACGAATAGTCAAAAAACGCATCCCAAGTCCTTTCCTAACTACTTTACCTTAACCCCGTCGTGAGGGCAAGGAAAGATGGAAAGGATATTTCACAAGGACTTAGGAAAGGACAACAGCGCTGTTGAGAGAGATTCAGCTCCACTTACGCTAAGATACGTCATTAATTCATTACCACCATTAAGAAAAAAAAAAACAGCCAACCAGTATAAGTCACAAAAGTGGTCATGGCTGCTACTTGGGTACTTCCGGGTCATTCACTCAATAAGGAAACTTCCCAAGCAAAATATGACTATTCCAACAGGGCCCCAGTGTCTGATTTCATTTTTTTTAGGGCAGTTTGACAACACAGAACAGAATGGGCATTAAGTTACATTTACACAGACCTCGGCTCGGTTTTGTTACTGCCGCCACTGCAGTCTTCTAAAGAGGATGACAACAATGCCTCTCCTCCCCCTTCTACAAAAGACAAAAGAGGTGGAATAAGCACACAACTTCCCTGCCAACAGCCGGAGTGACAAAGGGACTATTGTTCAAGCGTGAATGTTGTGCGGACATTTTTCATTTATGACTGCAAATGCATTATTATTATTATTATTATTTCTTATTATTAGGTCATTACTATAACCGATGTCGGCGTGGCACTCGCCATACTGTCCGACCGGGCCGCCACGTTCAAATTCCATTCGCCGAACGCGTTTCCATCTCGTTCCGTCCTCGTCGTATGCCTTTCTGTGGACGGCGACCGGTCAAACCGGGGCTTTCTGACTCGTGATTGATGGATCAGCTGACTCGCACAATGGACAATTGGCGATGCCACTGCATCCGTTCAAAGAAGACTGTGTGCTGCGGCGGCAGGTGGTGACGTGTCTCTCCTTGCACAAGATGGCATACAAAATTACATATTTTCTTGAGGAATGTAGGTCAACTAGTCCGTTGATATGGCCGCCTGCATAGAAGGAATGCAGTGGAAGCAAGGCTCAACTTTAAGGGGAAACTAAATGGCCCAATGATGCATGTATTTGTATAGCAGCTTTTTTATGTAACGTTTATAAAGGGATTCGCCACCCATGCACAATGAGAGCGAATCACTTTCAAATACCTACTAACTGGACAACTTAACTTGAAATGATTGTCATTTAGCAGTTGGTTATTCCACAGATACCGTTTATATTACATCAATCACATTGTGTGTGAGTGTAGGCTATGGGATTATGGCCAGTAGGACCGGTTCAGTATAATTTAACGGGTTCAGGTGAATTACCGGCCACAGTCATAAGCCATCGCATTCTCTGCCCAGGCACTGGAAAAGCATTTCAGAATGGTATGAATATGGTCGTCCTTGGCAACACATTCGGCCAATCGCTCTCTCTGTCGCCGTCGACGGTGAGAACCCGTGTGATTGGTGGACGTTTTAAGCGGACACACTTGGCCCCAGTCGGGCTGATAAACGTCACCGGCCATCGCCACACACACACACACACACACACACACACTCAGTGGAGCGCTGAGTGTGTGTGTGTGGTGAGGGCTGGCCAGGTGAAGCACGTCAAACCAGTCACCAACCGTACACACTAATTCAATGGAATTGTTTAATTGTATTTGTTACATTTCTTTGAATCTGCGTGCCGTCAAGACAAAGGATGTCGGACACAATGTTTGTAAATCGAGGAAGGAAATCGGGACATAGCTCACGTTGCTTTTATTACAGGTCACCGTGTTCAGCCGGGTCAGACACAAAAATAAGCCCGCGGGGAATGAGAAAGCTCAACGGGCCGACAAAACCTCAGGCTGGACGGCGGATGTTTCCGAAATACACGAAATATAAATCGGTCGTGGGGTGCTCACGAACTATGCTGGGTGCTACTGGGGGGGGGGGGTGTCTGGAGTGAGAGACTGGAGATTGTGGTGGAGGCGGTGTGTGTGTGTGTGTGTGTGTGTGTGTGTGCGTGCGTGCCTGCATGCGTTCGTTCGTGTCCTTAAACATAATTGAATTTCATTGTTGTGTATTTCAGGCCTACCTACCTCAGTGTAACTTCCTCTGTAATGTCAATGTAAATAGAGACGGAGAGACCACACCTTTTGAACGCATCAGACTCGAGTGTCTGAAAGGCGAATGGCCTATAAGAGCGAGTCTTCTATCAATCAACATCACGGTCTCTCCATTATCATGTCACTCACGTCAGTAAACACGGTTACACACATGCCAGGCGTGCGGCACGGTACGGCGCAGCACGTAATAAAGGCCAGCTACGTATGTGTGGGTGAACTGAATTAGTCACTCGCCTTCGGTAAACACGCATTGTACACACGCTGTACTTCACCCGTCAAACAGAGGAGAAAACCACTAAAGGTCTGCGCAACGCAAAAGGCAGATAGAGGACTCAACCAAAACGGTGATAATTTGCGGCGCAGTCGACGGGTATGGTTCGGCGCGTCGTCGGTTCTTCTCCTCGCTGACGAACCTCAGATAAACTAACGGCCGAGCATCGTCAGACATCAGCGGACTCATCGACAGCTAAACCCACACGTGGATGTTAAACCTGTTGATGAACGGCTTCATCCAGCCGAGCACATCCCCAGCTTCATATTTCCCTTTTCTTTGTGGCCGATGATGCTGATGTTGGCATTTCCTTGACTTTAGAACAAAACTCTTCTTTATGTTTCTCCTCAAATAAGGTTTCAGCTGCTGCACTCACGCACTCCTTAACAACCCCTCCGGTCGGTCAATGGTTTTTTTAAGTTGACCCAAAATCCAAGCAACTCTAAGGGAACATTCGTCAGCACGTTGTTGGGCAGTGAATGAATGTGTGTGTGTGTGATTCTGGTGGGATCGATCATACTGGGCTCTCAGATCGTTTTATTTTCTGCGCCCTCGGTTCAGATTTCGGCGGGTATGTTTTGCCTTGTAGTGGCGCTTCACATTGCCGCTTTTAATAATAGCCACAGTCTCGGGACAGATGAGAGTATACCGGTTTTGAAATGTCCGTGCGAAGAATAAACATGCACACGTCTGTCCAATCTTTATTAAAGGCGTGTCTCTCCGCGTGTATGTTTGTTTCTGCTCGCTCACTGACTGCAACGATATGATCGGCTGAGTTGCGACAGCCAACCTGGTTGGGCCGCTAAGCCAGCGCCGTAAAACGCTAGAAAAGATGCGCCGGTTAAAATAGAAACGCGACAGCTAAATTGTATAATACTCAATCATTTATTGATTAGGACGGCGTCTGGTCGTATTAGTGACCTCTGATCTAGTGGAACCAATTAATGAATCAATTGCAGGAAAACTACGACAAACTTGAATGTCTTACAGTTGACTGTTGTTAATGTAAATGCCCGACGGGCCGGATTAAACATCGCAACGGGCCGTAGTTTGCCCACCTCTGATCTAGACCCTTAGAATGAATCTGATTGGATGTTGGTGCAGCGTCACATCCCGTATGTGACAATTAAACTCCTTGAATCTTGAATCTTGAAGAGAAATAGACTCGTTAGCCAACATTAATGGCTGGTTATTACCTACTTAGCAATTGCCCATTCTTCCTTCAAACATAATTGAGCTATACACTGTGTTGTACACAATGCTGGTGTTATTGCGGCTGGCCAATATTTTCATGAAAATGTTTTATGAAAATGTTACTCTGACTCTTCCTCACATGACTTCCGCTTGTGGTTGTGAGTGGATGGCAGCTCAGGTCTGCTGCAGCTTTGGTGCAAAGTAAAAACAAAGTAAAATAGGTAACAAAGAAAGCTGAAATAGTCACACAAAACAGGAACAACAACATTAGTTGTTGTGCCGTCGACTGTCGGAGTAGAAATGTAAAGGAAAAAAAGTTCTTTAACCGCATTCCATCTCCAAACAACCCCGTCAACCCAAAACAGAGACAGTCAAAGCAAGCCATTAAAACAACAAACTGGATAGACTTTTTTTGTCTTGAGCTATGCACACCGCCTTGGCCCTGTCGCTTATAAACAGGTTTGGTTAACTTTTCTAAAGCAGCGAGTCTCGCCTGGTTTTAATGTCAGAGTTTGAGTCGAGAAGTAAGTAAGTAAGTAAGTCAGTCTTCTTCAGTTTCATTTATTTTCTCTTTTGGAAGAATCAAAGCCATCACCATCAGAATCAGAAACAGCTTTATTGCCTTAGTTGTGCTTGACAGTTTATTATTATATATTTTTATTTTACTCCCTTCCATATCTTGTTTGTTCGGCCCCCAGGAACATGTCGAATCAAATCTGAAGCGAAAGCAAGTGAAATGCCCCATTCAAAAAAGTTAATAAAGACATATAGGCCTACAATATAAAAATGTCATAAATGTCATATATCAAAAGTAGACAGTTTCAAGTAAGGCAGAAAAGTTTTTACTGCTTTGTGGTGGGTCACAATAGTCACAATATTCACAATAGTCACAATATTGTTACTTAAACAAAACCACACCTCAAAACTCTTAATGCAGTAAAGATAACCACTTCGGTTATCTAGTTGGGCTTTTTACTGTTAAACAGGGTGAGTGTGTGTATGTGTTGTGGTGTGTGTGTTGGAGTGTGTGAATGTGTGTGGAGAGGGGTGTGTCTGCGATTTTGGCACACATCAATGTTTGTGTGTGTGCGTGTGTGTGTGTGTGTGTGTGTGTGTGTGTGTCTGTCTCACTCTCTCTCTATGTCTTTGATGGAGAGGGTGTGTGTGTGTGTGTGTACACGTGTGTGTGCGTGTGTGTGTCGCAAGTCGTGATCACAAGATGCAAGTTTCTGATGAGGCCAAGGAATTACCAAGTAGACAGGTTTAACCAGAGATGTCCCTTTCCTGACTCACACTTCTCTGTTGTTCTCAATCTAGTTTGATTTGAACGCTCATATCTATGTGGTGACCGTTTTTTTTATCAATTGTTTTTCAACAGTATCAGTGCTTTTTCTTCTGTTCCTATACATCATTTATATATATGTATTTTTATATTTGTATACTTCACTTTTATACTTCAAATTTGTATAGCTATTTTATAGGACTTAGACCTACTGTACATTTGTAAATCTGTGATTTTATTTGTATTATTCTGTTTATTTATCGATTGTTTTATTCTATTGCTATGCAACCTGGCACAATAATTTCCTTCGGGATGAATAAAGTTCTATCTTATCTTATTGTATTGTAATGTATTTTTATTTGCTTGGAAAAAAAATTCTGTGTAACACCTGAATTCAAACTGAATTAAAACTGAAACTGGGCTTCAAAATCACTCGGCAGCACCACCCATTCGTCTTTTAAAAAGTCAACAAATCTCCGCAAACATCGGAGGCAATATGTCTGCATGCAGTGTCCTAAACACACTGTCCCGGTGTCCCTGCTGTGGAGTCTTAACGTAGACTTTGAATGTGGTCATTGGTGTGCACCGCCATGTCATCATTTGTATCAAGTGTCGACGTGTTAATTGTGTTCGCCGTAACCATGACCCTCACGACGCCTGGACTTGTTCAGTTCAATTAACACAACGCAACGTGTGTAGCCTGCAATTTCAACGGAGCACAAAAGGCCGGGACAGTTTCAGGTGGACGGACCAGTTTCGTTGTTGTTTTTTTTCTTCTTCTTCTTTTTGTCCTCACCGGTCCCATGACCAGCAGCTGTGTCACGTTACACACACAAACCCGTGTGTGGTACCGCCCAGCATCCCAGCATCACACGCATCACACGCATATTGTAGACGCCCACAAATATAGAAAGAAAGAAAGAAAGAAAGAAAGAAAGAGAGAAAAGAGTGAAGTTGGAGTGAGAGAACGCGAGAAAGAAAGAAATTCGATTCATGGGCGAATCCAATCAAGTGGTGGAACAGTGTGCATGTGTGTACGTGAATTAGCCTTTGGCCTAAGGTGGTCCGGTACCAGGTACACCTGTGGACCACCCTATGTTCGAACATGGTGTTTGTTATGGCCAGTCCATGACTAGCACAGAAGTCCAATAACAAAACACCACTCTGGTTCAGATCGGGCAGGCCGTTCATCCCAATCACTCCCCTCCAGGTTTCTCCATCATTGCCCATGTGTGCGTTGAAGTCCCCCAGTAGAACTATGGAGTCCTCGGATGGAACCCTTACTCTGAGCTGCTGTTTGGTGCGTAGGCACACACAACAGTCAGAGCCTTCCCCCCAGCGACTTGCAGTCGCATGGAGGCGACCCTCTCGTTCACTGGAGAGAACTCCAACACAGCGGCGCTCAGCCGGGGTAACTTGTGAGTATCCCCACACCCGCCTGGCGCCTCACACCCTGGGCAACTCCGGAAAAGGAGAGGGTCCAGCCCCTCTCCAGGAGTTTGGTTCCAGAACCGGTGCTGTGCATGGAGGTGAGCCAAACCATATCTAGTTGGTACCGCTCCACCTCCCGCACCAGCTCCGGCTCCTTCCCCGCCAGCGAGGTGACGTTCCTAGAACCAGTTGGTGATGCCAGGGATCCGCACGCCCAGTTACCTCGCCTTTGCCTACCTTTTTACAATGCACCCAACCCCAATGACTCTCCCTACAGGTGGTGAGCCCACAGGGAGGCGACTCCCCGTTGTCCTTTCGGTATTCAGATGCAGCGAGCTCCCCTTCCAGGTCTGGCTCCAGACCGGTTTCCCTTGTCCGGGCGAGGTGACTGAGTTTTTCGGAGGTCTATTCATGGGGTCTTTGAATCGCTCTTAGTCTGGCCACTCCCCTGGGACCACTTTGCCTTGGGAGACCCTACCAGGGGCTAATGCCCCGGACACCACAGCTCCCAGGGTCACGGGGGCACCCAAACCCCCCCACCGCGATAAGGTGGCGATTCTTTGGGGGGGGCCTAATATTATTATATGTTTTATTATTAGTAGTAGTGGTATTATTAGTAGTATTATGGGAAAAACATTTTTAAAATATAGCCTAATATTATTATTATTATTAATAATAATATTATGCGAAAAACATAGTATTTTATAGCCTAATATTATTATAATATTTATTATTATTAATAATAATACTAATAATAATAATAATAATAATAATAATAATAATAGTAGTAGCAGTAGTAGTAGTAGCATTATTATTGTTTTTGTGATTATTATTAATAATAATAATAATAATAATAATAATAATAATAATAATAATTAATAATTAAAAATGAATATATTTATATTTTAAATGGCTTTAGATTTTAGTTTAAGGTATTTGTTTTTCTCGGAAGATCAGGCATTTTTGCCCATGACGGGAAGAGAAAAAACGGATAAAATGTTTCCATGAAGTCACAAGGAAGTTTCTGAGAGACGTCTCAAGACTTCAGCGTCATTGTGACGAGCAGCACCTCGTGTCCTGTACGGCAGGGCGGGACTCGACCAAGCCCCTCCCCCTCCCGCTGTTTAAATACAGCGGAGCTACTCACCTGTCCATCACCTCACCTGGCCGGAGACAAGACTCACCTGTCCATCACCTCACCTCACGGAGACAAGAGGCGCTAATCCGGACCACTAAAGCGGACTACCTGCCACTCAACGCAACTTTTACTCCCAATTTACCAGATTTGGAGAGAAACAAAAAAAAAATACAGGTAGGTTACGCACTTTATTATTTATGAGGCTGCTATCTCTGAGATGTAATATTTAGTCCTTAAATCCAATATAAAACAAATAGTAACCATGTGTTCTGATTCAGATAAAATGCACTTTTGCAGTTTTTGTCATTGCTAAATGTTAAATTACATCAATTACATCAGGTGCTATATCAAGAAACGTTTCCTTACTTACTCACTTACTATTATTAAATTCTAGGCTGCGTTTCCCCACACACAGTTATCATACAAAATCTGGTATAAAAATATATAGACTACTTTATAATAGCCTAATTTCTTAAGCCATGCAATAATAATGCTGGCATTAATCATTGATGATAGCCTAGGTATTTTCAGCAATGCCAAATGTGTACATATTGGTCATTTTCAATGCATTCAATATACAAAATGAAATCAATCTGATGATATTTTCAAATGTGGGTAATTTCTTGAACAGGTTTATAAGACTTTGAATTAAATAAACATTTCAATTAAATTGGTCTACTGTGCTAGGCGATACACAAACAATATGAAGAAAACTATTTGAAATGCTAATAAACCTAAAACTGGCAGCGTTGTGGCAATCTTTTACATTTGAAGTAGGCTAGCCTATTGTAAAACGACCCCCCAAAAAACTATCCATCCATCCATCCATCCATCCATCCCCAAAAAAAAAACTAAACAAAAAACAAAAAAGTTACCTTGATAACTGATGTGCAGCCTACAAACCTGCCTCTTAACTAACTTTAACATGACCCCCCTCTCACCTAGCAATGGCCCATGGACTACTCTTCTCCCTGGTGCTGGTAATGACATTTGTGGCAGTCACTCCTCAAAGCAGCACGGTGATGCCGTCTACAGCAGTCGCAGCCACCACCGCGGCAGTCGCAGCCACCACCGCGGCAGGCGCAGCCACCACCGTGGCAGGCGCTGTCACCACCATGGCAGGCGCTGCCACCGTGGCAGGCGCTGCCACCACCGTGGCAGGCGCAGCCACCACCGTGGCAGGCGCAGCCACCACCGTGGCAGGCGCAGCCACCACCGTGGCAGGCGCTGTCACCACCATGGCAGGCGCTGCCACCGTGGCAGGCGCTGTCACCACCATGGCAGGCGCTGCCACCGTGGCAGGCGCTGTCACCACCATGGCAGGCGCTGCCACCGTGGCAGGCGCTGTCACCACCATGGCAGGCGCTGTCACCACCATGGCAGGCGCTGCCACCGTGGCAGGCGCTGCCACCACCATGGCAGGCGCTGCCACCGTGGCAGGCGCTGCCACCACCATGGCAGGCGCTGCCACCGTGGCAGGCGCTGCCACCACCATGGCAGGCGCTGCCACCGTGGCAGGCGCTGCCACCGTGGCAGGCGCTGCCACCACCGTGGCAGGCGCAGCCACCATCATGGCAGTCACGCCCGCCAATGTCACGGCAGTCGCACCCGCCAATGTCACGGCAGTCACGCCCGCCAATGTCACGGCAGTCGCACCCGCCAATGTCACGGCAGTCACGCCCGCCAATGTCACGGCAGTCGCACCCGCCAATGTCACGGCAGTCACGCCCGCCAATGTCACGGCAGTCGCACCCGCCAATGTCACGGCAGTCGCACCCGCCAATGTCACGGCAGTCACGCCCGCCAATGTCACGGCAGTCGCACCCGCCAATGTCACGGCAGTCGCACCCGCCAATGTCACGACAGCCGCACCCGCCAATGTCACGACAGCCGCACCCGCCAATGTCACAACAGCCGCACCCGCCACTACCATGGCAATGACCACAGTGAACACAGCGACACCCATTGTACCCAACACCACGGTCGAAGTTCTCTCGGTAAGTGTTTTTTTCTTCTTAAATAAAACAAGTGCAATCCACTACAATTACACACAATCGCGACTGAATAGCCTACATACATAATAAATAAAGAGTTTTTATTTGAGAGCTATAAATAAAATAAATAATAAAATACAAGAATAATATGGTTTTTTTTCCCACCCTCTCTTCAAAACACAGACGCCTGTGTCCAACTCGGGCTGCGGCAGTACCCAGCTCTGTGCCGCGCAGCCTGCGAGCTGCAACCCGGCGGTAGCTGGATCCTGTTTCTTCGCGGGCATCAGGCAGTTGGGTGGCCAGAACTTTGAGTTTGGAATCTCCGGAGACTCTGAGGGCTACATCGGCTGCGCGCTGTCACCGGACGCCACGTTGGTACGAGGCCGCAATCATCAAGCGCGCAACATCTGATTTTAAAACTCGACACACATTTGCACCGCTAATCTTGTCGTCTGTCTGTCGGTTCTCGTCACAGGGAGGCAACGACACCACTTACATTTGCGCCAATGTCAACGGGACCCTCACGTTCTTTGGTGCTTTCCTGAACAGCGGCAGTTTGACCGTAGACACTGTAAGTTGGAGTACTTGCGGCACCCGGAAGTTCCACTCAAACCCAACTTAACCACTGACTGTCAATGTGATTGTATATACCGGCTGTCAATCCAGTGACTCATTCCGTCTCTGCCTTGTTTAGGTGTTGGCAAACAATGTGAAGGGGACCGTTAATGGCAACAGAATCCAGTGTACATTTTCAGCCACTGTCCCCGACACAACAGCCAGACAGGCGGGAACGAACTTTGCGATTGCTGTTGTCACCGGAGCAGTCTCCAGTAAGTCAAAAAAGCCATCATACAAAGCCCACACATTCAACACACACCAGACACACACATAACGTACATACATGTATGTATGTTCTTAACCAGGTTCAGGTCAGCCGGGAAGCCCCGTGTCCCAGGTCCTGACCGGGGTGGTGGACATAAGCAACAGCTCTGCAGATACCGTGCCGGCGACCGGGATCCCGGTCACCGCCACGGTCGCACCCACCACCCCCAGCAGCGGCCGGCCAACGTACCAAGCCCTGTCACAAGGTAAGCACTCCCGTGAAACTGCTAGCTAGGCTGTTCGCTTCAGTATTTATCTGCATCTCCTTTTTTTAACCAAATAATATTCAGGTTTGT
This sequence comes from Coryphaenoides rupestris, assembly GCA_002895965.2. NCBI lineage: Eukaryota > Metazoa > Chordata > Actinopteri > Gadiformes > Macrouridae > Coryphaenoides > Coryphaenoides rupestris. The sequence goes on along the minus strand of PIJE02000564.1, from coordinate 57,829 downwards.
GTAATTTTTTGTAATTATTTTATGTAATTATGTAATTATTCTTGTCTCTTTCCCACTCCTCCATTTTCAGCTCTGCTCATCATCCTTGGAACCATGGGACTGGCCTTGCTATAAGGCAACTTTAAGACGATCCAAAAGAGACAAAGACAGATGTGAAAATACATATCTTCCACAGTTTTAACATGTGCCAAACTTCTCAGGAAGGAAGCGCAATACATAGCATCCACACTGTCAAATGACTTGTATGTTTAAAACACGACATTGCAACAACAGTATGTTACATTTATTTTTATTTGATAACATTGATAACGTTGACAACATTCGGCCACTAGATGTCGCTCTCTCTCCCACTCCCCCATTCCATTCCATTCCAGCGGTTGCCACAACCCGCTGACACTTTTATTGCATACCATTCCATAGGCTTTGTTTTATTTTGATTTCATTATTCGTCTCCATACAAACGTTATCAATTGCACCTTTAATTAATTAGAAACATTTGTAATGTTTTTTTTATGTTCAGCTTATCGAAGGATTTTTGTTATTATAAGGCCCAGGATGATGCCTGTATGTTGGCTTCAAAGAAGGCACTATTTATTTTTCCAACCATTATTTCCTTTTGTTTGCCTTGGGGTCAGCCATGACTTTTGTGTATGTTTATTTTGTGTCCACACACCCATTTGTATGTGTCTGCTACCGTCGGCCTATGTATTGTGTGCTCAGACGCACAGATTATCAGGCACTGAATCAATGTTTGTCAACTCTCTCCACGTTGTTGAATGATGCTACTGGCTGGCAGAAACGACGTTTGAATGAAGAATGTTTTTTTTTTTTGTAATGGTTTTACCCTCAGGTGTGGCTTAAATGTCAAATAAACAGGCGATATGTGGTTTTCTAATCACGGTTTTCTATTCACTGCACAAAATGAACAGCCATTCAAACTGTGGTGGTGTCACTTCGATAATGCACTTTCTCATATGTTTGTTAAATATTTTATTAAAGGTACTATACGTAAGAATCAGTGCATTCTGATCTCTGTGGGTTGAGATAATAGCAATCAGAAACTATTGTTAGTTCTAACCATAATTAAACCTTGTACACATTTAAAAAAGCTATGTAATATATATATTTTGTAATTATCCACGCTTACATGTCACTTTGTTCGTTTTTCCCACGAAATCCGACCCGACTCAAAATATAAGAGAAATAAGCCCAAAAGCTGTCGGGGAAGCTCTCATGTTCAACCACAACCTGCTCACAAACAATTTAAAGCGACTTACTGCATGTAAAATCCTACACATAGTTCCTGAGCGGATTCATTACATACAGGACATTTAAATAAAACAACACGATTCTGTTCTAGCCGACTCCATACCCCTTTAGGGACAATTAGGGTCGGCAATGTAACGCAGATAGGTTTTAGTTTTCTTACATGCTGAAAAGACAAAGTAGCCTAGCCGGGGTCTAATTTCAACATTACATTATATTATTGCTGAAAAGTCCAAATAGTCAAGCTCTGAAAGCCTTGGCAGAAAAAGTTGTGTTACTTTACATTACATCATTATCAAATTCTAATAAAATGCTGTATAAACGCTGTCATAAATGCAATTCAAAGTGCGTCCACTTTGCTTTGGTTGGTTTGTGCATGACATGAACTACCTCAGCAGTGCTTTAATTAATGCATCGTCTACCTCGGTGTCTTTGCGGTGCGCTACACCCGCTGACCAGAGGGGGCGCTGTTACCCCTTGATAAACGTTGTACGTGTGAACGCGTATTCATTCCCGTGTGTGTGTGTACCGGTAGGTGACTTTAAGGGTTATAAAATGCACTAACAATGAATTCAAACGTGTTTATACCGCTCTTGTCAGCACAGACACGTTTAAATGTTTTTTTTTTTACAAATGGATGTCGTCGTATCAAATATCAAAATTGTGAAGTGGGTAGAAATGAAGAAAACAAGAAGCTCGCTAACCGTTGTCCTAAAAATGTAACGCTAAAGCTAGCTAGCGCGGGTCTTTCGAATTTGTCACGTGACTGTCCTCTAGTGACATCACAACTGGGCGTGACCACACCCAGAAAACCCCACCAGTTGGTGCAGTCCAGCACCACTGTAATTTTGCCCATAACTGTAACTGCTGAAGTATGAATACTGATGTTGATGTTGACAAGAGATACTGTGCCCATTTAAATATTAATATTAATTAGTTCATCCACAATAATATTTAACGGTACTATATGTAAGAATCAGTGCATTCTGAGCTCCGTGGGTTGAGACAATAACAATCAGAAACTAATGTTCGTTCTAATATAAGAGAAATCAGAAATCAGTCAGTTTACACGAACCCCCCCCCCCCCCGCCATTGACGTCACGCATCTCTTTCTTCTGATGTCCCCAGAGGGGTAGTAACATGACACACATGTCACATTTTGAAACGGCTCGTATGGTGGAATGAATGGCACGCACGTCTAGCGCTAAACAAAGAGGGCCCTTTAGGCTTCAACACTTCCTCCTTCTCAGGTTAAGCCGACGTTCCCGCCATGCCTCTGCGGGCCTTCTCCTTCCCACTCCCCGAGACGCGTTTCTTCAAAGCCGGCGGACTCATCTACAAATTCAAGATCCGAGCAGGCAGCAGATACAGGCAAAACCAACACCCTTTTATATATACACTCTCTTTCTTTTCCACCTGTTTTGTCCTGAGGCGATGGGGGGGTAATTACTGTAATGGTAAATGGATATTCCGGTTTTATCCAAAGCGCTGTACAGTTGCCAACCATGCAAGGTAACAACCAACACGTCAGGAGCAGTTAGGGTTAGGTGGTGTCTTGCTCTTGACACCTCGACACTTAGCTAGGAGGCGGAGCCCGGGGATCGAACCGGCAACCTTCCTGTTGCCAGACCCGCTCAGTTCTCAGTGTGCGAAGTGCAGTGCAGTGCAGTAGGCTTCGATCAAGCCTATCAGACATTTTGTATTATATGTCCAATATTATGACACGTTTCAGTCAGGGGGAGGAGAAGTCAGACAGGCTCCACATCAACCGGGAACTAGAGGTAAAGTCGCTTTTTCTTTTAATCAACTCCATCCATTCACCCACCCATTCATTTTTATGTGTACTCATCCTTTCATTCACACGTTAATCAATGTTTTGGGGAGCTCGTCATGCTAGGCTATTGGTAATATAAGGGGAGTAGGTTCACGTCAGTTCCGTCATCTGAGCGAGTGATTGTTGACCTGTGACCTTGTGTGGGTGTTAGGCCGATTCACGACATGTCATCTCTCTCCCGTAGGAGATCATCAGGGTGGCCCTGGCGAACCTGGCGAACCTCTGCCCCTTCTCCAGCAGCCACTACAACGTCTTCCCCCGTATCGTTTTTTTACCCCCCCGACACACACACGCACACACACACACCTGCGCTGTACAGCCGATCCCTCCCCCTTCACTCACCTGTCACCTGTGTGTGGTGGTGGTGGTGGTGGTGGTGGTGGTGAACCCTTTGTCCCTCCCCCTTCACTCACCTGTCACCTGTGGGTGGTGGTGGTTGGTGGTGAACCCTTTGTCCTTCCCCCTTCACTCACCTGTCACCTGTGGGTGGTGGTGGTGGTGGTGAACCCTTTGTCCCACCCCCTTCACTCACCTGTCACCTGTGTGTGGGTGGTGGTGGTGGTGGTGAACACTTTGTCCCTCCCCCTTCACTCACCTGTCACCTGTGAGTGGTGGTGGTTGGTGGTGAACCCTTTGTCCCTCCCCCTTCACTCACCTGTCACCTGTGTGTGGTGGTGGTTGGTGGTGAACCCTTTGTCCCTCCCCCTTCACTCACCTGTCACCTGTGTGTGGTGGTGGTGGTGGTGGGGAACCCTTTGTCCCTCCCCCTTCACTCACCTGTCACCTGTGGGTGGTGGTGGTGGTGGTGAACCCTTTGTCCCTCCCCCTTCACTCACCTGTCACCTGTGTGTGTGGTGGTGGTGGTGGTGAACCCTTTGTCCCTCCCCCTTCACTCACCTGTCACCTGTGGTGTGGGTGGTGGTGGTGGTGGTGGTGAACCCTTTGTCCCTCCCCCTTCACTCACCTGTCACCTGTGTGTGGTGGTGGTGGTGGTGGTGGTGAACCCTTTGTCCCTCCCCCTTCACTCACCTGTGGGTGGTGGTGGTTGGTGGTGAACCCTTTGTCCCTCTGTCTGTGTCTACTTGACCGACAGGGCACCACTAATCCTCACACACAAAGTCTGTGCGATTGCTTATGCCTGACCGTACCCTCGTCTCGAGTTTGTCCTGAAAGTCCTGACCAATGAGCTTTGAGTTTTTCCATATTCCTTTATTTTTCTTTACAATATCGGTAACAGTTCAATTTCAGGTCACGTACGTGTACAGTCTAATTGTGTGGCCCTGAAATCACACTTATCAAAGGGGTCACGGGGGGGGTCACAGCGGCATGTTCACGAGTCGTGGAAATGCCTTGACATCCAACATGGCCGACCAGGCGCGAAGCCGTGGCCCAGAGCGTCGGCCGTGGCTGTTGATCACGGCGGGCAGGAGCTGTCGGCCTACCCGTACGTCATCATCCTCCACCTGGAGAACAACGCATCGATGTGTGGTGAGCTGGAACACACACACACAGACACACACACACACACAGACATGCACACACACAAAGACACACACACACTCACTCACTCCCTGACTGACAGACAGACAATGCAATGCACTTACACTACTCAACATGTTTGCGTTTCTCTTTATAGGGTGTCCGGCAACGAACACCTTGACATCTGTGAGTTTTGTTGGTTTTTTTTCATATATATACGTATATATCGTACGTGCAAACGTCGTTAAAGTGGTTTGTACGTAAACATATGCTGACGATTTAAGCCCTGTGTGTGTGTGTGTGTGTGTGTGTGTGTGTGTGTGTGTGTGTGTGTGTGTGTGTGTGCGTGTGTGTGTGTGTGTGTGTGTGTGTGTGTGTGTGTCTCTATTAGTTCAAGGCTCCCCTCTCCCGACCCACTTGCCCCAAGCCCCAGTGCAAGCGCAGTAAGACTGACTCGCCACTAGAGGACAGCATACTACACGACTTGCTGGGCGCCGAGGCCAGCGTGCGGTGTCACGTGATCGGACGTCACGTGACCGAGTGAGTGAGGGATGGGTTGGGGGGCCTTGATTTACTCGGTCATGTTCACATGTGGGGTTTTTTTTACTTCATGAATTAAATGAGTGAATTACCTCCTGAGCCACTGATCTGAGTCACGTCAAGTACATTTTATTTGTACAGCCCTTAATCACAGTTCCAGTCTCAAAGGGCTTCACAGGCCATATGATTATGGGGCCATGTGATCATGACACCCCCCCCCCCTAGCCCTATAGCGCCCCCCTAAGAGCAAGAACCGACTCCCTTAATTAACAAGGAAGAAATCTGGAGAAGGAACGCAGAGTGGGGGATCCCTCCTTCCAGGGACGGTTCACGGGCATTAAAAGGATTAACAAAGCAATTACAATTATAAGCGACAAAGTACAGATGATGAACGGAATAGTAATATTGTGATGGGGTGCTGGCTGGCCGGGCGAGCGTGCTGGGAGCTGTCAGATGGGGGTGGCCAGGTATCCAATCTGACGTGACGCTCAGAGGTGAAGCTCCACCGCTTGGCTATGGTTCCCCCTGGAGGGCATCCAGGGAGGGATGAGGACAACGTATCAATCCACCCTCTGTCCTCTCCCATCGCCTCCACGCACACACACACACACACCACTGATTCTACCTGTCATGGAACAAGAAGCAAGGCTGTGGGTGAGAGGGAGGTTGGGGAGGGGGGGAGGGAGGGAGGCCTGTAGGGGGCACCACCTCAATCACATCTGACAGCCCGGGCGCTTGGGCGTGAATGATGATTTAGATTTAGAAGGCGGGTGAGGTGAGAGCGTGCACACACACACACACACACACGCTCACTCTCGCACGTTCACGCTCTTTCTGTGTTTCTTGCCTCCCTCTCTCTCCTTCCTCTCTCTCTCTCTTTGTCCTTCTCCCTCTCTCTCTCTCTGACTCTCTCTCAGATGCATGTTCCGTTTTATTTACACAAATCCAGCGGTATGTCGTGTTCGCACGAGCACACAATCTCCGTTCACGTTGATTATTTGTTATGGCATGATGTGCGTGTGTGTGTGCGTGTGTGTGCGCGCGTGCGTGTGTGTGTGTGTGTGCGACTGTGTGTGTCAAGGTGTACGTGATGCCCTTGAGTGACAGTGTGAGTCTTTGTGTTAAACCTGCTGGGGAAAAAAAAACGAGGAACTCAACGGAATCGTTTGTTCTGTGTGAAGCAATTGAATATAATTAAGTATATATACCGTATGTATATGTGCAGAAGACATATTTACGTCAACTCATTTCCGTGGAGGAGGAGAAGAACGTAAGCTAATCGGACCTTCACGATATGTAATTGACAGTTTATTGACAAGTTCTACGGATTTTACCGTGTGGTTAACCCGAAATAGAACCAGAGAGTTACAGGATGATGGTGAAACCATAAGATAGAACTTTATTCATCCCGAACATAAGAATAAAAACAATACACATTCACACACCGACGCCAACCATTCAAGGTAACAACCAACAGGTCAGGAGCAGTTAGGGTTCGGTGGCGTCTTGCTCAGGGACACCTCCACACTTATCTAGGAGGGGGAGGAGCCCGGGGATCGAACCAGCAACCTTCCTGTTGCCAGACAACCGAGCTTACCTCCTGAGCTGCTGCCGCCCCATGACATGAGGAATATTGCACATGACGATGATGATTAAAGGTAATATTGCGAGGTAATGTTGAAAGGTAATGTTGGGAATATTAACCATAGTTAGAGGAACTCTTGAACTTCTTTCTTCTAAGAGTCAAAAAACGTAACATCAGCAGCAGCAGCAGGAGGAGGAGGAGAAGGAGGAGGAGGAGTGACAGGACAGTCAACCATGAAAACCTCTGAATGGACGTGTTGTTCTCATTTCATGTTCTCATTTTTGTCCCAAAGTAATGCCAGCGGTGCCCGGATGAACCCCGCGCCAGGAGAGAGAGAGCGGCGTCGGACGGAAACGGCCGAAAGCGCCAAGGTGACGCCTCCTCCTCCTCCTCCTCCTCCTCCTCTGTCCATTCTCCTTGCTCATCCATCCCTCCGTCTCCGTACCGTTTATTTATTCCCTCGTTCCGTTTTTTTGTTTTGCCGTTGGGAGTTTGTTTCGTCACAGGTTAGCCCGTTAGCTTCCGCATGCGGCGGTTTTAGTACGTGCTCAACTGCTCATCCCTCGCATAATCGCCTCTCTGTGTCTCTTTGTGTCTCCATCGCATACACACACACACACACACCACACACACACACACCAGCACCACACACACACACACAGACACCACTCGTGGCGTCTCTGACTTTTATTAGCGCCCGGGGCTAACATTAGCGCAGACAGGTGGGATAACGAGTGTGTGTGTGTGTGGGGGTTAGTGTGTGTGTGTGCGTGTGTGTGTGTGTGTGTGTAGGTTAGTGTGCACGTGTGCGTATTTCCAGCGATTCGCTCACTTTTTGATTCGCAACAGAATCCTGTAATTACATCCCCTCCTCCTCCTCAGACACCTTCCTCTGTTTCTCCTCCATTTCCCCTCTTCCTGCAGTGAAAACTCTCCCTCCTGCAGGCTAGCAGGCCTCACCCCTCACCCTCACCCACACCCACCCACACCCACACCCACACCCCCACCCTCACCCTCACCCACCCACCACCACTGCCAGAGAAGATAGCAGAAGACATAAATGGCCCTGAAAGTTACATTAAGCGTCCATAAATGCCCATATATGGATTTGATTGATACCTAATA
>PIJE02000564.1:20000-47500 GCA_002895965.2 Coryphaenoides rupestris | reverse complement strand
GTGTGTGTGTGTGTGTGTGTGTGTGGTGTCTGTCACATGTGTGTGTCGCGTGTGTGTGTGTGTGTGTGTGTCACGTGTATGTCTGTGTGTGTGTGTGTGTGAGAGAATGAGAGCTTGCCCCCTATAATCGTACATTTCGGGGTACATTTACGATTATAGGGGAACACATACGATGTTGATATGTGATAAAAATCGATATTTCTCTTTTCTTAACTCGCATTTCTTGCCATAATGTCACTTCACTACTAACAGCTTGCTCTTAAATACTCCTTAAGTATTCGCAACTAAAATACAATATGTCTGTCTGATCGACGAGCGTTTGTTTAAAGTCTCACAATATCCAGTTGAACATTGAGATGTCATCGTTGTGTCATCACTTAAGTGGGCTTCAGAGTAAAAGTTTTTATTGAGTATTTGTGTCACTGGTCAGAATTCAACTTAAGCCGAGTCGAGGTACTGTTGCCATTTATCAGCTAATGGTTCGAGACAATTTAGACAAGTTTGATTCTTCCGTCAAGTTCAAGTTCAAGTATTTTTATCGTCACTTCACAGTTCACACGTGAGTATAAGCAGTGAGCGACAAACCTTTTGTGCAAAAACGCCCGACAGCCGACAGTAATTATAAAAGAAAGAAAAAGTCACGCTTGCAAAGTAGGTGCCAGACACGGCTAATTACATTCATGCTAACATGACAGCCCAAAGTAACCTGTATGGAAGTGTGTGTGTGGTGTGTGTGTGTGTGTGTGTGTGTGTGTGATTTCCTTCACGTTGTGTGTTTGTCAATTCGCGACGCCGCAAACTCATCATGCGAGCATTTACACTCTTGCAACTTTTATTGTCGATTTATTGTTGAGGTTTTGCTACGCCGGATATGAAACGCATAATTCCACACGGATTTTCATGTACAACGTTAATATAAAACACGTCTACCTCCGCATCAACACTACAGCATCAGCACAGCTAGGGTGTCTCTCTTCCTCTCTGCCTTCCCTTCCATTCTCTCTCTCTCTCTCTCTCTCTCTCTCTCTCTCTCCTCTCTCTCTCTCTCTCTCTCTCTCCTTGCCAGGCTTGGTACAGTCCGCTTGGTACAGTGCGTTGGTATGGCCCGTTGGTTCATTCATGGTAGGGGCATGCTAGAGGAATCAGGGTCCCCAGAATGACATACACACTATTAAAAGAATGTCCGTTTGCCATCTGAAACCCCAGCGGAGGGGGGGGGGGGGGGGGGGCGCCTGCCTGCCATGCTGGCAAGGATGTCACTCTACACACACACACACACATGCACGCACATACACACAAATGCACACACATGCACGCACACACACGCTTGCTCGCGCACTCATGCACACACAAATTAACTTATGCTCATACACACACACACACACATGCACGTTACACACACACACACACACACACACACACTGCTTGACCCTAAACCCACGGATGACCCAACTCTGCCCTTCATCTTGCGACCACAAATGCAAATCCCAGACTATTGTAAAGCTGTGTGTGTGTGTGTGTGTGTGTGTGTGCATGTCCGTGCGTGTGTGTGTGTGTGACAGTATGTCTGCCGTAGGGCGTTACCGATCACATTCAATTTCCCGTGAACTTTCTCATCGCCGTAATCTGATGGCAGCGCGTTGCTATATTTAATTCAACGCGAAACATCTGTGTGTGTGGGTGGGTGTGTGTGCGTGTTCATGTGTGTGTGTGTGTGTGTGTGTGTGTGGGAGGGGGGTCTTTGGGTCCCCCTTCACACATGCACACATGGGATCAGTGTGTGTGTGTGTGTGTGCCCCTGTGTGTGTGTGTGTGTGTGTGTGTGTGTGTGTGTGTGTGTGTGTGTGTGTGTGTGTGCGCGCGCGCACACTCGTGCACAAGGTGAGGCCATGCCGACTCTTGAGTGTGTTCTCGGTGGAGCAAAGATGGAAAACCTATCTAGTTTTCCTTTGTGTCACCCACTCCCTGCCACCCACCGCCCTCCCGCCCACCCACCCCCCACCCTCCCATGGTTTGAGAGCGAGGGGGAGAGAGAGAGTGGGGGGGCACAGCAGTTAAAACACAAAAAAAGGTTTTTTTTAAAGGACCTTAAAACGTGAGCGAGCGCACCAGTTTAAAAGCTTTGCTCGCGTTGAGTGTATTCAACAATTGAGAGGACGAACAGAGAGAGAGACAGACAGAGACAGAGAGACAGACAGACAGACAGACAGAGAGAGAGACACACACACACACACACACACATTGTAACACACTCAGCTAAGACAGGTGAAAACAAAAAAACACACATCCAATGACAAAAGAGTGCTTGTGTTTCCCGGCTAAAAGGGCTAATTGGACAGACGGACAGGGGGAGAAAGGGGGGAGATAGTGTAGGTGGAGGAGAGCGAGAGAGAGAAAGAAAGAGGGAGAGAGAGAGAGAGCGAGAGAGGGGTTCCAGGGTAGAGAAGAGACAGACCTGTGGTGGAAGAGAGAGACAGGCGGTCAGAGAGAGAGACAGAGAGAGAGATTAAATCCACTAATTGTGGGTGTGGCCGGGGTGCTAAGTGTGTCGCGCTACCTGTGTTGCTGACATATATCAGTGAGTGCAGCAGAGAGAGAGATTGAGAGAGAGAGAGAGAGCCCTTACACACTTCTTTTAGAGTCACACACACACATACACACACACACACCTTAGGTCTACTACCATCTCGTCCCAGCACACCTGCCTGCCTGCCTGGCTGCCTGACTGACTGACTGACTGACTGGCTGCTGGCTGCCTGCACCCCCAGACTCCAGCCCTCTGCTCTCCAGGGTACCACCACAGGTAAGACAAATCTCCCTCCTTTTCAGTCATACTTCTTCTTAACACGGTGACACGGTGCAAAAAGTACAGGAAAGATCAGCGATGATCGGCAACATCCATGTGTGTGTGTGTATAGTTTCTTAGTGGGAATATGAATTAATTATAGATATATTAATTATATATTAATTATTTTTGAGGGGGACAGGGTGGCTTGTGATTGTGTGTGTCATGTTATGTTGTGTATTTATATTGATATGTACATTTAGGTTTGTACTTTTGGTGATGTGTTGTGTCTTGGTCTGTATTGCATGGGATTAGGATGTAAAGCAAAAATACACAACGAATTCTTTCTAAAGTTTTTTCATTTAAGTAGAAATATCCCCGATAGATGGAATTGAGAGATTTAAGAATTAAAAGTGTGTCTATGACAAGTGGGAAAGTGTCCAGGTTAAGTTATCAGATGATTGCCAATTGCGTCACACACATGTTAAGTAGTTTAATTATTAAAATAGCTTGGCTATTAAAATGGGCGAGGACTGCCTCCCTCTTCTGACAGACCCCCCCCCCCCCACGTGAAGTGAGGGCATTATTATTATTGGAGGGCGGGGGGGGGGGTGTAATTTGTCATGCCAGAAGTAGTTTTTCAAAGTAACAGCGTGTTGGGATGCATTAGCGTGTTAAGTAGAATATAATTACCACGAGTATTCTGATGTCAAACAATCAACGGAGCCATTCCCGTTGGACTTGGTATGATGAAAATTGTAAAATTAGATGCAATTTAAGACAACTTTTAACCTTTAAAAACCCACAAGTAGCCAGTTTTTACTTTTGATGGTCAACGAAATGTGTAGAAATGTTTGACAAAAACAAAATCAAGAATTTGATGGGAAAATTCTGTATTTGACAGATATTTGACACACTAAAAATAGATTTTCCTCTTATAAGAAGGGAAAATTAAATCCTTTTTTTTCTCCTCCGGTGTATGAATGAAACTCTTGGGTAATCATGGGAATTCCCCCTCACCTGAGTTTTTAATATAGCTTTCACCATCATCATCGTCACCGTCAGAATGAGAATTCATTCACGCTTAAGACTCATTCATAAAAAAAACCAAACCATCACCACCCAGCAGCACACACATACCGCTCACACACACGGCTCACACACACACGGCTCACACACACGGCCCACACATACACACAGATCCCCAACACACCAACCATGCAAACAAGTCACAGGCTAGGGGGCTCCGGTCTCCCCCATACTTTGGGGGGGGGGGGGGTTATGGGGGAGCCCAATTTGCCCCAGTGTGTGACGGAGCTGAGCTGCAGGCGTGGAAATCTTCGCCCATTAGTGTGGAAAAGCAGGGCACTTCCCCTTGCAGTTGACTTTGGGTTAATTTAGCCTTAAACACACACATTCGCACACACACACACACACACACACACACACACACACATACACACACTCACTCTCGCACACTTGCACACACACACAACACACCTATGAACACACATGATCAATTACACACACACTTAAAACCACACTCACACACACACACAGACATATCTACAAGAGCTCAGACACACACACACACACACACACACACACACACACACACACAGCCTCTCCTCCTGACTGTCCAGCTAAGTGAGTCCCCGGAGTCATTCTGCCCTCGTTTTGCCGATTCCCAAAATTCCGAACCCAGGAAGCTGGAAAGAGCTGCAGTGCTGGGGACAGAGGTCAGCCCCATGGCATTCCCAGGAAAACATGACTTGATTGTTTATACACGTGTGTGTGTGTGTGTGTGTGTGTGTGTGTGTGTGTGTGTGTGTGTGTGTGTGTGTGTGTGTGTGTGTGTGTGTGTGTGTGTGTGTGTGTGTGTGTGTGTGTGTGTGTGTGTGTGTGTGTGTGTGTGTGTGTTCTGGTAATCATCACACATTGTGGGGACAACAATCTGTTTCCACAGTCACGTCATGGGGACCTTTTGTGGAGTGGGGACAAAATATCAGGTCCCCGTGAGGAAAACCCTTTTAAATGAATGCAGGAGTGATTCTGAATGTGCCTGTGTGGATTTTAGCATTGGCCCAAAACACATGTTTACCAGTCAGTGTGTGTATGTGTGTGTGTGTGTGTGTGTCTGTGTGTGTGTGTGTGTGTGTGTGTGTGTGGAGTGCTTGGTTGCGCCCCCTTATAGTTTCTGGCTGGTAATGCACTCACTGCTCCACACACACACACATATTATAAAAGGAAACTCTGCACACCTTTGAATCACTGACCACCTTACCTTATCTGTTTGTAATTTTATCAATAAAAAATTAGAAATTCATGCTTTTTTCCTTTCAAATCCGTTGCCCTCTTCTATCAAGCCAGGATTAGCAGCTGTCAACTAGATAGACGCCACAGAACTGTTGCTGCCCCCAGCAACTCCTAGTTGTTCACAACGCTCAGAAACGCATCCGTTGTTGTAATACAGAATGATTGGGTTAATTGGTTGTTGCTAGGGCCTACTGGGTGCTTGAAGTGGGACTAGTAACACAAACATTAGTTTTAGTAATACTTGTAAAACATTAGTAATAACTAGCCCCTATACCAAGCAACTGCCCTTGGTGCTCACAGAGGCTGGAGCAGTTTAATGAGTGGATGGATGGATAGTAATAACTTGCAGTCTTATATTAGAAGCAACTCATGTTAGAGCTAATGCAAGTGTTTCAAGTATCTTTAATATCAATTGGAATAACAAAGCTAAAGTTGCTAAAGCCATAATCACCACAGTAGTACTTGATTAATGGTTGTAATGTCTGATATAATTATTTGGACATACTATGTAGTAGGATAACTAGATGGATTTATTTCACTCATGTTTTGCCACTGGAGCAGCCTTGCGCCAAACTCTTGCAAGCACAGAATCCAAAATGTATCCAAAGAACATGATAAATACCGTTCTACAATATAATTATATCCATAGGTAGAGTGCAAATCATTGTACTCGTACTGTAGATGCTGGCATATACTGTAGACTGATATAGGATTCAGAACTTATTGGAATTCCAGCACACACTCTTCCTAATCCTTTCAATTATTCATTTATTCATTTAAGGTGGGCATCTTGTATTGTACCAGCAAAGCATGACTGTGAGAAGTGTTTAAGGGCTGAACCAGAAGCACTTCAGGACCAGGACTGGCAGAACCTGAAATTCAATGTTTATTACAGCCGACAAAAAGAAATGGCAACGAAAATAGATTGAAGATGACCAACTCTCTGGTCTGGCAGTTTTTGTTGACATTCTCATGTCTCAGCTAAGTTCTACTGAACATGTTGAGACCTTTGAGTTTTTCCTACCTTTATAAAAGCATTTTGAATGTTTTGAATTATATTGTTTTCTTCTAAAGTGCCAATAATAGCCAGAAATGTGAGTGAGTTATTTGAAAGGAAGCATATGTGAAAGTAGGGCTGGGCGATCTGGCAAAAAATATAATCATGATTTCTTTTATAACAATATATTATTTGAAAAGTATCCTGATTATGACAAATGAAGAAGACACCAGAGGGTTCATTAGTTCAACTTTAGAAGAGTTGAACAAAAATAATATTATTAATATTAAACACTGCAAACATGCTGTAATAGCCTTAATAAACACACCTTTCAAATATTAAAATGTAAATAAAACTGAAAGCTGGGCAGGCAAACATCCCACATGTTTTCCGAGGGAGACAAAAATAGTAAAACAAGTGGCTCAAATTCCCTGTGCAACTTTAAGATAAAATAAAGTACAAAATATGAATTGGTTAAATCAGAGGTGGGCAAAGTACAGCCTGTGAGCCACATAGCCAGTTGGCGTTGTTTAATTCCAGCCCGTCGGCCATTTACATTACATTACATTAACATTCATAGTGTGGTGTCCTGGTAGCACAGCGGCGGGAGTTGTCAGTTCTGCGGTCATGTGTTCAAGTCCTGCTTGGAGCGTGACTGGTGGGATTTGAACCAAGGACTGCAGAGCTGAAGGTAAGAACTCTCTCCGCTGTGAGACAGCACACTAAAGGCTGTTCCATACTCCGTGAGACGCGAGAACAAAGTTCTCGCACCTAGGGCCCCGCCCACAAAATGGCGTAATTTTGTTCTCGCAGACCTAGGTCAGGTGTTCTCGCAAGTTCTTCTCCCTTGGACAGCCTTCTCTTATGGTAAAGTTAAATACGCGAGCAGAACCCCCCCGTCAGAGGGGCTGGGGGGGGTGTTACACCTAAAGGCCTCTTGCTGACGAACGAGAGATTGCGACTCTTTTTTTGAATAAAGAAAGTGACTTGACTTTCTTGAAGTAAGTAGTTGGGTTACTGTCCCTTTGCGTCGCTGTTGGTAACCAACGCCTCGTGCCGTGGAATAAATGGGCGTGTCGAGACAAACACTGCAGACTGATTGGCTGTTGTCGTATTTATTTCCGGTGCATCATGCTTCTAGAACCTTTAGAAAGGGTGGCCCACAAGAATCACCATCCAACAGGGAAACCAGTAGGTGCAGCACGACACACAATAGCAAGGTAACAACCAACACGCACGGAGCAGTCTACACAGCAACGCCCATATCACGAGATCGCGACTGTCCTATCAAGCTACAACCAGACGAAGACAAGATGAACCAATTTCTATGTATTATACTGTGGTGTGTGTGTGATCGATGTAATGTTGTGTGTGTGTGTGTGTGTGTGTGTGTGTGTGTGTGTGTGTGTGTGTGTGTGTGTGTGATAGATTGTGTGTGTGATAGATTGTGTGCGTGTGTGTGTGTGTGTGTGTGTGTGTGTGTGCACATGTGCCAGCAGAGTGTTGAGGCAGTGGTGGTGATCAGCTGGAATAAAGAGCTGATTGTTCTGATCCACGGTAGCCTCACCTGGCAGACACCCCCCAAGAGTGGGAAATCACCTGTAGATGAGGACAAGGGTGTGGTGTGGTGTGTGTTTGTGTAGTTGTGTGTTGTGGTGTGTCAGTCTACTGTGTCCTCCTTAAGATGTCAAAGCAGGTTTTTTTCTCATTGAACTCTGGTACTTTGGACATAAAAATTGATTTGAACTTTTATTTTAGAATCTCTCTCTTCAAACTCTTTCCCCCCCCCCCCCCCCCCTCTCTCTCTCTTTCGTTTCCGTCGATCTATTTCCCGTTCGTGTATCGTTTTGTACCCAGCATGAATGTCTCTTCTTGTTGCCGTGGAAACGAGGTTGAATTGTTGTATCATGTGTGTGTTTTATTGTCATGGCAGGCCCGCCTCCCACATGTCTCCCTGCGTGACCTCTCACCTCTGCTTTTGTGGCGCTGCCGGCGTTGGCCGCGTTGCTGGCGTTCTCATCCTATTGGCTGGAGCTACGACGGCCCCGCCCCCGCGGGTTGCCATCTGCACCGTAAGTCAACAACGCGCCATCCCATCGACACACGTTGTGCTGTGGGCAGCCCGGCCTAGCGAGACAGCGTACTGGGTGACTAGAATGGTGGTAAAGCAGACAGAAACCAGGGCTACGGCATAACAAACTGAGCTATTTATTCCAAAATGAAGTAAGGAAAGGGGAGAGAGAGACAAAAATGCAACTAAAACCTTCCTCTTCTCTTGGGATCCACCAACAAGGCCATGGTTAGCCATTCACCATAACAGTCCACCAAATCTGTCTCTGTGTGTGTGTGTCTCTCTCTCTCACTCTCTCTCTCTCTCTCTCTCTCTCTCTCTCTCTCTCTCTCTCTCTCTGCAGCCTTCAACGTGACCATCCGCAGTGACCGGCGGGGCACGTGCCGCGGGGCCCACCTGGTGCACGCCTGCGTGGGCTACTGTGAGTCCAGCGCATTCCCCTCCCGCTACTCGGTGCTCGCCGCCTCCAACTTCACCCACAACATCACCTCCGCCTCTCGCTGCTGCACCATCAGCAAGGAGGCCAAGGTGAGGGGAGGGGAGAGAGGGGGGGAGAGAGGTGGGGTGATGGGGAGAGGGTAGTGGGTGATGGGATGATGGGGAGTGGGATGGGGGGAGAACAGGGTCTGGGAGGAGGAGGAGGGGATTGGGAGAGAGGGAGAGAAGTGGGATGGTGGAGGAGGAGGGGAGGGGGGAGGAGGAGAATGGGATGGGGCGAGAAGAGTAAGGGGAAGGGTGAGAGGGGGGGAGAGGAAGGGGGATGATCGGAAGTACGTTGTGGTGCATACGGGCATTTATGCATCGATATCATAATGGTCTTTGCTTTAGGTCAAAGTTCGCTCTGGATTGCCCGCGAGGTCGTCACCGACGACGACATCGGAAATCCGACGGCGATCGGCGGTGCCCGGTCGCGACATTGTTGCCGCAGAACTCCCGTTACTGACACGCGCCGACCGATCACAAGCCACCTCCCTCGCTACGACAGACCACGCTATTGGATGGAGGACAGGGGAGGGGAGGGGCTTGTTACCGTGGTAAAGTTATTTAAAATGAAACAGAAGGGGAGGTAGATCACGAGGGAGACAGAGGAGGTAGTTTGTGAGCGTGTGTGTGTGTGCGTGTGTGTGTGTGTGTGTGTGTGTGTATGAGCGTGTGAGGCCTTTAAACGAAAACTTGATTAACCCAACATCTGCATTGCTTCAGTATCAGTTACAGCATATCAACCCCCGGCTTACAGACGTCATACATTGGTGCTCATTAAATGTAGCTTTAAAGAATACCACTTTTGGGGGGCCAAAGTATAACAAATGAACGCCATGGTTGACAATGGCCTGTCCAATGTTTACAACGTTGCCATTAAAGCGTCATCAGTCAATCGTGGCGAGCAAAACGCTTCAACCCTTGGTTAGAACTTCGCAAAATAGCCGTATTCTTCCATCTCCTGCTGCCGTGTTTCATTGTTTGTTTGCAATAGACCAGTGCAATCATATCATATCAAAACTATACTTTGGTTTAAGCTCAATCTGAAGCTAACTTGTGTTTCTTTCTGTTTGTGCTGCAGGCTTGAGTTTTCATTTAAGAGTCTGTCAAAGTGAATCAATAATCACTGGTTTTCAGCAACTGTTTCAAATCATTTAAAATTTTCCGTTTTTCCGTTTTATTTGCTATACTTTGCCAGCAGTCCTTATACTATACATGCACACAACGCAACTCAACAGTACAACAGATTGTATGTCTATCTTTACATCGTAAAACAAAAATTAATAAGGAACACAATATATACATTGTCCACATTACATTCATTGATAATTTGATCAAAAGCAGTCATACTCAATACGAATATAGCACAATATTCGTATTGCTGTTTCATTCTTTCCAGTAACCACTAAACACGAGAGTCACAAGACTGAAAGAATGTACAAACTTAACTGTTATTTATATTTATGAATTTAGGAACATTTTGTAAATAGGCTCCTAATCTCTTGGTGTCGCCAGAATGTGGACAGAAATGAAAGGATGGCGAGAGAGAGAATGCACTGTATAAAGTCGTATTGCAATAAAAGTGTTATTCTGAATATCAACTTGTGTTTTTGGTTTGTTTGTGTTTTTTAATATATACAGTATATATCTTTCATAAATAGTCTTCTGTATATAATTTCATATTAGCGCGTCTGATAGACCTGACCAAGTAGATACACCAAGTAGACAGGTGGTAGTGTCTTCCAGTTTTACAAGGGAAAAGTACGACCAATCCAGTAAGCTTAAACGCAACCTTTAAGAGTTGGGATGTAACCGCCCAGACTGAACACTGTACCGGAAAACTAGCACTCGGACCCAGGGTCGACCCAAGAAGGAGGAGACAGAGGGAGGCGACCGCCAAAAGTCTGCCTCAGGGTCTGCTGGGTGGGTGGGGGTGGGGGGGGAATCCATTGGTGGTGCTTCAGGCGTCGCTACGGTAACACGACAAAATGTTCTCCCCACTGTACCCTTGTACATTGGCTTGCGTTGTAGATGACTCCCTCTGTAGGTTACGATCGGGGTCACCTGGTCACCTGCTGATTAAGCGTTGATGGCGCGACTCACCTGTCCCCTCTTCCTGCTCTTATTGAAGGACCCAGGGTCGACCCAAGAGGAGGAGACAGAGGGAGGCGACCCCAAAAGTCTGCCTCTGGTCCTGGCTGGTGGGTGGGTGGGTGGGGGGGGAATCCATTGGTGGTTCTTCAGGCGTTGCCACGGTAACACGACAAAATGTTCTCCCCACTGTACCCTTGCACCTATTGTACCCTGTAGGCTAAACACGGGCGATTGCGATGCATCACCTCTGATTGGCTGACGATCGGGGTCACCTGGTCACCTGCTGATTAAGCGTTGATGGCGCGACTCACCTGTCCCCTCTTCCTGCTCTTATTGAAGCGGAATCGAAGGAGGAGGAGTTTACACCAAGATGGCTGCTATGTGAATAAGGCCCATGGTGTGAACCAGCAGCTTCTATCTCTCTCGTTGTGTTGTATTGTATTGTTAATACGTATCGCGTTGACACCAAAAAGGAATGTGGTTGTAATGTTGGAACGTGTTACATGCCGAGAGCGCAGGATTGTGGAATGGGATTCATTTGTGTCCTATTGTTATATCTCCCCGTGAAAGTCATATCTTCATTAACTATGAGGTGTTGCTGTTGATAGTAAAAACAAAAACGCCATCACCAATAGATTAGAAATGTGCATACAAACATTTCTTTTATTGAGTTTTAAGTGCAATACACAAAGAGGTTAACTCAAACCATTCACACACTCTCTCTCTCTGCTCTCTCCCTCCCACTTTCTCTCACTCACACACTCTCTCTCTCTCCCTCACACACACTTACCCCCCCTCACCCCCCATATCAATTAATGACGAAATGAACCCAAACTGAGCACACAAAAAAAAAGAAACACCATCTCCGTGTCGACGGCCACCACCACCACCACACACGATGGCGGAGTGCCTTGCCCAAGGGCACCTGGCTCCTGCAATGGCGGTCAGAAGGTTTCCGCACTCGGGTTGTCCTGCCGTGGAGCAGGCGGCGGCAGTTGGCGTGGATCGCCACCGGGTAAGTGGAAGAGGCGGGGACACGCCGCCGCGGCAACGCGGCAGGCGGGCCGGTCTGCGTGGGGCCGCCGGGCGCGCGTACGTGCAACACTGCGGTGGTGGGCCGGTGGGATGAGGGCGGGTCCGGGCCGGGCTTCTGGCAGGAGAATATAACACGTGCAACACACGCACACAGAGACCATACACACCAGCACAAGCACCACCAAGCACACAGTCGATGAGGAGGCCAGGTCGGTTTTTGAGTCAGTGTCTCTCACAAGTGCATCAGAGGTCATCTTTGGTGTTTTTTTGCATTTGATTTGTGATTTGTGATGGCAAGTGCTGATGGTTTCTGAATGGGAAGAGTAATGAGCACATGACATGAATGAGAAGACTACATTACCCATAACATTACCCACCCTCTCATGTGTTACTGTTGCCTCAATCAGAGTTGTGCAAACCCTCCTTCTGTAGCCTTCCCTACTTCTCAACACGTCAGTCAGTTAGTGTGTGTGTGTGTGTGTATGTGTGTGTGCGCGTGTGCGAGTGAGTGAATGATTCAGTGTGTGTGTGTGTGTGTGTGTGTGTGTGTGCGTCTGTGTGTGTGTGATTCAGTGAGTGTGTGTTTGTATGTGTGTGCATGATTAGTGTGCGTGTGTATGATTCCTTGTGTGTATATGTGTGTGTATGTGTGTGTGTGTGTGTGTGATTCAGTGTGTGTGTGTGTGTGTGCGTGTGTGTGTGTTACCTCCCAGGTGTGGCAGCGGCCCCAGCAGGCCTCGGTGGTAATCTTCAGGCCCCTGCAGCCGGGCTTCTGCGCCACGAACGAGAACTCCCTGACCGCACAGCCCCGGAACTCGTGCAGGGCCGTCGCCACGGTGACCGACGACACCGCCATCCCGGTGGCGGCCAGGAAGGCGACGACGAAGAAAAGCGAGGAAGCGCGCAGATGCATCCTGGGAAATGAACAGCCGAGTGGTTAACTAGGAGGATGTGGATTGTTTTAATCACTGTTTTGGGTTACGAGGAAATACATCAGTGACTTATATATATATATATATATATATTGGCTATATGAGTCATTACCCATAAAACATTGCCTGATTCTATAAAATGTTTCATAAAATGTATATGTGGAAAAGTTTATGTCACAGCGGTTTGGGTGAATTAAAGCCACGGAGATAAACTGAGATCTGAATGAAGCGAGAGCGATTTGGCGCCCTCCTGTGGCCGCGGTGGTTACTGCAGGAAATGCGCTGCGACGGCGACGTGGATAACGAAGTAATTAAAGACGTGTTGTTGACTTATTATTATGATTATTATGATTATGATTATGATTATGATTATCTGTGTGTACAGTTTGTCGGCCTATATTACTATACATATATATAATCATGTGTCTGTCCTGTAATATTTGAGTATGTTTATATATATATACAGTATATATATAATATAGTTTCATATACAGTCGATTGTTTGTTTGATACTTTAAAAAATATACAAAAAATATAAAAAGCGGTGTTAACATTAACATTGAACATTTAAAAAAATACAACTTTATTCAAACTCTATCAAACTATCAAAGGGTGAACAGTGCTGCAGGCTCTATATTTGTTATTTTACAAAATAAATAAACATTGATTTTATAAAGAACAATTACAACTAAATACTGAAGGCTCCAATTCCACACCACCGATAACGTGGGGGCAATAAAATACAAAAATATAATCATAGAAAATAAATATAAAGAAATACATATAAAAATACCAAAAAATATCACAATGGCCTAATATAAAACCGCACTGTGTGCAATGATCACATAGTTTTAAATCACACACAGTTCTAAATAAGTCATGTATTAAAGTAACTTATTAAAGAGCCTACCTCCGTGATGAGGGCTCTGGTGGAGCGTCCAGCAGAGACTGGGACCCGCGCCGCCTGCTGGCTGCTTTTAGAAGGCCCACACTATGACGTCATAGAGGCCCCCAGCCAGAAATAATAATGTGAGTGAGTGCACTGGAAAAATACAAAATACAAATGCTTTTCAATGTTGTCTTAACCACACTGACTATCTCTCTCTCTCTCTCTCTCTGTACCCTCCCCTTTCTCTGCCCCCCCCCTTTCTCCCTCTCTCGCTCTCTCTCTCTCCCCCCTTCTCTCCCTCCCTCCCTCTCCTCCTCCTCCTCCTCTCTCTCTCTCCTAAAATGTAGTGTGTGTGTGTGTGTGTGTGTGTGTATGTGTGTGTGTGTTAGGTATATGTTAGAGTCGTGCTGTATATGATAATTACATCATAGGTCTAACGCAATGTATTTTCTGTGTGTGTGTGTGTGTGTGTGTGTTTTAGGGTTAGGGTTCCATATTAGTTAATATTAGGGTTAGGGTTTCATATTCATATTCTGTCTACCTTTTTAGGTGTCTCTGTGGTACAGTGACCAGAGTTCTTCACTAGCACTTGGGAGCTGTAGGTTCAAGTACTCCTCATCTTTTGTTTTAGGGTTAGGGCTTCATCTTAGGTTTAGGGTTTCATAGTAGGGTTTTGTTATAGGATTAGGGTCTCATATTAGGGTTTGGTTTTAGGGTTAGAGCTTCATACCGGGCTTTAGTTGTCTCTGTGGTACAGCGGTCAAACCTGTTGGCTAGCACTCTAGAGATGTATTTTCAAATACTCCTCATGTTAGGGTTTCATTATTCAGGTTATGCTTTCATATTAGGGTTAGGGTTTCATACTAGGGTTTGGTTTTAGGGTTAGGGTTTCATATTAGGGTTTGGTTTTAGGGTTAGTGTTTCATATTAGGGTTTGGTTTTAGGGTTAGTGTTTCATATTAGGGTTTGGTTTTAGGGTTAGTGTTTCATATTAGGGTTTAGTTTTAGGGTTAGTGTTTCATATTAGGGTTTAGTTTTAGGGTTAGTGTTTCATATTAGGGTTTAGTTTTAGGGTTAGTGTTTCATATTAGGGTTTAGTTTTAGGGTTAGTGTTTCATATTAGGGTTTAGTTTTAGTGTTACATATTAGAAATATAACGGCACTGCCACACATTTCAATGAAATGTAACCTATTCAGAACCATCCAACATACGTCAGTCGGATACTCGGTACCAAGGACGTGTTGTTGTTTAGGACATTGGTGGACATCACAGATATTGCGCCAAGGATGCGCAATGACGCTCCCGTGAGGCGGGGGCTCAGATCATTCGCGGTTCTGATGGGGGGGGGTGCTCCGTTAACTTGCGGTTCTGATGGGGGGGGTGCTCCGTTCATTCACAAAACTGACATTAAGACATTTTGATGTTAGATGATATGTTGTTCACAAAGTTCGTGAGGTTATAGTTAACTATTCGTCTTAACTAACTGATTTAAGTTGATGGATGTTAAAATCCGCACAAGATCGTTACATTTCCAAAAGACTTGAGGTCTCCATGGATAGAGACGGACTTTGGCGTGACTTGAAACTTAAGTGGATAACCAACAACTCTCGCAGCGCACCAACACCGACAACGATCTGGTCCGAGGCTATGGTCCGTTGCACTGACTCTAGCGGTGTCTAGTCTGGTCTAGTGTTGACTCTAGTCTAGAGTCTCGAGTCAAGACTGTAGCAGCTAGTGTGTCTCGATGTCGTGCAGGGCTGCCAAGACACAGTTGGCCGGCCATGGAATCACATTTATGAATGAAAGTGTATTACAGTCATAAGTCTCGTACAGAAAAAGTTACAGTGGAGCTGATAAAGTGTCCACCTGCCACATAGGCCTATATTCTTCTCACTACCTGTTCTGTGTAATTTGAAAAATCCGTTAATTCGCGGTTCTGATGGGGGGGTGCGCTGTTAATTCGCGGTTCTGATGGGGGGGTGCGCTGTTAATTCGCGGTTCTGATGGGGGGGTGCGCTGTTAATTCGCCGTTCTGATGGGGGGGTGCGCTGTTAATTTGCGGTTCTGATGGGGGGGGGTGCGCTGTTAATTTGTGGTTCTGATGGGGGGTGCGCTGTTAATTTGCGGTTCTGATGGGGGGGGGCGCTGTTAATTCGGTTCTGATGGGGGGGTCGCTGTTAATTCGCGGTTCTGATGGGGGTGCGCTGTTAATTCGCCGTTCTGATGGGGGGGTGCGCTGTTAATTCGCCGTTCTGATGGGGGGGGTGCGCTGTTAATTCGTGGTTCTGATGGGGGGGGTGCGCTGTTAATTTGCCGTTCTGATGGGGGGGTGCTCCGTTAATTGGTGGGGACATGTCCCCAGCGTCCCCACTAAATTCTACGCCCATGCTCGGTACCATGCGCAGTTTCTATTAAACATCCATAAACGCCAACTCGGTCTCATCTCTTTATTTCAATATTCCTTGGCTAAGAATATTACAAGGTTAACGTTGCGTTGCCAAAGTGGTATCGGTGCGGTTGTATCGGAGTAGTTTAACGAGTACGAGTACATGAGCACAGTATTCTTCTATTTTAATGACTTTTCAGAGAATACAAGCGTTCTCTAACATTTTAAGTCCACTTAGCCTGCAAATTCAATGAGACGTGACAGACAGACAGACCAGTTCTGTAAGGCATGTTTCTAAAAACGATCTTAAATTATACCTTCACAAACATACATGACCTTGCTTCCAATGCTTTCCTCCTCATTCCCACTTTCTAATTGATAGTTTTGTGTTGTCCAGAAATTTGTAGTGTAAATTTGTATTTTTCTATGTTGTCGGCCGTTTTTTTATTATTTTTTTTAATGTTTGTTTTCAGTTTTATAAGCCTATGCTCAACTCTTGTCTGTTTATTGCTTGCATAGTAACTGTATGTTGAATATATGTCTTCAAGTCTTGGACCGCAGGAAGACTAGCTGGTCGTCAGGGCGACCTTGTAATCAACAAATAAGAACGAAAACAGCGACAGAGAAAGAAGAGACGCAGTGACACACAGACTCGGGACACGCACACACAAGAGTGTTTTCTCAAAGTGAGGTTTCATTATTTTTTAGCACATAGTTTTGTTTTGGACTTCTTTTTTTTTTTTCTCCTCCAATCTACAACCCCCACCCACCCACCCTCTCCCACCCCACCCTGCAACCTCCCACCCCACCCAAGCCCACCCCCACCCACCCCTAGTAACATTAGGTACAGTAGTAGTAAACCTTTATACATTCAAACACCATCTCCTCCGCCCCCCACCACCACCACCACCACCACCCTCACACCCATGCCCTCGCCGCCAGCACTATACTAAGTTGGTCCCCAAAATATACATTTTCTTTATCATCATCGTCCTCATCGTGTGTAAGCATTGCGTCTGTTTAAAAAAGCGACAAACGCAAGCTTCCCGCAACGCGACAGACCGAAGTCCGAACTCCGTAACCACGGCAACACGTTGGTTGCCGCGCGTCGGGATTCCTGCGTGTTCCCTGTTTGTTGTTCAGTTGTTCAGACTTATTGCCGTCATTCAACCCTTCCTACCAGTCAAACCTGTTGGCTAGCACTCTAGAGATGTATTTTCAAATACTCCTCATGTTAGGGTTTCATTATTCAGGTTATGCTTTCATATTAGGGTTAGGGTTTCATACTAGGGTTTGGAATTAGGGTTAGGGTTTCATATTAGGGTTAGGGTTTCATAATAAGGTTTGGTTTTAGGGTTAGGGTTGAATATTAGGGTTTGGTTTTAGGGTTAGTGTTGTGTTCTGGTTTGGTTTTAGGGTTAGGGTTTCGTATTAGGGTTAGTGTTTCATATAAGGGTTTGGTTTTAGGGTTAGGGTTTCACACTAGGGTTTGGTTCTAGGGTTAGGGTTTCATACTAGGGTTTGGTTTTCCAATCTGGCCATTCACAAAACTGACATTAAGACATTTTGATGTTAGATGATATGTTGTTCACAAAGTTTGTGAGGTTGTAGTTAACTATTCGTCTTAACTAACTGATTTAAGTTGATGGATGTTAAAATCCGCACAAGATCGTTACATTTCCAAAAGACTTGAGGTCTCCATGGATAGAGACGGACTTTGGCGTGACTTGAAACTTAAGTGGATAACCAACACTCTCGCAGCGCACCAACACCCGACAACGATCTGGTCCGAGGCTATGGTCCGTTGCACTGACTCTAGCGGTGTCTAGTCTGGTCTGGTGTTGACTCTAGTCTCGAGTCAAGACTGTAGCAGCTAGTGTGTCTCGATGTCGTGCAGGGCTGCCAAGACACAGTTGCCGGCCATGGAATCACATTTATGATGAAAGTGTTATTACAGTCATAAGTCTCGTGCAGAAAAAGTTTACAGTGGAGCTGATAAAGTGTCCACCTGCCCACATAGGCCTATATTCTTCTCTGTATCTCTAATTTGACCAAAATTTAAACAAACTATCTTCTATTTTAATGACTTTTCAGAGAATACAAGCGTTCTCTAACATTTTAAGTCCACTTAGCCTGCAGATTCAATGAGACGTGACAGACCAGTGACAGACCAGTAAGGCATGTTTCTACAAACGATCTTAAATTATACCTTCACAAACATACATGACCTTGCTTCCAATGCTTTCCTCCTCATTCCCACTTTCTAATTGATAGTTTTGTGTTGTCCAGAAATTTGTAGTGTAAATTTGTATTTTTCTATGTTGTCGGCCATTTTTTTTTGTATTTAAATGTTGGTTTTCATTTTTATAAGCCTATGCTCAACTCTTGTCTGTTTATTGCTTGCATAGTAACTGTATGTTGAATATATGTCTTCAAGTCTTGGGACCGCAGGAGACTTAGCTGGTCGTCAGGGCGACCTTGTAATCAACAAATAAGAACGAAACCAGCGCAGAGAAAGAAGAGACGCAGTGACACACAGACTCGGGACACGCACACACAAGGAGTGTTTTCTCCAAAGTGAGGTTTCATTAATTTTTTAGCACATAGTTTGTTTTTGGACTTCTTTTTTTTTTTTTCTCCTCCAATCTACAACCCCCACCCACCCACCCTCTCCCACCCCACCCTGCAACCTCCCACCCCACCCAAGCCCACCCCCACCCACCCCTAGTAACATTAGGTACAGTAGTAGTAAAACCTTTATACATTCAAACACCATCTCCTCCGCCCCCCACCACCACCACCACCACCACCCTCACACCCATGCCCTCGCCGCCAGCACTATACTAAGTTGGTCCCCAAAATATACATTTTCTTTATCATCATCGTCCTCATCGTGTGTAAGCATTGCGTCTGTTTAAAAAAGCGACAAACGCAAGCTTCCCGCAACGCGACAGACCGAAGTCCGAACTCCGTAACCACGGCAACACGTTGGTTGCCGCGCGTCGGGATTCCTGCGTGTTCCCTGTTTGTTGTTCAGTTGTTCAGACTTATTGCCGTCATTCAACCCTTCCTACCAGTATACAAACGTCCACTTTCATTGAGCCCTCCCTCCCTCCCGCTTGCCTTCCACGTTTCTACGTTTTACAGACGGATTTGTTCGTAGGACAAAAACAAAACAAAAAATGGCTTCTACCGACGGTGAAGGAAGAAAAAACAAAAAAAAACGCCTTTGGAGAGAGCAGCTTTCGCGACGCTCCGGATAAATCATTTGAGCGCTCTGAGATAGAAGAGATAGAAGTAGTTACAAGGTGGATCCGTGTAGAATCGAGCAGGTGTGTGAATGTGTGTGTGTGTTTGTGTGTGTGTGTGTGCGTGTGTGTGTGTGAGTGGGGTTGGTTGGGGGGGGGGGGGGGGTATCCGATCTCTAATGACCTACCTTTAATCCCACCTACAGTATAAGTAACGATCAAGCGGTCGATAAACGATAGCGAGGACACAAACGCAACAAGTTGACAGCAGTCAGTCAGACAGTCCGGGGGGAATCAACATCGAACCAAACTAGTGTTTCAGATCCAGGCGGGGCAGCATCGGATTAGCGTGTCGACCGTCTGGCGTGGTGGTAGGAGTGTGTGTGTGTGTCGTGTCGCGTCGCGTAGCGGTAACGCGGTAACGCAAAAGGTTAGCGCATTTATAGCGCAACAGCCGATGGGATCCGCGCGGACGCGATCGTGTTCTGTTTCTGTTCTGTTCTCTCTCAAAAAAATGATTTAAAACGTGACCGCAGAAAATTCACTGCTACACACTTGACTGCTACAAAATCTATTACCTTTTATTGCATACACTGAATCAATAATCAATAGATTTGACTAAAGCTATACTTAAAAAGAAACAGAAAACCGTTGATGACGATGAAAGCTAAAATGTGTAAATCGTTCGGGTCATGGGGGCGGGGCTTTGTGATTGGAGTCGGTTAATTGGCAGTAACGATTCGATTAAAGTACGTGATTTTGACTATGGGGTGATTCGAGGAAAGACAACCAAAGTACCCAAACAACGAATGTCCGAATGTCTGTACGATTAAATATAGGATGTTCAAGCAGTGTTCTTAGTTTATGATACATTCAGCCTCTATCCCCGTTCTACAGGAACAAGAGAAGAGAGAGATGGACATATCGATTTTCGCCCTATCTACGAAAAAAAACCCCAAACGGTTTCACTCACTACAACACACGGCATTCGTGTCTGAATTGTGCATGTGTGCAGCACACACACACACACACACACACACGCACACACACACACGCACACACACACACGCACGCACCCACACACACCACAATCTTCTACTAAGGTACCCATTTCCTGATCAAATGGAAAATAAATAGCATTTGTTTCATTTTGACACAAAATGACGATAAACCAATGGCAACAAAGAAGAAAATAAAGAAAACCAATAAAAAAAACATTCTTCAAAATGATTTACAAGCAAAGAACCTTTTTAAGACAATGTGATAAAATATCAAGGGACACAAGTTTAACAGCAGAGACTGGGGGTGGGGGGTGAAGGTCAAAGGGCAACCTAGCCCAGCATGGCTACTGTTGATCCACATGAAAGAAAAGGGACACACGCCACACACACACACACATTTTCCTGAAAGAATGAAAATATTGCTAAAATAACGTTATATCTGGTCACCCCCCTCAAAAACACAAACACCCACACACACCAATAATACAACAATCAGAAGGAAATGTACAGGTGTTGTTTTTTTTTGTTGTTGTTTTTTCGTTCCGGGTTCCGAGGTCGGAAAAAATCAAACTTTGTGTTTTGTGTTTGTTCGGTTTTTGTGCGGTCTCCCGTCGCGCCGACGAAGACGCGTGCAGTCGTGAGTCTTTTTGAATGCGTTTCGTTCGGATTTTATTCTTTTTTTTGTTCTCTGTTGTCAATCCAGTTTATTCGTAGCCTACGTGAGTTCAGATACCAACCTGTTGTGTCCACAACAAGTCAAGTGAGTCACAGAAAATGGCCACTTCCCGCCATATTTGACGCAACACTTTCGTTTTTTGCCAGTGGTATACGCCCACTGCGGCCACAAATATCGGGGAAAAAATGTCCCGAGAAAAAAAAGACGGAAAAATGAACACAGAAATCCGGTTACATTCCTTTTCCTCGATGAGGCGTTATGACCCTTAACTGACGGTAAACACAAAACTAAAAACTAAAAAACTAAAATAATGTCAATAACCAACAAGGGCGGCATTCTCCTCTCCGAAGTTTCTGCTACACTATTGTTTTCCGCATAATACATGACAGAAATATTACTTTCCAGAGACAGATTCATATAGAGCTATATATATTTATATATATAGATGTATAAAAAACATATCATAGTCATCAAATCTTTGCCAAGAGTAGTGTTACAGTAAGGAGGAGTACGAAGTGAGAGTGTGGAGTTTTTTTTTGTTGGTATTCGGTTTACGCTGACGATTTTTTACGCTCGTCCTGGTCACGGTAACCAACGGCAACCTGGAAAGAAAGTCCAAAGTTTTACTCGGGTGACCAAATCCAGCGCATGCATTGATCGGCTTTGTGTGTCTTTGTGTGAGTGTGTGAGCCCAAATAAAAAAAAATACACATCCATCACGTATGCAAAGTAGAGAGGGGGATTATTATTTTTTTGGTACATTGAAAAGTTCGCTCTTAAATAAACCACAGAAAGAGATACCTGCCTTCACGGCCAATCAGCGGAGCCGTTCCACCTCGTTGACCACGCCTTCCAACCAATCAAACGCGAGCACACCTGTGCCATTGTCTCAGTGTGTGAGAATAGCACACACACACAACACACACACACTAAATAGAGTGCATTAATGCCTGAAATATCATACTGGGACCTAAGTACCTACGTTTCCATTTGTTTTGTTAAGTGTTGAAAAAGCAAACTGCATCCTGTTTGTTATTATTATTAATACAGTTAACATTATTAATATTATTATTGTTATTATTATTGTGTAGGGCCGTGTCAACTTGAAGCAAGCACATTTTCAAACTTCACCTCCACTCAAACCAGTTGTCAAAAACATGCCAGTCTGTGCTTTAGGATATGTGTATTTCCAACTGAAAAAGGTGTAAACAAAATACAAATATTTTAAAAAATTGAAATAATAAATACATAAATACATAAATACATAAAATGAAAAAAAAGAAGCCAGTTTCGCACAAACTCGTGGACAGGAAGTAGAGGGGCCAGTCAGTGGCGTTTCTGACAGAGCACCGCCCTCGATGACCCGGATAGATTACCGTAAGTTACATAATATACACTTTCACTCGCTTGCTTTTTTCTTTCTTTAATCAAAAAGGGGCTTGCTTGCTTGCTTGCTTGTTTGTATGTTTGTTTATTTCTCAACCCATGCCTACGAACGGATGAACGGACAAACACACACACACACACACACACACACATGCAGACACACACACACACACACACACACACACACACACACACACACACACACACACACACACACACACACACACACACACACACACACACACACACACACACACACACACGCACACACATACATACACAACACATAGAGACAGACACACACACCACACACACACACACACATACGAACCATGCACACACACACACACACACATATACTGGAACAGAGAGACAAACACACACAGACACACACACACACACACACACACACACACACACACACATGACTGAAGTTCATTCTAGTGGTGTTATTTCTGTGTTCATCAGTTCATTCATCCTAAATCAACCCTTACCTAATGCCGTTTCCTTACACCCTCCCCCTCCTCCCCCTGTCTCTCTCTCTCACTGTGATCCTAATCTCTCCCTTTCCTCTCGCTACCCCTCCCCTCGAGTTAACTCTCTGTCTCCATCTCTCCTCTCCACCCTCTCTCTCTCCTTTCTCTCTCCTCTCTCCCCATCCCCTTGACTTGACCCTCCCCCCTCTCTCTCTCTCCCTTTCTCTCCTCTCTCTCTCTCTCCCTCTCAGAAACAGTGTGTGTGTGTGTGTGTGTGTGTGTGTGTGTGCCAACCAAAGATTGACAACAAGAAGAAAGCCTTTTGATCATGTTTCCCCCCTGGGTGGACGTTTCATTAGAGCATATTTGAAATGTGTGTCACCCGTGTCATTTTTTAGTCGTATATAAGATCACACTGTAATTCCATCTTTAAGTCTTCCTCCGTCATCCAGTGACAAACTTGTCTCCCTCTCTCACTCTCTCCCTCTCTCCCTCTCTCACTCTCTCCCTCTCACTCTTTTTCTTTGACCGTGCTATTGCCTCCTCTCCCCTACTCCCCCTTCTCCTCGTTCTTCTTCTCCTCCTCCTCTCCCTTCCCACATCCTCCTCCTCCTCCACCTCCTCCATCTGCTCCTGCTCCCCCTGCTCCTCCTCCTCCTCCTCTTCCTCCTCTTCCTCCTCGCCCTCCCCCACCTCCCCAACAGGGAGATGAAGCGGGGGCGGGAGCGGGCGGAGCTGTGGCGCGGCCTGGAGGAGCACCAGGAGCGCCGGCTGCAGATGGCGTCCGAGGCGGCGCGCAACCAGCGCAACCTCCACCTCCTCTCTCTCCTCTCTCTCTCTCTCTCTCTCTCCCTCTCTCCCCTCTCCTTTCTCCCCCTCTTTCTGTCTCTTTGTTCTCTCTCTCCATCCTCTTCTTCCCTCTCCCT
This sequence comes from Coryphaenoides rupestris, assembly GCA_002895965.2. Classification (NCBI taxonomy): domain Eukaryota; kingdom Metazoa; phylum Chordata; class Actinopteri; order Gadiformes; family Macrouridae; genus Coryphaenoides; species Coryphaenoides rupestris. Next base: position 23,801 of record PIJE02000564.1, on the reverse strand, counting down.
CTCTCTCTTTCTCTCTCTCTCTCCTCTCCTCTCTCTCTCTCTCTCCTCTCTCTCTCTCTCCTCTCTCTCTTTCTCTTTCTCCTCTCTCTCTCCTCTCTCTCCCTCCCTCTCTCTTTCTTCTCTGTTCTCTCTCTCCATCCTCTTGACTTGACCCTCTGCCCCGTCTCTCTCTCTTTCCCTTTCTCTTTCTCTCTCCTCTTTCCCTTCTCCTTTCCTCTCTCTCTCTCCTCTTCCTCTCTCCTCTTTCGTCGCGCAACCAGCGCAACCTCCAGGAGCGGGGCGGCGGGGCCGGAGGAGGCGGGGCCGGAGGAGGCGGAGGCCAGGGGCCCGGCGGCGGCGGCGGCCCGGCCTCCCCGCAGACGGCGCTCGCCGGCCAGCCCGACCCCGAGCCGCGGGGGGCCCCCTCTGGAGGAGCCGCCGGAGTCTCCGCCTCCTCGTCCTGCGGGGGCGGGGCCGGGGGCGGCGCCGGGGAGTGCGCCTCTTAGGAAAAAGCGAAAAGAAAAGAAAAAAAAGGTCTCGTGTAGCCAGGGTGAACTAGGGGAGGGGAGAGAGAGAGAGAGGGAGAGAGAGAGATAGAGAGAGAGAGAGAGAGAGAGAGAGAGAGAGAGAGAGAGAGAGAGAGAGAGAGAGAAAGGGGATGGAAGGCTAGGTGGAACCCTGTAGAGTGTAGCGAAGACCAGCGGCAGGATGACCTGGCAGTTCTCCTCGATGAGACTCAGGATGTACTCGTTGTTCCAGAAGTACAAGGCCCGCTCTGCCACCTGCACACACACACACACACACACCACACTCACTAGTAGTACTACAGGTACACGGCAGTACTAGTATCACTGGTAGTACTACAGGAATACTGCAGTACTAGTATCACTAGTAGTACTACAGGCATACTGCAGTACTAGTATCACTAGTAGTACTATAGGTAAACTGCAGTACTCGTAGCGTACGAAGTAGGGGCTGGTGTTTAGGAGGTAGGGGATAGGAGGTAGGAGGTAGGAAGTATGTCAGTAAGTAGGAAGTAGGAAGAAGTAGGAAGTAGGGAATAGTGGGTAGGGGGTAGAAGGTAGGGTGAAGGAAGTAGGTTTTAGGGATAGGAGGTAGTGGGTAGGGGGTAGAAGGTAGGTTGTAGGGGGCTAGGGGTAGGGTGTAGGGGATAGAAGGTAGAGGGTAGGAAGTATGGCATAGGAGGTGGGTTGTAGGAGGTAGGGTCTAGGGGACAGGAGGTAGGAGGTAGGGAGGAGGAGGTTAGGAGCAGGAGGTGGGAGGTAGGAGGTAGTGAATAAGAGGTAGGAGGTAGGAGGTAGGGTGTATGGGGTAGGAAGTAGGAGGTAGGGTCTAGGGGATAGGAGGTAGGGTCTAGGGGATAGGAGGTAGGGTCTAGGGGCTAGGGGGTAGGGTCTAGGGAATAGGAGGTAGGGGACCAGAACCTGGAAGTGTGGGCTGGAGATGCAGGCGGAGATCTGCTTGAAGAGAGGCTCCTGGACTCTGATGAACTGAGACGGCTCGATCACGTCCAGGATCTCCTCGATCTCGCCCAGGAACATGACCTGCACACACGCACACGCACAACGCACGCACGCACACACACACACACACACACACACACACACACGCACGCACGCACACACACATGGGCACACAACACACAAGCATGTGAGCACGCATACATACACACGTGGACACAAGATTGACACGCACACCGTCAGAAACACGTACAGATGCAAAATAAACACACTCACACACACACACACACAACAAACACAAACATAGGCATGCAATAAAGGCACAGACACACACACACACACACACACACACACGCACACACAAAATAAACACACACACACACACTCCCAAGCAGCCAACACAAAACCAAGACAACATGTCCATGAAGTCTCTCATTCCCTAAATATCCGATAATGTCGCACGGTTTGTTAACGCAATAAAGAAAATTAGTTTTGTTGTTATGGACAATGCTCCGAGATAAACACAATCCTAATCCCCCCCGTTTTCCATTGCGTTTAAATGGTGGGAAAGTCTGCGGAAGACAAAAAGCAAAAGCAGCGACGAAAATACATGGAAAGATCGCGTTTGAGCTGTTTAGAATGAAAGCAGGTCTCACTGTGTGACTAACAGACAGGCACCCCAGGGGACCTCACACACACACACACACACACACACACACACACGTGTACACACACACACACACACGTGTCCGCACACACACACACACGTGCATACACAGAGACACACACACTGATGTCTGACCTCTTTCTGAGTGCAGGTCTTTGGCCAGTATTTCAACAGTCCTCTGATGATCTGGAGTTGGGTACAGTACAACACACACACACACACACACACACACACAACATATGGATTATGATTATGGATTATTGATTATGGGATTACGAGATACTGTTAATTAACAAAGAACCTGATCGGCCATCTTGTTTTCAAGCCATACGGTAGGATGAGGTACTTACGTATTCAGTGACCGTAGCGTCTTTCTCCATGAACTGCACCACACAGTAGGCCAGCTACACAGGAGACACACACACACACACACACCACACACACACACACACGTTAGTATGCACACACAAGGTCACGCCGATGCACACACATAACACACACACACATGCACAGACTCACACATACAGACAAACAAAGGCACGCGTACACACTCACACATGCAGGCTGAGAAAAACCCAGCAAACACACACACACAGGCACAGACACACACACATGCGTTCACACGCCCACACACACACACACACATGCACACACACACACACACACACACACACAAACACGTTGGAAACATGTACACAGACGCTCAAACTGACACGGTATGCACACACACACACACACACACACGTTGACTCACAAACAAGGGAACACACACAGGTACGCTCAAGCCAGAAACATGGACACACACACACACACACACGGGCGCACAAACACACACACAGTTTTTCTGAAGTTGACAGGGAGACAAAGAGATCTTAACCCTTATCCCACAGGATTACACGTAAAGAGACATTTTCCAAGGGAAGAGTGTGTGTGTGCGTGCGTGTGCGTGCGTGTGCGTGTGTGTGCGTGTGCGCGTGTGCGTGTGTGTGTCGACGCGCGCGTGCGTGTGTTATTGCAGTCTCACCCTCCACCCAGGATGGTTGCCGTGGCGAGTGGGCACCGTGGCGACGGAGAATGTGTGTGTGTGTGTTTACTTTCGGAAGGAGTGATGTCACACACACACACGCGCACACACACACACACACACACACGCACGCACACACATACACACACACTCCCTTAAGGGCAATCAGAGATAGAGTGAGGACATCCCCTGCTTCCTTCCTCTCTCTCCCTCTTTCAATCTCTCTCTCTCTCTCTCTCTCTCTCTCTCTCTCTCTCTCTCCTTTTTTTTGCCTGCTTATTCTAATCCTAGTTTCCATCTTTCTGTTTCGCTGTCCTTCCCGCGACCCAGAGATCACGTTGTGAACTTCATGACGACGACGAGAGTCTGAGACTTGGCCCGCCGGACGCTTCGTTTGTCGGTCGACTTTGTCGGAATATTCCCGTATTGCCGCCGTTTAGATCATCTGTTGACGCGCGTCGTCCCACGCGAGCGCAAGCTAATGTCAAAATGCTACAATGACTTAAAAACAAAACACGCGCGACGATGATAAGGCACGATAATGACGCACGTTTTATCCGCTCGCAAACGACGGACCGAGAGGAGGAAGTTCAAGCGATGACATTCTCCCACCCATCCAGCCATCATCCATTCATCCATCCATCTATCGT
>PIJE02000564.1:0-12500 GCA_002895965.2 Coryphaenoides rupestris | reverse complement strand
TAATTCTTCCCCGTCCACCGTGGCAACATTTTGAGAGCACTTACAAACGAATCCAAGATGCACACATGCACACACACACACACACACACACACACACACACACACACACACACACACACACACACACACACACACACACACACACACACACACACACACACACACACACACAGAGGGTGACTTTCTGTAAAAGAAAACGCGTGTTATTTTTATGCCGCCACACAGCCTGGCTCTGCTAGTGGGTGGTGGTGGTGCTGGTGGTGGAGGTGGTGGTGGTGCAGATGGAGGCGCATAAGCACTATAGGTATACACATATACACATTCACCACCATCATCCACTCACACACTCACCTAACGATCCCTTCATCGCCGAGCTCATTATCTCTCCCCCTCCCCCTCCACCTCCCCCTACTCCTCCCCCTCCCCCTACTCCTCCCCCTCCCCCTCCTTCGCTCTGCGTTAACGACCTCATCCTAACGATCATCTGGGCTTTTCATTTCGTGACTTTTCTCTCGAAATACCATATTTGATGGCGCGGGTTCATACTCGTTATGCTAATTGGAGCCACGCACCCCCCCCCTTAACGTCAACCGCTGTTTACATGAGGCGCCGTCGCCGTGGCGATGTCGATGGAAAAGGCGTGGTTTTTCGTTGCGTTCGTTTTTGCACGTGTTCATCCCAGGTGAAGATCGAAGGTTCCTCACAGCCGCGCGATAAAACAACTGGAAAGAGCTGCTCTGCTAATAGTGTGTTCGAGGAAGACGTCAACCTTATCAGAATCAGAATCGAAATCAGATTCAGAAACAGATTTATTTTTTATTTTTTTTAACGTTTAGTTGGACTTCAGGACCATGGACAGAACCCGCTGGACAAAAGACAAAACATTATACAGTACATTTAGAAATTGGGTGGGTGGGGTTGGTTAAAGGGGCGGAGCTACGGACCTGCAGGACGAACTTCTGGTCCACGTAGCGTTTGGCCATGGAGGGCTGGAAGTCTGGGCTCTCCAGGAAGCGAAGGAAGAACTCGTACACCAGCTGACACACACACACGCGCACGCACACACACACACACACACACGCACACGCACGCACACAGACGCACACGCATACACACACACGCATACACACGCACACACACACGCACACACACAGACGCACACGCATACACACACACGCATACACACGCACACAGACACACACGGGGACACACACACACACACACACACACACATATATACACGGACAACAAAGAGGCAGAGGTTAGCTACAGTGTGTGTGTGTGTGTATGTGTGTGTGTGTGTGCGTGTGTGTGTGTGTGTGTGCATCTGCGTGCGTGCGTGCGTGCGTGTGCGTGTGTGTGCGTGTGTACCTGCAGGTGAGGCCAGGAAGCCTCCAGCGTGGGCTCGTCTTCCTCGGGGTCAAACTCTGGGTTTTCGCTGGGCGGAAGAGTCCGGAAGATATTTACGGAGATCTTAAAACGTACAAAATGGAGGAGGAGGAGGGCGGTGGAGGGAAAGCGACAGATGGGCAAAACACATACAGACGTGTGAGGATGGAAACAATCAAATAAAAAAAACAAACAGGGAAAGAATTGATGATAAAATAAACGGGTGGCGATGTGCGAAAAAGCGACAGATAAGCAAGAGAGAGGAGGAGAAGAAAAATTGTCAATCCACCAACTGTACAGTAGACCAGTTTACCTGTCGGTACAGTCCAGTCCACTGGGGAGGCTGGAAGACTGATCATACATCATACATCTCGGTGGACATTCCCACTTGTGATGTCACTAGACGGCAGTCACATGTCGCAATTGCAATGGCTAATCACACTCACACCTGGTGGCATAATAATATGTCCCCTTTAAGGCATCCGGGATAAACCAGCCGCCATCACCACACACACACACACACACACACACACACACGCACGCGCACACACACACACACACACACACACACACACACACAACACACACACACACACACACACGTACTCTAGACAGCGCTAAACATGTTAGCAGTGATCACGTGCTCCGCCTGCATAACATCTCCAAACTCTACACACCAATCAACCGGTTTTGCTCGACAACTTCCCGTGTCCTGGACCTCGTCGTCGTGGTAACACGTACACGTATCGGGAACGCTGCTGCGTACAGTCAATGAGTTAGCAACGAGTTAACGACGAGATGAGTTACTTCACGACGCGTCCAAGCAAATATTGGACCGGACTCAACACTTTTCACTTTTCTTCTTCTTCTTCGGAAAGGACCGTTTCTGGCGAGCGGCGTCCCCTCATTCCGTCGCGGCTCCCGCCAAAAATAATATTATCCATCTGTCCTCTCTACCTTGTTATTCAATCGGCGCTTTACAGACAGATTCTCTCGAGCGTCTCGCGAGTATTTTCCCCCAACGGGCGGGAAATACTCGTCTTGTCGATAAACTACTGGTGTTCAGCGTTTTGTTTTGTGGAACTAGGACACACACACACCGCCGCACAATCCACCTCCCACCGCCTCTCTCTCTCTCTCTCTCTCCTTCGGTGAGCAGCTGAAGTCCAGAGCTACCTCCTCCACCTCCTCCTCCTCGACCTCCTCTACCTCCTCCTCCATCCACTACTGCTGAGTACCACCGAGATGTCCGACTTACGCTTTACCGACACATCCGCTCCCTCTCCTCCTATCCTACACCACATTCATCATCCCTCCAGCCATTTATTTTGCATTACTGTCCTCCCCTCTCTTCCCCCCCTCCCCTCCTCCCCTCCCATCTCCTCCTCTTCCCTCCCCTCTAGTCTCTCCTCATTCCTCCCTTCCTCCTCTCCTTTCCTCGCCTCTCCTCTGTCCTCGTCCTGTTCCCCCGTCCTCTTCGCTCCACTCCCCTTCTCCTCTCGCCCCTCCTCTCATCCCTAACTTTCTCCTCCCCTCCTCTCCCCTTCTCTCCTCCCTTTCTCTCATCCCCTCTCTCCTCTCATCCTCTCCCCTTCTCTCCTCCCATCTCTCCTCTCCTCTCCTCCTCTCCCCTCTCTCCTGTCCTCCTCTCACCATTCTCTCCTCCCCTCCAGCTCTCCCCTCTCTGTCCTCCTCTCTTCTCCTCCTTTCCTCGTCTCTCCTCTCGCCATCTCTCCTCCCATCTCTCCTTTCCTCCCCTCCCATCAGTCCCCTCTATCCTCTCCTCCCCTCCCATCCTCTTCCTCTCCCTCCCCCCTCCATCACCTCCACCCACCCTCCCAACCCACCCTCCCATCCTACCATCTTGATGGCCTCTGGGTACAGGGGTTCGATGAGGACCCCGCGGCTGGTGGCCACGCTCTCCACCAGCTCGTTCAGCGCCGCCCGCTTGATCTCCTTGCCCTTGAGGTCAGCCACGCAGTCCAGGAAGTCGAAGAGCACGCCGCACTGCTGAAGCTTCTTGCAGAACAGGTCGTGGAGCTCCGCCACCGGCGCGTCTGATTGGACGAAGGAAAAAGGGGGGCGGGGTTAAGGGTCAGCGAGCCGAGCCGGGCCAATCAGTGAACCCCCCCCAGCCGGTGGTGGAGATGATGATGACGACAGCAGGTGTGTTTAAAGGGGACATATTACGCCGCCAGGTGTGAGTGTGATCAGCCATCGCGAGCCGTTTCACAATCGCCATGTGACTACCGTCTAGTGACATCACAAGTGGGAATGTCCACCTAGATGTATGCTGACTAGATCAGTTTACCTGTCGGTACAGTCCACTGGGTAGACTGGTAGACTGATCTAGTAATCATACAGCGAGGTGGACATTCCCACTTGTGATGTCACGAGACGGTAGTCACATGTCGCAAGTGTGAAAGGGCTTGCAATGGATAATCACACTCACACCTGCGGCATAATATGTCCCCTTTAAGAGATTTCTTGATGAATTATAATATTTATGCTGCCTCAGAAGGAGTTACATTTAAACATGAGAAGTTCTTACTGCATGGTAGCGGTGACGTTCGCGAATAGCGTTGTGGAGTTACAGTTTTATTGAAGCGACTGTGGAGTGTGTGTGTGTGTGTGTGTGTGTGTGTGTGTGTGTGTGTGTGTGTGTGTGTGTGTGTGTGTGTGTGTGTGTGTGTGTGTGTGTGTGTGTGTGTGTGTGTGTGTGTGTGTGTGTGTGTGTGTGTGTGTGTGTGTATGTGTCATCACCATCACCAGATGGTGATGGTGTCCTGATTTTGTCAGGACAGGAGGCCAGAAGACACACACAGACACACACACACACACACACACACACACACACACACACACACACACACTAGAACACAATAATCAGACCATAACAATACAACAATATCCTTAAAACCTTAACCGCTTTCCATGAGTAGGGGGGGGGGGGGGGGGGGTGTAACTACGAGAAGGTAAATGGTGTCATTCCTCTGGCATCCGTTGCTGCTGACACACTGACCCAGGTGTGAGACAGACAGACAGACGGAGGAGGGAGGGAGGGAGGGAGGGAGGGAGGGAGCTGAAACACAGGGAAGAATGAATGGATGTCCACGGCTGGAGAGAGGAGAGAGAGGAGAGAGAGGAGAGGAATCCTGAAAGGCTTTAGTTAGTTATTGAATCTGTGGAGGGTTGTGTGTGTGTGTGTGTGTGTGTGTGTGTGTGTGTGTGTGTGTGTGTGTGTGTGTGTGTGATAGAAAAGTGACAAGGAACCTGAGCCTGGCTCTAGAGAAGAAGATTTATACTGGTGGGGGGGGGCGGGGGTGTAAGTACTGTAGCTGACAGACAGCCACATATTACACTGTGTGTGCGCAAACACACACACACACACACACCACACACACACACACACACACACACACACACACACACACACACACACACACACACAAGTGTACATACACACTTATTTGATGTGCATGTACACACACAGACACACAGACACACAGACACACACACACACACACACACACACACACACACAGGTGTACACAGTGCACACACCTATTTGATGTGCATGTACACACACACAAACACACAGGTGTACACACACACACACACACACACACACACACACACACACACACACACACATCCGCCACAGGGCTGTGTTTCCTGTCAGCTCTGATCTCGGATACAGTCCGTCAAAAGAAAAATGGCTGCCAGCGGCGGCTAACAGAAAAACTATATCTTTGTTTTTTCGGATTTTCTAACATTATCCTGGATTACAATCTCTCCCATCAAAACCTGCGCAAATACTTGAGGACGGGCGGTAATTTGAGCTCGTTGGGACGAGAGACAGAGCGAGATTTAACCGCGAGAATAGACGTTAAAAATGTTAAATAACGGTACAGTGAGTGCCGCTCGCTGAGAGTGTTTGTCGTTTTTAAGCGAGAACCGTAAGGGTTGCTTGCAAACACCGATCGTTAAGCAGCGAAAACAAGTCGTTACACCGCAGCCTCTCCCATCGCACTCGACGCGCTCAACGTAGCGCAACTCCAACACAAAACAACACAACAACAACAACAACAACAACAACACAACCACAAACACGTGACTGTGGTTTGCGATTGTGAACGCAGCCCCCTTTTGTCTCCGCGCTCTGCAACTCGAGGCCTCGTTTGACGCCCAAAGAGGTGTGAGTGTCTCTCTCTATCTCTCTCTCTCTCTCTCTCTCTCTCTCTCTCTCTCTCTCTCTCTCTCTCTCTCTCTCTCTCTCTCTCTCTCTCTCTCGAAGATGAAGCCAAGTCATTACCATGCCTGTGGCCTTGTAGACTTTAGAGGACAATAGCCCAGAGGAGAGAGAGAGAGAGAGAGAGAGAGAGAGAGAGAAAGGATTGTGTGTGTGTGTGTGTGTGTGTGTGTTGGGGTGTGTGTGTGTGTTTGTTGGGGGGTGGGGGGGTAGGTAGTAACTGGACTGTAACCATTTTTCTACGGGCTATTAGGCAGTTGGGCGCACACACACACACACACACACACACACAAATACACACAGGTCGGATACGTACACACACACGTATGTACACATCAGGCAGTCAGATGGCACACACACACACATACACACACACACACACACGTGCGTGACAGACACACACACAGCAGGACCAGACTAGATTTAACCCTTCTTAACCTCCAGGTGGGCGGGGGGGGGGGGGGGTGGGAGGGGCTGGGAGGTGGTAGCTGGCACTCGGCCGAGCCCAGACCCCGGCCCCCAGACCCCACCCCCCCCCCCCCTCTGGGCATGAAGAGACCATCTGCTCCCCCTGGCACGGAGGCGGAGGGCCCCGTGACCCCTACCTCTGAGACGGCCCCCGCACAGAAACCCCCACTCTGAGGGACACACTGGTGACAACGGCAGCATGAATACATGTATGCTGCGTGTGTGTGTGTGTGTGTGTATGTCTGTGTGTGTGTGCGCTTGCATGTGTATGCGCGCATGTGTGTGTGTGCGCGCATGTGTGTGTGTGTGTGTGTGTGTGTGCGTGTGACATTTCCATGTTGAGTCGTCTCCTGGCTAAATCGTGTCCAGCGTTATCGGCCGATGTTTCGTGTGTATGTGTGTGTGTGTGTGTGCGCCTTCGACCCAGTTTAAAAAAGCAGAAGTGTGTGCGTGTCTGTGTGTGTGTGTGTGTGTGTGTGTGTGTGTGTGTGTGTGTGTGTGTGTCTGTGTCGCCGTCGTCGTCATGGTCGTACGCGCTACGATTCCACGAAAGTTGACACCATTTGACCCGGCTATTTCCGTCCATGGACCATTCCGGTGAGGGCTGAGTCATGTTAGACTACTGTTAATTATTATAATAACAGATAATAATCAAAGGGATTTTCAATTTTCATGCGAGAAGTGGTAGACTCTGACTGACAGCTCAGGACAATGCCTTTGAACAACGCGGTAAACTCATTTAAAACCGCCCCGATTGTATTCTCTATTTTGTGCGTCATCAATCATCTATATACATATATATGTATATGTTCGCTATATATTGATATTTTCCACAATTATAACAATGCATCCATTGTTGGTTACACCCACAACAACAGAATCATATGAACACCCACGATAGAGATCGGCCCTTTAGGTTTGAACCGATTTGCGACGGACCTGCTTCTGCCTTCTTCATTTTCCATCTCCCTTTTCTATCTAGATTTCCTCCCCGTCCTCCATTACCGCCTCCTCCTCCTCCTCCTTCCCTCCTCTCCTCTCTCCCTCTTCTTCCTCCTTCCCTCTCTCTCTCCTCCTCTCTCCTCTGCTCTCCTCTCTCTCTCCTCTCTCCCTCTCTCTCTCCTCTCTCTCTCTCTCTCTCCTTTTCTTCTCTCTCCTCTCTCTGTCTCTCTCGTCTCTCCTCTCTCTCTCTCTGATTCTGTGTCCGTCTCTCTCTCTCTCGGTCTGGCTCTGATTCTGTCTCTGGCTCTGGAGAGAGAGAGAGAGAGAGAGAGAGAGAGAGAGAGAGAGGAGAGGGAGAGAGAGAGAGAGAGAGAAAGTGAATATAGATACAGTGTCTGTGTGTCTGTGTGTGTAACGTGTGTGTGTGTGTGTGTGTGTGTATGCTTCACTGTATAAATAATATAATAATAATAATAAATAATTAGAAAAACAATAATAAAATAATAATAATAATAATAATAATAATATAATGAAACACACGCAAATTGAAAGCACTGAAAGGAGGAAATGACGACGGAAATTAACTGTGTTGCCATTTTGTCAACGGCGAGGCAGATGATGAGGTCATAAGAGCAGGCTTGAGGGAGGGGGGGGGGGGGGGGGGGGGGGCCGGTTCACAGGTGACTCCGATCGTTACCATGGGGACGGTGTCACAATTACACAAGCAGAAGAAGTCAGCCCCGCCCCCCCCCGTGGTACCGTGTTAACAACTGTAGAACTCCCCTGTCTGATGGCCGACATTAACACTATAGCAGTACAATCATTGCAGTGGATAGATGGATGGATGAATGGATGAATAGATGGATGGATGAATAGATGAATGGATGAATGGATTAATAGATAGATGGATGAATGATGATGATGGATGGATGGATGGATGAATGGATGGATGGATGAATGGATGGATAGATGATATATGGGATGGGATGATGGATGATGATGGATGGATGGATGATGATGGATGATAGATGGATGGATGATGATGGATGATGGATGATGATGGATGGATGGATGATGATGGATGATGGATGGATGGATGATGATGGATGATGATGGGATGGATGGATGATGATTGAAGATGGGATGATGACCCTCACTCCAAACTGTCCTCCGAAACCCTCCCACTCCGTCATATTTTAAAATCCCTCGCGGGTTGTTGTCCTCGGTCCGCTTTTTCCCACGTTTCTCCTGAAATGTCCCTGGAGAGTGTCGTTCAACCCCCTCCCTACTCATCTCTCTCTCTCTCTCTCTCTCTCTCTCTCTCTCTCTCTCTCTCTCTCTCTCTCTCGCTCTCTCTCTCTCTCTCTCTCTGCTGCTGGTCCCCTTGTGTGTGAATGTTCACACTTAAAAATTTAATAATTAAAAGATTTGTTGCTGTGCTTAAATGAAACGAGTGAGTACGCTTGAATTATAGTTGCCTCAGTTTGAGGTGTGTGAGTGTGTGTGTGTGTGTGTGTGTGTGTGTGTGTGTGTGTGTGTCTGTTCTTGTGCGTGTGGAGCATGTGTGCGCAAAATATAAAGGAGACAACAGCAGTTTCTGACGGTATCTGCACCTCTGTCATTAGACACGCACGCACACACACACACACACAACACACGCACGCACACGCGCACGCACGCACACACACACACACACACACACACACACACCGTGCACAGACTCTGTGACGCAGAGCAGAGGATGAGAGTGGGGAGGGGTAGAGAACAGGGAAGAGAGAGGTAGAGAGAGAGAGAGAGAGAGAGAGAGAGAGAGAGAGAGAGAGAGAGAGAGAGAGAGACATAAGTCATGAGTGCATACAGCAGCTAAAAAAGGATGGAAGGATTGATAGATGAGATGGAGAGAGAGAGAGAGAGAGAGAGAGAGAGAGAGAGGGGTGGGGTAGAGATACAGAGCGAGGCAGGCAAATTAAATATGAGAGCGCGAGCTAGGACAAGTAGCAGAAACACGAGAGAGAGAGAGAGAGAGGGAGAGAGAGAGAGGGGGGAGAGAGAGGGAGAGAGAGGGAGAGAGTGAGGGGGGAGAGAGGGGGGAGAGAGAGAGAGACTACCGCGCCGCACTGAGAGAGAGCGTGGTCCAGGAAGTTCTGACAGCGTAAACACCACGCTTAACCGGATAAGTGACGCACCGTCCGCAAGGAGCCCGAGAAGACCTTCTCCCTGGAAATAGACACCACCCACCCCCCCGTCCCCCCACTACCCCCCCCCCCCCACCCGCAGCCCCCCAACACACGTCTCCAAAAATACCACCGCACCGCATCGCACCGCATCGCATGGCGTGACGCACAAGAAGGCGGTCTGGGGGCTTTTGATAAGAGGCGCGCGCGACGGCGTCGTCAGGGGAAACCGAAGACTCAAACCGATTTCAAAATGGCGGCCCGGTCACGTCCCCGCTAACAGGATGAAGAGTACAAATATTGTGAACGTGCGAATATGAAAGTCGTGGAAGAAAAAAGGAAAAAACGATCTTGGGGTCGGTGTACAGAAAGAAAAAAACAATTTGTGTGCCGATGTGCCGCCCTTGACATGACAACATTACGCCATAATTATGAGTCCATATCTGTGGATGTGTAAAGGATTGTATAGAAATGTATTACCACCGTTGTCTAACCTCGCTTACGTGTTAAAAACCCACTTGCCGAAGGGTACATCGGCCACATTTTGGGGGGCAGAGGAATCAAACCGACAACCTACACCCAAATGTGCTCTACCGCCTTCCCCCAAGCTGGGTATCATCAAATTATACCCAACAGAAAAATAAATACTCGATAAAATAGAACTAGTCCGCGATTTAAATGACTGGAGCCGACTATAGACTAGCAGACAGACACTACAATAAATTGGATTTAAATTCTTGTCTTCATTATTAGTAGTACAAGCACAACCATACACACACACACACACACACACACACACACATGCACACACACACGCACGCGTATCCGGGAAGTTAATACAATGTGGGGCCCGACCTCCCTTATCCGCTTAATTAAAAAGATTGTCATGAGAACAAGGAGAAAAACAATTAGCTGCCGCAATGAAGCTGGCTTTTAATCCAACGGCACCACCCAATGTATGTTTTGGACGCACACACACAGACACACAGACACACACAAACACACACACGCGGGCATATACACACGCATATACACACATGGGTTCGATACGGGGATCGAACCCAGTACCTTTGAGGCTGGCAGTGGTGGTGGAAAGTAAGTCGGTCCATTGACTCGAGTATTGTACTTAAGTACAAATCTGTGTGTGTGTTTCCATTTTCTCCGACTTTATACTTCTACTCCATGACATGTTACCCGTGAAAATTTTACTTTTTACTCCACTACAATTATTAAGTGCCATAACTTTAAGTATTTTAATTATATTTTGATGATAATACTTTCGTACTTTTACTTAAATAACATTTCCAATGCAGTACTTTTACTTGTAACGGAGTATTACAGTTATACACGCCTACAGTAATACACATGTGTGGTATTACTGTGCGACTTTTACTAACTTTTAGTACAAAAAAAAGATGAAAATGTAAAAAAGTGGTTTTCAAATTGAGAAGTCTTGTAGAAATGTTCCGTTTTGAGGCAAATAGCTTTAAAGAAAGAGCGCCCTGATGGACTACTTGCTGCCTGAATCCGTTTCCAGCAGCGGACCAATCAGGGAGTATTCAGAGGAGGCAGGCCTCCAATCCGAGTCAAACGGGACTGTGATTGGCCGAGCCCCATCCAATGGGCTGAGGTGTCTCGTCTCCAACGGTCCCTTGTTACAGACGATGAGGCGTCAATGTATTCCAAATCTGTTTCGTTCCCCGGTGCACGACTGACAAGACTGACAAAGGTGGTTTTTTTTATTATTAAATAAATACATTTCTAATAAACAAACATACATCTATGTTGGTGTAACTACACACTCTTGATTGCGTCAATACAGTCGTTCTTTTCGTTTACTTTGAATTGTATTGACGCCATCTCGAACCGGAAACCGCTGCCTTTCACCACACAAACACAGTATATATTATATATTATATATTATATATATTATATATCTATGTTATTACTCTGTTTAATGTTCAATGTTAGGCACCAATTGACAAAAAGCACATTCCTTGTTTGCGAAAATCTATAATCTGTTTCTGATTCTGATTCTGATTCTGACAAAGCAGTTGTTTTTAAAACAGAATTGAATGGTAATACGGCAATGGTAATGGTAATTGGTTCATTTCTTGACAAATTTGGTTTTGTCAAGAATTGCTACGATTTGTTGATGAATCGATCAAATCACGGCATTTCACAAAACAGCATTCGCGGTGTTCGTTTGGATTCAGCGTATTTTTTCGTTTCCCTTTTAAATTCTCAACGTTTTATTTTCGTTTTTTTTGTACGAACGACCGTGCCTATGTTTCGTGTTTTTTCCTCGCGGTGTTTTTCCAGCGGCGGTCGCTCCAGGTTATTGCTTCTTCTGGTAAAACCGTTCCTCACTCCTCGGTCAGGCGGTAGCATCACCACCACCACCACCACCACCACCACCTCCCCCCTTTATCTTCCTCTCTCTCTCTCTCTCTTCCTCTCTCTCCTTTTCTCTGTCATTCTAATGCTGCCTCATTTCCTTTCCCCACATCCACTAGCTTTTATTGCATCTCTCTCTCTCTCTCTCTCTCTCTCTCTCTCCCTCTATCTCCCTCTCTCCATCTCTCCCTCAGCCTCCCTCACTCTTTTTCTCTGTTAATTGATCTGTGAGAGTCGGTGGGAAACTTATTCAATACACCATGTAACCCTAAACCAGATCTGTCCAGCTGTCCCCTCTCTCTCTTGCTCTCTCGCCCTCACTCTCTCTCTCTCTCGCCCTCACTCTCTCTGCAATCTGTTCTTTAGCTTTAGCCCTGTGTGTGTGTGTGTGTGTGTGTGTGTGTGTGTGTGTGTGTGTGCGCGCGCAAGTGTGTGTGTTTGTCACACAGTTGTTCACTTGTTTCAGAGCACCTCAAAAAGAAGACTCTGCTGTGGATCGATTTTTGATCATATGCACGGAAACACACACACACACACACACACACACACACACACACACTCATTGTGCCTTGTGTGTGCCTCCAGTGTGCCTTGAGCATGGCTTGAGTGTGCCTTGAGTGTGCCTTGAGCGTGCCTTGAGTGTGCCTTGAGTGTGCCTTGAGTGTGCCTTGAGTGTGCCTTGCGGATGTGCGCCTCATAAGATGACTCACAAGTGTTCAAAGGGACACACTGAGCTTTGTGTGATTCCAAATTCATTCAAATTCGTCCGGGGAGGAGAGTTAGCCGGCACACACACACACACACACACAGCCACACACACCACAAAACCACACCCACACCAGTTGTGCTCACAGGAGTGTGTGCCTGCAAGTATCAAG
>PIJE02000563.1:265277-297700 GCA_002895965.2 Coryphaenoides rupestris | reverse complement strand
AAAAGAAAGCAAGGATTTTTTTTTTACCAATGACAAATGACTGAATCAAAAAGGTGCCAGAATTGTACAACAGCATCAACGTGGCTTTAATGTGTAAGAGCTGTTTTGATAAATGACCAACCAGTACGGTTATGCCTTTAATTGATTATTTCCATTATTTCCGACATGTTTTATGACAAAAATGTGTATTTAAAAAAAAAAGAATACTTACAGAATACAATGTATTCTTTAAATTATGAATTGTGCTTTCCTGGCTTGCTCCTTGTCCCAGACCCGCCCACAGCTCCATCCAGTGGATTCTCATTCATGTGAACGCCAGTAGTAACGTTATCAGAACCAGGTTTGACCGCTGGCGACCACCATCTTTTGGCATTCTTAAGCCATTCGCCGTTAGCCAATAATCCTGGTGAGAGTCAGCCGGGGGACAGAGAGGTCTGCATAACGTCAAATGATTTGATATAATAAGCTGCAGTATCACTAGTTTTTAATGAACTGCAGACTGAGTGTTTCAGAGGGGATTACTCCTCACATGCTTACACACAAGTTTTAGTTTAGAGTGATGAGAGTCTGAGCAGGTCAGAACAGGGTATTTGTACAAGACCGTTTAATAATAAATCAAAATTTCGAAATAATAAACACTCAGCTTGATTGATCAACGGAATACTTACAGTAGCTTGGTTGGTTGGTTGCACTAGCCCTGGTGGTACACTTAGCTCGTGAATTAAACATGTGTTCTGAGCATTTGTTCAGAAGAAATGAGAAATAAATGAAAGTGGAGACATCACGACTCTTTGACTGATCTTTCACCCGCAGAGATTCAATCAATATCCAGGCCGCAGGTCAAGAGTCTTACCGAAACATGAGAAGCAAGAATTGCACCATCTTTTGCATTGTTGCAAATGTTGGTTTTTATTGGATCACACTGGGCCAGGTGATGTCACTCACCGGCATCAAAGAACAAAGGCAAGTGAAGTAATGAGGAGGAATTATTACTTCCTAATGTCGTAACATTTGCTGTGGTGCCGGAAATGTTTCTGTCGGTTACCACTCTCTTGAACTGTTCCTCAATCGAACCCTCTCAAGTGGCCAGCGTCTCTGTCTTAGACATTCTCTTATTGACTGCCCTTGTCTCTCTCTCTCTCTCTCTCTCTCTCTCTCTCTCTCTCTTCTCTCTCTCTCTCTCTCTCTCTCTCTCTCTCTCTCTCTCTCTCTCTCTCTCTCTCTCTCTCTCTCTGTCTCTCTCTCTCTCTCTCTCTCTATCTCTCATAATCTGATAACATAACCAGTGATTAGTGAGTGAAGAGTGCTGGTGAAACGGTGGGCCATCTTGGGTCAATCTTTTGCTCGAGGGCAGCACTCTGGTATAAGACAGAATCAAATTTAAGAGTATAATGAGTTGTCTCTCTCTCTCTCTCTCTCTCTCCGGCCATCATATGTGTTTTCCCTGTTTTAGGAGAGTTGCTGTGTAAATGGATGTGGGACGTTCCCGCCATGCCTCTCGGGGCAGGGCTGTGCAGTTAATGGGCATCATTAGGGGAAATGTGGGATGATTGAATGATATATGGATGGATGGATTATGGATGGAAGAATGCAGGAATTAACTAACAGATATATGGATTGATGGAGTATGGATAGAGTATGTATGAATGGAAATATGAATTCATTAACGTACAGATATATGGATGGATGGAGTATGGATGAATGAATGAATTAACTTATACAGTATATATGGATGGCTAGAGTGTGGATAGACTATGTATTAATTAATTAATTAACGTACAGATAGATGGGTGGAAGGGGTGCGGACAGAGTATATGGATGGATGAATGAATAAATGAACTTATATATGGATGGATTAAGTATGGATAGAGTATGAATGAATGAAGTAACAGATATATGGATGGATGGAGTATGGATACGGTGGTGCTGGGTGGATCGATACATGGACGGACAAACTAACAGACAAACATGAGAACAATTCCTGCAAATGAAATAAGCTACATTACCTACGTTGCACGACTGGGATATTGGCGTCATGCACCATTGCAGCCACTGTAGGAGATACCACCTGAGAGGATAACACATAAATAAAGGGATGCATGTGTAGGTGAGGCCTGGTTTGAGGCTGATCTCCATAGACAACCCGGCCAGTTGATCTAATAGAGTACACTGTGAGCAAAGACAACATTCAGTGAAGTGGAAATCCATGCAGACGCCAGAAAGAAGTGTGCTACCTGGTGTGCATGGAGCAACACTGGCAGACTATAGGCTAGCAGCACATATCTACCCAGAGGGATGGCATCAAACAGCACTTTACAAGTAGGCGATCGACCCCCCCAAACTTAAACGGCAGAAGGGATGAGCCTCACGAGACAGCACGGGCCATTGGCTCACGGTTCTCGGAGACTTAGGCTGGTGGTATGCGTCACGACTGAACACACACGCCAGGATCTCATATATATGGGATTTCTCCTCATTTAAGGGCCCGAAAGCCCCCATCTCTGTCCCTGCCCGGTCCCCCTAACTGGCTTTGGGCCTTTTCATGGAATACAAGGGGGCTATTCCCTCCATCCTGTCCGCTCATCCCACACAGAGGCAGTACCACGCCCGCATCCGCATGGCGTGGTACGAAGACCGGCGAGCCCCCCCCCTGACAAACACCGCTCCCACCCCCATCGCCACACCTACTATGAATTATATTTCACTGCTGCTTATGAAAAATTTATAATTTTTTGTGGAAGGAGATAAAATGTTCTCAGCCCCACCCCACATAGGCTCCCAACCTGATATCATTACCGTCATACCGAGGTCCGCCCTCCCCTCGTCCCCATGATCTGAAATGATATCCCAGGCTCGTCTGTTGAAGTTGTCTGAAGTGTGTGTGCATGTGTGTGTGTGTGTGTGTGTGTGTGTGTGAGAGTTGTTTGGAAGGGTCCAAACAACTTGGAAAACAATGTGAGGAAATTACGTTATAATTGCAGTTTCACTTTTGTTTACGACACCAGAAAAAGTCGACATGAAACGAAACAGAACAAAGCGAAACAGAACAGTGATCCCCTGCAGCGCTCTGCTCCTTGTACTCGGTCGGTTGCTTCCTCGTCTTCATTATATTGTCTTTTACTGGACGCAGTTAAAACCACAACTAGTATTTGGCTGTCCCAGTTTTTAACTCGAATCTCATGAAATCTCAACAAAAAACAGTTCCCCTATAAGAGCTTCTGACTAACAAAGACTTCCTAACACACAGATCACAGTTGTCTTTTGATTACTGGGACCCGCAATCAAGTATAAAAGCACACACTGCAAACGACTATCCATTCGCCATACAACTACTCCCCTAACCATTCCCCCGTTTGACTCCACTTACAACCACTTCACATTTCGATAGCGGTCGCTACGTATGCAGTTTTTAACCCCCACGAATCCCCATCCGGCGCCGATGTCTCCCTTCCAGAATTCATCGGTGCTCCCAGAGGAGGAGGACGAGAAGTCGTGCAGTGAGTCAGAGGACCAGGCCTGCCGTCGCAAGCTGCCTGCCGACCAGCAGGAGGTGTGTGTGTGTCTGTGCGTCTGTGGTCATGTGTGTGTGTGTGTTGTTGTGGTGTGTGTGTATGTGTGTGTGTGTGTTTGTGTGTGTGTGTGTGTGTGTTGTGTGTGTGTTGTGTCTGTGTGTGTGTTTGTCTGTGTGTGTGTGTGTGTGTGTGTGTGTGTGTGTGTGTGTGTGTGTGTGTGTCTGTGTGTGTGTGTGTGTGTGTGTGTGTTGTGTGTGGTTTGTGTGTGTGTTGTGTGTGTTGTGTGTGTGTTGTGTGTTCTGTTGTGTGTGTGTGTGTGTGTGTGTGTGTTTATGTGTGTGGGTGTTTGTGTGTGTGTGTGTGTGTGTGGGTGTGTTTCATCCTAATTCCTCCTCCTCCTCCCTCTCTCCTCCCTCTCATTCATTCTACTACAGAAACAGTGCGAAGCGGGTTGACGAACGAGACACTGCTAAGTAAAAGCGGGCCATAAAAATTCATGTACTGGTACGCTGGGTCTGTCGATCCGGTACTGAAGCCTCATCAGTATAGCATAGCATAGCACCCTCGCCCCATCAGAGACTTTGTGTTTTGATGTTGACACGATCCTCCCACCACACACACACACACACACACACACACACACACACACACACACACACCACAAACACACACACAACAACACACACACACACACCACACACACACACACACACACGGATGACACATGCACGCGCACACACAAACCACACACACACACACACACCACACACACACACACACACACACACACACACACACACACACACACAGCCCTGTTCTAACACCGTTTGCTGCTAAGGTCATTTATTGAGTTTGATCTCACTGAGGTAGAAAAGTGTTATTGATTTTTTACTACCAAGCACAAGAAAAAGAGAAACAGTGTCCTGTGTGTGTGTGACTGTGTGTGTGTATAATTGCACACATACACATTTGTGTGTGTGTGTGTGTGTGTGTGTATGTGTACAACAAGTGTGTGGGTGTATGTGTGTGGCGTGCGGTCTTCCCAACAGCTCATATGGGCCCGCCCACCACTGGCATAACCCCGCCCACACGGCCTCCTGCCCGCTCGCTTACGCGCGCACGTGTGTGTGTTTGTGTGTGTGTGTGCGTGCGTGCGTGTCCATGCATCCTGCTTCCCTCCCTGCTTGTGCATGCATGCGTGTGTGTGTGTGTGTCCATGCGTCCATGTACACATGTGTGTGTGTGTGTGTGTGTGTGTGTGTGGTTTATTGGTGTTGGTACTGTGTCGTGATCTTGTGTGGGCTAGCTTGCGTCCGTTATAGAATTCGAGCGGTCGTTCCGTTGTGTCGTCCTGGATTTGCGGAGCCATGCGTACCTTGGATGCGGAAGAAGCTCTGGCTTTATGGGTAGGACAATGCTTCGTGATTTATGTTCTGTACTCTTAGATCAACTGACCGTTGTGTGCATGTTGTGTATCGTGGTGTGGGTGGTGCTCAAGTGGATCTTGCAAATCAGAGCTCTCTAGGGGAGAAGATTCTGATTCAAGTAGTTGGTACTACGCTGCATATTGTCTGTCCGCTGATCCGGTGAAGTGGTGGTTGGTGGCGAGGTGCCGTCCTTGCTGCCGTGGTGGTGCCCTCGGGTAAGGTAGTGCGTCCGTGTTGTTCGCCTTGAGAAGTGGGTGGTGAATAGGGTGGTGGTGGGGTGGTGGTGGTGGTGGTGGTGGTAGTGATGGTGATAGTGATTGTGGTGATGGTGTGGTGGTGGTATGCTGTGGTGTGTGGTGGTGGTGTGTGATGGTGGTTGTGGTGGTGGTGGTGGTGGTGGTGGTGGTGGTGCTGGTGGTAGTGGTGGTGCTGGTGCTGGTGGTGGTGGTGGTGGTGGTGGTGCCAATTAAAACCTCATGAAGAAAGATATCTGGGCGATGCAAGAGCGGAGAACAAAAAGAAGGGCTGAGGAAAACAGTCCAAAGGTGGAACCTCGTCAGGCAACCTTTACAATCTGCGATTCACGAAACAACTTGGCCTGTTTGCCAAGAATTTATATTTGGTTCAGCCAATGGAAAATATAGAAAATAAAGTTTTACCTTCTGCCCGCAGGTGCCTTCGGGCATGGAAAATAGTTAGACAAAAAATGACAGAAAGACACACTTTAGCAGAGGGAAGCGGTGTACTCTTGGTGTGGTACTGCCATCTAGTGGTGAGTCAACATGCGACACCTCACGCTGAAAGTGATGGAGAGAAAGATTGATGTCATTCGACTCCGCTGCCTCTGGCAATAAAACAAGATCGGCATTTCATGAGGACAATGATTATTTATCAAGGGATCGGACTTGTTTTTAGTCATTTTATTCATTTTCATTCGGTTTGATTGACTTCCTTACCCGTGCAGTCAATGTTGTGACGTTGCATCAATAGAAGCCTGTCCTCTCCGTCTGTCTGTCTCTGCCTCCCTCTCTCTCTGCTCTCTCTTTCTTCTCTCTCTCGTCTTTCTCTCTGTCTCTCTCTGTCTCTCTCTGTCTCTCTCTCTCTCTCTCTCTCTGTCTCTCTCTCTTCTCTCTCTGGCTTTCTCTGTCTTTCTCTCTCTCTCTGTCTTTCTCTGTCTTTCTCTCTATCTCTGTCTATCTCTCTCTCTCTCTCTCTCTCTCTCTCTTTCTCTCCTGAACAACATAGCTTCTGACAACATCATAAGACTATCTTGTCTTGTCTTCAATCCTCCAGGGGGGTAAACGTCTCTGGAGGGACCCTGAGCTCTCTCGGTACAAGCTTGGACAACACGTGACTTGTTTTAATGAATGTGTTTGTTTGGTTTTTTCCTTGCTCATGACAAAATATATTTTTAGGCCCTTTGTTTGCCTATATCCTTCCTGCAATCAAAACCCTCCGTCCCCAAGAGACTCATTTAGACAGACTGGATTGGGAAGCTGGCATACAGTACATGCCCCCCCCCCCCCCCCCTTTCTATCTCATCTGGTGTTGTGAAAGTGGAATTCAATTTATTTTTGGGCTCATCACAAAATCAACAGGCTCTATTCCGATGTGTTATGCATGAAACAGCGAGAGGTTCACTAAGTGACTGAGAGACAGACAGACAAACATATTTCTGGATGAATGTGTAACACTATCTCACTGGACCAGATCTAGGCTCCAAAGGAGTGGTTGAGCAATACAATAATAGACCAGAGACTATGGCTACAGACGAAAAAGCCGGCACTCATTCACTCATACAACTATTTACAGCAAATATATCACATTTAAACACATTTAAATCCTTTGTTAAATCCCTTTTTGATCCCTTTGTTTGGTTTAGGTTCACGGTTCTAATCAGTTTTGATCAATTATCAATTTTATATTTAAAGGTGAGACCGGTCGATATTTGTCCTATTTATCTATTAATCTATTTATTGCTATATATTGCTCTATTTGAACCTGGGTTATGGAAAGTAGGACGTGCAGAAGCACCCAGCCACCCTCTTCATACAGGGGGGCGGGTGAGTAGCTGATTGGAGTGGACTAGTGCAGGTGTCTGCTGCTTCCGTCCTCGTGTCTGAGGAGGACCCAGGATTGGGCTGTAACAACCCTTGGCCCTGCTCAGAACACAGGGAGAACAAACCACATGGACGGATGGATGGATGGATGGAAAGAAAGATGGATGGATGGATGGAAAAACAGATGGATGAACAAATTGATGGAAATTGTACTGTTCATGAATATTCAAATCTACTTCTGTTTGTTAATAATAGTATATTTTTGGCTCGTGGGTATATGTGTATGTACAGTATATTTTGTATGCAAGCAAAAGAAAATAGATTTGAAGGCCATTGTAAAATGGCCCTGACATGCATAAAATGTGTTTTTCTTTGGATTTTCAGTGGATTTGAGTGGATGTTGCGTGTATCTGTGGTCTGACAGACATTCCTGTCAGAAGCCTCACATGGGAGACCTAGATTCAGATTGAAGGCATTTTAAGGCATCCATCTTGCCTTCATTCAACCATAATGCTGCCAGTGTTACTTTCACATTCACAAGCCTTCAACGTGATTATCCATGATAAAAGTGTCTCCAGAGCACTATCCTCTCCTTTCATCTCAGCATGTGGCCGGAGAAGATGGACATTTTTAAGAAAAATGTTGAACAAAAAAAAGCTCTTCCACCATTCCAAGAATGAATAAAAAGTGAGCACCGACATGTAAAAGCTGATAAGGGGGAGCCGCTCATTCACACGTTCTGAGAGAGCTAGAAATAACAAAATAATGATAAAATAATGATAAAATAATGACTAAAAGCTCACAGTCTGCCTCATCATACCTTTGTATTTTCAAGTCGTTGAGTGTGGTGTTTTCAGACAAACACATATAGGCGTTATATCAGTCAATTATGGTTATATCAGGATGACAACATTATCGCAATATTAAAAACGGTTTTGTGATTAAAATGCACACAAAAGCAATCTCATTTCCCTCTAACATCATGGACATCGCCACGTTGTGCTATTCAGTGAATGAAGACTTTAAATATGCTGAAGGGGATATGCTGACCGTGCCTGTACTATATTGAGATGCCTTTTACAATAGATATATTTCACTTTATTTTGGCAGGCCATTTGGAGGATGTGTAGTAGTGTATACGCTTATACTCTATTGTCATATACTATGATTATTTCATCATGCTATGTCTCCTTCCAGACAGCCCATTCAAGATTAAACACTCCTTGAGCCCTGACTATGACAGCCTCAAACGGCAGTGGATTCTGGGAATGTGTTGTCCATGGTCTGTCGCCCAGGGAAGGTAGGGGAGCAGGATGATGTATCTCCTGTGGAATTTTAAATAAGGGAAAATGTTGACTGAAACGTATTCGTTCTCCTCCCTTAACAGCTATCCAGACATGGCTTTTTGTTTAGAATGAACTGCTGCTATCTGCTGGTCACACAACATACTGCCACCATCTGATGTACTTATACACATAGAAACACGTGTCCTCTCTCAGTCCAAAAAAACATGGAAATAGCATACGTGTGTTTCAGTGTGATGCAGATGTTGCAGTTGTTTTAATGGTATACAATTGTATGCATTGTGTATACAGTGTGTACAATTTGCTATGTAAAGAAAGCTTGTCTTTGCTATTTATTCTTCATCCCATGGATACTGGTGCTAACGTAATACCAATGCCAATTCATGTTGTACGCAAACAAATAGGCTACCAATTCATGTTGTTTGTAAAGATCAGATAAGATAAGATAGAACTTTATTAATCCCGAAGGAAATTCTTGTGCCAGGTTGCATAGCAATACAGTACAATAAAACAATAGAGAAATCAACAGAATAATAAAAATAATCTAACAAAGATTTACAAATAGACTCAAGAAGTGTATTAATCACATACACATCCAGGATATGCAGTGAAATGAAGTGGCGATGCTAAGCAGAATGTGCAAAAAATACTGAAGATAATGTTGCACACGTTGAATGAAGACACTTGGCTTATTCAGGTGCCAGTATTTTATTAAATGATTTCTCTCCTGTAACAACATAGGGAATATTGTTAGAGACTGTAGCCATGAACCGTTGCTACAACGGAGATCTCTATTTACATCCACATGGCGTGACTTGCTCTGCGCCTAATGCTTAGAACATTCTTGTAGGATTACTCCAGAAATGTGTTACTTCTTCTATAAGATAAGATAAGACTTTATTAATCCCGAAGGAAATTCTTGTGCCAGGTTGCATAGCAATAGGCTACATTAGGGCCTACAATACAACAATAGAGAAATCAACAGAATAATACAAATAAACTAACAGATTTACATAAATGTACAGTCAAAATATACAAATATACAAATATATAGGCAGATAAGATGTTCAGACGGCCGACGACAATTTGTCATAAATTTGAAGTTGTAATAACAGTGATAAATCAATCATGGTAGGGGACGTATTGGCACCTGATAGAGAGATATAAGAGTATTGCACATAATTGTTGAAAGGTAATGGTATGGAGAGGTATTGCACAAACATTAAGAAACATGATGATGATGAGAGGACGATGAGAGGTAGTATTACCAGGGTAATATTTAGAGATAGCATGATAATTAATAATAAAAATAATAAATAATACTAATAACATAGCACATGACAGAGATTACTGCACATGATGTTGGGCAGTAATGTTAATATTGCACATAATACTGAGGAAAATGCACATAATGTTATAATCACTTTCATTAACCCAATAATATCTATATGCACATATTCTAATAAACGACAAAAGGAAATAACAATAATCTAAAACATTACCAAGCACCATTTTTATAATTTCTAAGGGTCTAAACTTCTACGCAGGCGCACATGCGAGGCTGCTGTGCGGTTATGATGCTAAGCTATGTGGCTAACGAGTTGACATCGCATGTATTCAGTACGCATAAACACCATGACATACAGTATATATCACCAGTAATGGGTGGACATATCGTACTGCTTTCTCTCCTGTAACAACATAGGGAATATTGTTAGAGACTGTAGCCATGAACCGTCACTACAACGGAGATGTGCTGGCGTTCACTTCCTGGCGGCTATATGTGCGCTGACTTGAACCTGAGTCTCCAGAGTGCTAACCTCTAGCGCAGAACACAGCAACACCAAGTCATGGTCTCCGGGCGTATTTAACTTTACTGTTCACAGGACTTAGACATAAGAGAAGGCTTTCCACAGGATTTGAACCAAGGATTGCAGAGCTGAAGGTAAGAACTCTCTCCGCTGTACCACCGAAACAACACACTATGAAGCGGTCCGAGGTGGCATTTGACATTACACTTATGCTGCTTTCAGGAGCTGGCCACGGAGACAGAGGCACTGGGGCTGGCGGGGGGGACCACCGGTGGAATTGGCGGGGTTATGGCGTTTGTGAGCCGGTGAATTTCTGCTGCCATTGCATTCAACGCCTGATCTTGATTCGCCGCCTCTTGAGTTCGGTGGCGGTGGCAGCAAGCCAGGCTTCATGCTGCTGTAGGGCCTCGATGAGCTTGAGGCGCTCGTGACGAGGAGGTGTACGCTGGTCCATGTCAGGCCAGATTGTACTGTAATGGGGGTGTCGGAGACGGTTGGTAATGACGTTTATTTCACTGTTCTGGCATGGAACAGAGTATTAAACACAGGTGAGTAGACATCCACATGTAGGGGGTACAGGGTCCACGGGTCTTGAACCAGGTGACGTTGGGATGGGGAACACAGGTGACGTTGGAATGGGGACACAGGTGACGTTGGAACGGAGAACAAAACACTCGCACACAACCCTTGTATGGAGCAGCAGTACCCGGCAGGGAAGATGTGGAAGTCATGGTGGTGATGGTAGCGGGGTCCGAGCCGGGCGGATAATCGGCTGGGCGGAGGTACGGGGAGGGAGCAGGCAGACAGATGGTCGGGGACATTCGGGATCGGGAAACCAGGAATCGAGGTTGGGAACAGAAGGCTTTGGCGTACTCCGGGGGTCAGACGAGGCAGGTAGGTCGGGGACAGGCAGGATCGGCAACAGGTAGTCAAACAGCATTTGCTGGACAGTCTTGCATACATGAGTGAGGATACAATCTGGCAGTGAGTGTGTGGAAAGGTGGAGTTTATATCTATCTTATATATCCTATCATCAGATAGGATAACAGATTTCCTATCATCCACAGTAATCACGATAAAAGCATTATCACGAACATTATCCGTTCGTTATTTTCTCAATCTGTGGTTTTTGTACTGTATCGCTATGCAACCTGGCACAAGAATTTCCTTCGGGATTAATAAAGTTCTATTCTATTCTATTCTATCATAGCTGACTTCCATGTGGATAATACCCCAGATTCCAAAGCCATGGAGTTCATAAATATTCTGGACTGTATGGTTTTCACTCAGCACGTCAGTGGACGAACCTGTAGCCACAAATCAGATCATCATTGTGTATTTTTCTTTGTTAGTCTGCACAGCACATAAAAATACAGAATGCTTTGTTAAAAAACGGTCTCTCCCCTGAGGTTGTTGCAAATGTTAAGAACTGTTTAGAAAATAGCTCTATTCTTATATTCTTATGTACCACAGTGATGAATTGCTGTCTCCTTCAACAAAAGTACTCTCTCCAAGTCGCTTTGGATAAAAGCGTTTGCCAAATGCCCTAAATTAAAATGTAAATGTAATTGGGACTATATTACAGTTAATTATGGGACAATAGTCCCATGGTAAGGTATAAATCCCATATATTTCATTTTACTTTATTGTGTCTTAAATATAGTGATTACATTTGTATTTAATTGTACTCTACATGCGATACTCACACAGGTCACTAGATGGCACATAGCACTTGGGAGGAACCTAAAACCCCTTAGAGCAGTGACTCTCCACTGGTGGGCCGCAACCCATAGGTGGGTCACAGAGAATATACATAACTTCATCTTTAGAAGACCATGCTGAACATTGAGTTTAGCCCCAATTGTTGCAGCTTTTTATTCGCTCAATGTTTTTAGTACATGAAGGCATTGTTAATTACTGCAATATTGGCAAATAAATGTTTTATTTTTGGTTTGGCATTTCATGGCTAATGACTCAATTGACTAATATTAGTAATTGTTGCAGCCCTAATGAATATTTCTTCAAATCTAATGCATCCAGGGACCAGACGTCTCGGTTTGTCTGGGATTGATCAAGCTGTGTCCCCTGTCTGCCCACATATCTTCTGTAAATACTTCATCATTGTGTCCCAAGATCATTATTACCTAAAGAATTATCCTAATTATCCTAACAGCTAACCTACAAAATACATCACACAATAAACAATGCACCATGCGTCTGAATCCAGCACTGATTTGTCTGTATGTGTGTCAATCAATCAATGTGTCGTTGTCATGACGCTCTGTCTGACAGAATCTGTCAGTGCTAACGGTTAGCTGTCATGCTGAACAGAAAGTTGGCCTTTTCTAAAAACCTGCAGAAGAAGTAACAACAAAAATCTACAGTACATGTGCGCGTGCATGAACGAGCGGTACACTTACGGGTCCCAGTTTGTGGGTTTGAAAATGTGGTCAAGTATTTGTGAATCCTCTGTGATAACGTGTAATGTTTAAAGTTGAGTGGTAT
This sequence comes from Coryphaenoides rupestris, assembly GCA_002895965.2. NCBI lineage: Eukaryota > Metazoa > Chordata > Actinopteri > Gadiformes > Macrouridae > Coryphaenoides > Coryphaenoides rupestris. Next base: position 285,081 of record PIJE02000563.1, on the reverse strand, counting down.
CGCAGTAATTAGTTGAAAAGGAGATGTTTAGATATAAATATGCTAGGCTAATGGACCTGTTGCTAATGGTTAAGGTAACATACACAGTACAATATAAATTGGACTGTGTGACAAGCAAATTGCTTTTTAACTGTGTTTGTAAACGTACGTTGCATTGCAAATACATTCTTCCTGTCTAACACTTAATTATAAAATATATAAAACATCAGTTTCGATCAGTATAAGGGATAAAATGTGATGATTTGAACAAAGTTTAAAGGTTAAAAACTGACCAAGTTGTGAAGTATGAAATTGTTGAAGTGTAACGTAAATGGCTACTGGGCAGCTGTCCACTGACTTCCATTATAACATTTCAGTTTATAAAAGTTAGATTTGATGCCAAGCCAAGATGAACATAACTTTAAGTCAGTAGAGCAGCACTCGCCTAATTAATATTCTGTAAGTATTATATTATTATTGTAAAACAATACATATTTACAGAATACTATGCTCATTATACAAAAAAGCAAAAGTGAATGAGTGGAAATGTAATGTATTTTAACATGTTGAAACTGCCCCAGATCGGGCTACAACTGTCCCCATGGTTGGGGTCATTTTAAACATCTGACTCATTCCATTTAAATCAATATTGTGATGGATCTGGCATATCTTAATCATCTTTAAATGGTATAAGTAATTTGCAGACAGATGTAGGTTTAATATACACGTATACAAATTTGGTTGGTCTCCGTCAAATAGTCTCTGAGCAACTAGCGAAAATACATAGTACCACAAAGTCCTGCAATAAGTGGCTCTGCAATAAAGCCATCTAAAATAAGTGGGGAGTGAAGGCAGACCCAGCGGTCCAGGTCACCGTGGGTCAGGCGATGTTTCCTCCTGAACCCGACCATAGTTTCGCTGTTTAAAGGTTCAGTTACACTGCTAGACTCGGGACCCACTAAATATCTCTTTATTAGGTGCACCACAGTTTGCATGATTCCAACACCCATTTCAAAAATGCAAAGTTGTTTTTTTTAAACTTGCTCTTCTTCTGCTCTCTCAAATCTTGCCAATGGCAGCCTCTATCCTGTTTTATTTGGTTATTACAATCAATGCACATGTTTTTTTAAGTAACGATTGTTTTACTGAGAGAATTTGAGTTGACTTGATTGAACAATGATTTGACGATTTAAATATTCTGTTACAGACCTTTTCTGCGGGAAACTCTGGCTTCCCTCTCAAAGTCCTGTTTTAGGCAAATACTGTTGTTTGGACCTTGAGGGTCAAGGTTGTCTTATCCCTCATTCACAACGGCAAGATCAAATTATTGTCTCACATTGAGCTCATGAGCTCGTCACCAGACTGACCTCCCTGTTGTTGGCTGAGGCCAAACTACATCATAAACCCATGAATGTCTCCTGCGGTCACCGCCGGTGGTTCCACTCATTTACTTTTTGACAGGGTTGCAGTTAAGTCTTTTTTTTCATCAGTTAAAGCTGCACTATATGTAACCTTTCTACTGCAGCTATTTACTCTCGTCCACAAATCAATCCATCCAGGGAAATTCTCGCTATGATGAGTTTTATTTTGTGAAAATCTCAGATGACTGCCTTCTGAAAATGATATAGCTATATCTGTAGGTACAACTCAAGCCACTAGAGGTTGCTATGGGGACAACGTACAGAGCATGTTTAATATTCAAGCCCATTTTACATAGAGGTCCGGAGATCTGGAGATGGAGATCCACTGCCAATAACCTGAAATATACTTCTTGTATTGCCTTAAAAATACTTCATACAATATAATAAATAAGATCATATTGAGCAAATTAATTATGAAATGAAACTCCACGTCTGTTGTGCTGTCGTGGGCATTACACGCTTTAATATGCAGCGCTAAAAAACTGGATATTAATAGGCAGATAGAGTTACAAAAATGTTATGACGACTGCACAGATCTGTGGCTGGGAAAGAAAACAAATCAACGTTCTTGGCAAATGCCCGCCGTCATACGGAGAATGTTTTTATGTTTCCGCTAAGCTGGGGGACACGGGTACCTTCGGGGCACAGTTAAACTCTGGGCAAAATTAACATGTTGCATGACGACATCATTCATATCTGGCGTCCCTCGTGTCCTGTGTGCCTCCCACGAGGTCTGCAGCGTAGTGCAGATCAGACCAGACCAGAGCCAGGCCAGATCCTCGGCACGGCTGCATGCCCGGAGAGGTCCAGGCGCTGCTGTTCTGTTCGATTCCTGCTCCAGATAAACAATAAGAAACCCATTTGATTCCTCCATGCGCCACTGTAACAGTCAAGAGGCAAAAAAGTTGTCTTTCTTTTCTTGCCACATTACACAGAGTAAAGCAGGTCCATATGAAGATGCACGTCAATCACGGCCCAGGAGGACTTCCAAGCGAAAACTAAATTTTTGCTAAGTATCTCAACAGTCAGGTTTGTTATTTAAGGCTAAGAGGGTTTAAGGGCAGTAAAGTGCCCTGCAGCCCCCAGTCATGTTTTTCAGTGGTTATAAGCGTGCATAAATCACGACTAATACAGAGGCCTGGGTCTTGTATTATTATAAATAAGCTACGTTACCACACTGAAATGCTTTCTTTTGTCGTAAATTTCAACCTCCGAAACACTCTCTCTCTCACACATACACACACACACACACACCTAAAACGAACTGAACCTTGACCCGGGTCAGTAAATCCTCACTCCATATTTCATACCCTCGTCGTTAATGTCATTATTAGTGCGGCAGTCTATAAACCTACATGTGCGTGTGTGCATGCGTGCGTGTGTGAGCATTACATTAGTCTGCTGCTGGTGATTTTGGGGGGCGAAAAAAGTGACACACCCTCCACCCCACCCAACCCCCACCCAACCCCCAAACTGCGACCGTGTCACAGTTTATTACGCGCCATTTTTCTCTCTGATCCGTGACTTGTTGACGGCAGCTGCCAGAACGGTTACTGGCCAGGGCTTAAAGAGTGCTATCAGGAGAATAGGGGTTTTTTTTGCTGCATATATTACAAGGTTAAGTGCAAACCAATCTGCACTATCCAAACACGACAATCCAAACACCAAGTCTTAGGGCCTTGGAGACTGATGAGTAGCACACGCAAACACACACACACACACACACACACACACACACACACACACACGCGCACACGCGAAGCGCTGGGGCCCCGACTGACATCCAGACTCCCCCTTCCTCTCCTTCCCATCACACACACACACACACACACACAAACACACGCACACACACAGACATGGCTCGTACTGATTGGCTGTGATTGGTTGTATAAAACACAGCGCTGATTTTTTGATTATGTTACACGTGGTCACGCATGGAACGAGGGCCCTGGCTGCAGATATCTGAGCGATCGTCAGCTAGCGAGAGAGGGAGAGAGAGAGAGATGGAGAGAGAGAGAGAGAGAGAGAGAGAGAGATGATTGTAATGACCTGGTCCCTGGGACTTAACGTAACACTGTGCAGAGATGGTCTCCGGTGTCCATGACACAAGCTCCGCGGTGAGGCCCTCCTTTAAGTGGGTCGCAACCAATCACAAGCCAGTCCCCCCAAACCCCCCCCCCCCCACCCCCACCCACACACACACACACACACACACACACACACTCACACAGCCCCGACCATAGGTTACGGGCGGTTCACCGGTGTCGCGTGTCAAGTATGTAACCGCGGCTGAAGTGGACTGCAAGGAGCGGCTTCCAAGAGGCAGACGTCGGGTCGCTGAGGGGAGGAATTGTTTTGGCATTCTAAATGGAACACCTCCGCCATATGTATGGCTCCGCATGCATCACCCGGACCCCCGGCCTCCCTCCCTCCCTCCCTTCCACCCTCCCTCCCTCCCTCTCCCTCGGGTGAAGATAGGGAGTTTAAAGGGCTCTCTGGTTGGAGTGTCCAAACCGCCTTCTCCCCTCCCACACACATACATTATATGCACAAAGGCACACTCATGCACACAAACATACATGCATAGACACACACACACACACACACCATGAACACATACACACGCAAATGCACACGCTTACACACCCACACACACACATGTATGAACACACACATATATATGAACTGAACAGGCACAGTACCCCCCGGCTCTAGGGAACATAGGTCTATAGCAGATTGAACGCTAATCCGTGAAGCCCAAGGCCAAAGCTGATTTGCACACACACACACCCAGACACACACACACACACACACACACAGGTCGCTGTCAGCTTGACTTACAGATTCAAAAGACGGGGAACCGTTTCATATCACTTGAGTTTTGGAAGAAAAAAATTCAGTTGCCCTCTCCTCGCCCCGTGTTGTCTCCCCTTCCCTGTTCCAACAGTCGTAATCCTGCAAGAGATAGAGAGCTCTCTCTCGCATTACTGTCATGAAAGGTCTCGGGCTTGCCTGTGTGTGTGTGTGTGTGTGTGTGTGTGTGTGTGTGTGTGTGTGTGTGTGTGTGTGTGTGTGTGTGTGTGTGTGTGTGTGTGTGTGTGTGTGTGTGTGTGTGTGTGTGTGTGTGTGTGTGTGTGTGTGTGTGTGTGTGTGTGTGTGTGTGTGTGTGTGTGTGTGTGTGGATGTGTAGAAGCCCCCCTCTGAGCCATGTTGCCTAAACGTCACTCATCTCTGGCTCTCTGTCCGACGTCACGTCATGAAGGAGCACTCATGTTGACACAGGCTACAGCAATGGGAGGACACATTCTACACACACACACACACACACACACACACACACACACACACACACACACACACACAAACAGTCACATAGAGATCTACAAATAAATAGCCTTTTACTAGCTGCTGTTAGCGTAGGATCCTGAGCGACATTTTTTGTTTGGTCTTCCCGTCACGGCCGCCATAGCGGAGAGCCGTCACTCAGGGAGCAGCTTCCCTGATTAGGCCCAAGCTCAGCGGCTGGCGGGTGGAAATATACTGTCAGCTGCATTGCAAAAACACATAAACTCTCACTTCCAATTACTCATTTAGCGAGGGGAGATTAGACAAGGTAGCGGCTGCCAAAAGCCACAGTCTCTCAGTCTCAGTCTCTCTCTCGCTCTCTCTCTCTCTCTCTCTCTCTCACTCTCTCTCTCTCTCTCTGGGGTCGCTCAGAGACTGTAATCAGAAGGTTCATCTGCCACCACCAGCAGCACGCGACCCTAACCCAACCCAACCTCCGGCACTGAGCCGCCTTATCCCCGTGGCAATCCATCTTTGAAACAGGCGAGCCGGCCGCTGCCCTTTCCATCAACTCACCTGAAAAAGAAAATAATCGAGAGAGAAAAAAGAAACTGCAAATATTTGCACTTTGCACATTGGTTCCACCCTCATCTTTGACAAAACATTGCAGAGGGTTCTTCGAGAGCCATTCCCTTCCTGGCTTTGACCAGATGTATAATTTCACGTTTATCTATGACTAAACAGTTCTAATGTCCCTGCGTGTGACGAACATCGCATCGATGATACGCAGAAGTGACAGACGCATTCCTGTTGGGTCAAAGAAAGTAGCTCAGTAAAAATAGAGCAGAATAGAAAGAACTATGACATAAATTAAACTTGTTATTTAGCCTACCTTGTTCGCTCATTTCATTAAAAACTAAATCATTTGAATGTCCTCGACAAAAAAAAGAGCCTGTGATTGTATCCCCATGTCTGGGAATATTTTGAAGAAAAATAACACATTGGGAGCTTGATCTAATTTAAAAGTGAGCAGTAGACAGTGAGTAGGCCAACTGCAAGACCGATGGCCTACCATGGATGTGGATAAGGTTTGAGTAGACCCTATATTTTGAGAAACATGTATGAGAAAACCTCATTGTGAAGTATTTGTGATGCTTTGATTACGTTACCACTGGGCACTATTCTAAAATATTATCCCAAAGGTGCCCTTGACAATCAGATTTAAACCAAACCCAATTATCACAAAGAACCACCACTGTATATTTTCTTAACACTATCTCAAAGGGCTCCATGTAGACACACACCCAAAAGACAGTTTGAAAACGTCCGGCCGACCCTCCACCGCCCCCGCCGCCGTGCAGATCTCCTAACCTCCGCTGTGTGAACGTGATTTCTCAAGGTCCACCTCTCGTCTCATTCCGGTGTGGATCAAATCTGTTAATGCCTGACTGGGCGTTGTAAACCGACAGTCTGTCAAAGACCCCCACCCCTTCCCCCCGTTATGACTGGGTGGTGACCTGAAAGCATGTGCGCCAGGGCCAAGACGGCCTCCGCAGAGACACAACCTCTGATTGCGGCTTGGACTCTCAGTCCAACCGCTGAGAGACCGATAGTGGACCAAGAGGAGACGGCGAGGAGCAGTCTGTTATGGTAACGTTAGCCATCTCTCTGAAGGACCAAATCAAAAACACTTAATTTGGTGGCCAACTGATGATGGGTTGTGGGGTGATCCTCAAGTTAAACCTAGGATCACACGCGTGGCCTGGACATGCATTGTAACTAGATGCTATCTAACGATAATAGAAGAGTCTCTGTATGTATGTGTGTATGTATGATTTTCTTGCCAAGCGTTCATCAGATGCACATCACATTTAGCAGGTTTATTGCTGAGGACCCAAGGAAGTGCAGTGTCGATTGTGAGGTTTTTTGGGTGAGCGGTTCTTGAGCAAACCGGTACGTAATCGGCCTGTTCCAAACAGGCACGGAACGGACACTGCATTGGCTGGTGTATTGCCGAGTACCCAAGGAAGTGCAGTGGCCAGTGTGAAGTGAAGCAGCAATGACGCAATCTGCCTCTTTCAAACGGACACATGAGTAGTTGTAGTTTAAAACTCTTCACTGCATGTTTGCCTGTAATCCATTGCATTGCATGCAAGTTACTGAATGTCTATAGAATAAAAGCAACATGCATTTCTGGCACTCACCATAACTCTATAGACCCTTTTCACAAAATGGTACTAACCCAGGTCTCACTCATCACACTAATTATGAGTTTTATGACTACTTTTATGTACCAGGGCACGGGTAGTTGACTAAACCAGCAAAGAAAGTCTACTGCACTGGTAAATAAAAATAGCTGGCCTCAATTTCCATTCTCTCTTGTGACACGGTTGTTGTACAACAGAGCCTGGTGGAAGACCCTGACAATTTAGGCTGGCCAATCGGGTGCCGCTTGTGCTGTGATTGGGCAGATCTTGGAATGAGTCAAAGGGCAGAAAGCTGGACCAATGGCTGGCTGTAAACACAAAGGCGATGCAGAGGGAAGTGAGGGCACTAGAGACTAGATACACTCAACCAGGCCCATAGTTAGTGTTGTGAGCGACCCCTGTGTGTGTGAAAATGCTGCAGGTGAAAGGGGACAATTACCACAGTGATCCACCAGAGGGCAGGCTTATCATGTGAATGTTATCCAGCCTTAGTGCTGCTCGCCCAATAAAGGTAAAAGTTCACATATGAAAACTTTGGTTTTAGTCAATAGGCGTTACAGATCCAGTACATTTTGAAGTAAGAGGGGGACTGCACATAGAGAAGCAGGTACAAGCAAACGCATCAAATGCAAAAGTCAATTGATGTGTTCCCTGCGTGTCACCCCTGAGCGATTACAGCTGTTATTGAGTGAAAGATATGTTACGTTCACACATCTGTCCATGAGTATATAAGAGCAACAATGTAGTAGTTGTGTGTGTTTATACTAATGGATTCTACTAAAATATAAAGTATAATAATTGTATATCTGAACAAATATTATTTGTATAATAATAATAATTATTATTATTAGTAGTAGTAGTAGTAGTAGTAGTAGTAGTATTAATAGTATTAATAGTAGTAGTAGTATTGTTATTATTATTATTATTATTATTATTATTATTACTATTTTGTTTTTATATTAGCCTATAATTATTAGGCTACAGCCTTCTCAACGTGTGATATCCTATAGCCTAATCTTGAATGGAATTAGCAGATTAATCACATATCATTTGTTACATTTTTGTGCGGTAAGAGGAGGCCATTAACAATTAACGAGACAGTGGGGACTTTGTGTAATGCGCAGTTTTCTTTTAAATTGTGATTTATCGCTCATGAAATGACTTATGTCTCAGGGGGCCGTAGTTCTATTGTTGATACAGCCCATAATTTAGATTTATCCTCTGGGTAAACAGAAAGCGGTTCCCACTCACCCCTGGAAGAAGGGCCCTCGGAGCCACTTGATCATTAATCCACACATTGTTTTATTTACTCACTCGAGCTCTCAGCAAGACCAGTGTGTGTGTGTTTGTGTGTGTGTGTGTGTGTGTGTGTGTGTGTGTGTGTGTGTGTGTGTGTGTGTGTGTGTGTGTTGCGGGAGTTCATCATCACTACATGAAGGTGGTACATCAGATTCGTATTCATACTGTTGATTGTCTCTACCGCTCTCTCGAGCGAGCGAGTATCAGTCTCTATACCTTCAACCACAACTCCTCAGCTGCTGCAGCCTCTGAGACCAGATCTTACAACGGGCTGTACCCTACTGACTCACTCATTGACGAACTGGTGACTATAGCGTCATACCTCATCAGTGCATATGTGCAAGACGCTGTGCTGTAGTGTGTAGTAGACTCACGATCAGTCGATGCGTGCAGCTACGCACACGCACTACACGTAGACACCGATGCAGTGTGCATATGTCGATGTTGTGTGTGTTGGCTGATCAGTGACCTACAGCATCAGTCACGGGTCGGTGGTTGATGCATAGCAACAACCCAGGAGGGCCCCATTAGGCGCCTCCCAGTTGTGAGTTCCGGAACGGGCCGCGCGAGCGAACATGTGGGCTGTCAATAGTTTAGCTCTATAGTCACACACACACACATTGAACATGGCACAGCTCACGCGCACATGGGTCATGCAATGAACCGTCTTGCCTCACAGCACACACACACACACACACACACACACACACACACACACACACACACACACACACACACACACACACACACACACACACACACACACACACACACACACACACACACACACACACACACACACACACGCACGCACACGCACACACACAAACACACACACACACACACACACACACACACACACACACCGATGTCACGCGTGAATAAGTGCAGCGACACTCCGCTGTCACCGCACAAATCGCAGCACACCCGTCATACGCTGACTCTCCTTTATCTCTCTATCTCTCCTCTCCCTCGCCCCTCCCCCCCTCACTCACCACCACCCCCCCCATCACCACCACCACCCCCATCCTCAGCCCCAGCCCGTTTTCCAGCATCCCCTCATACCAGAGGAGCAAAAATCAACCGCTGGCCATTGCTCACATTGGGAAGGCAGTGGAAGGAGTTGGAGTGGTGGTGGTGGTGGTGGTGTGTGCGTGTGTGCGTGTGTGTGTACTGTATGTAGGTGAATGTGTGTGTGTGTGTGTGTGTGTGTGTGTGTGTGTGTGTGTGTGTGTGTGTGGGTGTGGGTTGTTCTTAAAGCAAGCGACAGCAAAATGTGGAGCAGGTTTCTCGAAGTGACAGTGAGGTGGAGAGGGAGTGGACTTTATTCTGTATATATGGGCTCCTATTGAGCGCATGTCGTCGGGGCCCGTCCGGGATCATGGGAGGCCATGGGGCCCTCCCATGGTTGCACACACCACACACCACACACACACACACACACACACACACACACACACACACACACACACACACACACACACACACACACACACACACACACACACACACACACACACACACACACACAGTCATCCGGATGAGGTAACGTGTAAAGGCCTACCGGTTGAAATATGGCGTGTACGTGTAGGCCCTATACGTGTGTGTGTCCATCATCATGAGTAGTGATGATGTTGCTGCCGCTATGAGGTACGAGGAGGAGCGAGCGTCGGATGACTGACCGCTTATTATACCGAGAGCGCGTCAATCCTATTGGACCAGCGGGTCCGAGGGGATGGGGGCGTGGCTACTGTTTAGGGGCGTGGTTGATAGGGGTGTGTGTGTGTGTGTGTGTGTGTGTGTGTGTGTGTGGGGGGTGTGGGGGCGGTGGATGGTCTACTGAAAGTCTGATTATTGTTGTTGATTATTGTGGTGTGGTGTGGGTTTGATAATAAATATTATATTGTATTGTATTATATTATGTTATATTATATTATATTATATTAAATTGTATTGTATTGTATTGTAGTGTATTATATTATATTATATTATATTATATTAAATTATATTATATAATATTATATAATATTATATTATATTAAATTGTATTGTATTATATTATATTATATTATATTATATACAACTATGTATCGTTGTTCCTCCCTATGTTTGCATTGGAGTTTACGAGATGGGTTCAGACAGGGTCTTTAAGCTGAACTTGGCCAGTTGACCTGCTAGAGGAGGAGGTCACAGTGGTTCAAACCCTTCCCCGTGGGAGTGGTAAAATGCGGCACGCACGCACACACGCACGCAGACACACACACACGCACGCAGACACACACACGCACAGACACACACACACACACACACACACACACACACACACACACACACCGTTGGGGCCGGCGAGTGGCGACGTTATCCAGAGACCCTTCCACCGCTGCCGCCGGTGATGCCTGCTGCAGGCAGACGCCGCGGTATTCAGGCGCTCTCTCTCTCTCTCTCTCTCTCTCTCTCTCTCTCTCTCTCTCTCTCTCGCTCTCTCTCTGTCTCTCTCTCTCTCCCTGCGACGGCAGCTCCGTTCGTCCACCAAATTCGTCGGAACATACAGTGGATCGCTTGTTTTTGACCCTCAAGAGTACCCCCACTTTACTTTCCTCCACACACGCACGCTCGCACGCACGCACACACACACACACACACACACACACACACACATACATACATACATACATACATACATACATACATACATACAGTACACACACACGCACACACGCACACACCACCACCACCACCACCACTCCAACTCCTTCCACTGCCTTCCCAATGTGAGCAATGGCCAGCGGTTGATTTTTGCTCCTCTGGTATGAGGGGATGCTGGAAAACGGGCTGGGGCTGAGGATGGGGGTGGTGGTGGTGATGGGGGGGGTGGTGGTGGTGGTGGTGGGGGTGGTGGGAGGGGGTCGGCTAATTGAAGTCAGCGTATGACGGGTGTGCTGCGATTTGTGCGGTGACAGGCGGTGCAATTACACGGCTGGGCAAAAATAACATTACAGTAGTTAGGAGCTTTACACAGCCGAGAGAGAGAGATATGTCCGGGTTAGAGCTGCTGCTGTTGCATGGTCGAACTACTCGGCCCACTGCAGAAAACACACATCCCTCCTTCACGTTGCTGTTTGTTGTGCCGTGTGTGTGTGTGTGTGTGCGTGTGCGTGTGCGTGTGCGTGTGTGTGTGTGTCTATTTCCTGCATGCGTCTGATTATGTGTGCAGTTTGCGTGCACGGTTGTATATGCATGTCGCCCTAATCTGGTCTTCAAGGCTGCAGCAGCGCATTGTGGGGGAGACTGAACTCCTCGCTCCGGAGAGGGAGAGACAACAGAAAGAAAACAAACTCCAAACCACACGTCACTCCAGTGAAATATGGTAATAATATAGGAGGAAGTTTACATTTTGCAGGAGAAAAAAAAAAAGGATGCATTATTTGTCTTGCCATTTTGTTTCCATACCGCTAGCCGGCCCGACCCGAACATTTTTGAAACTTTTTTTGCATTTGTTTCTGGAAGTTGGACCACAAGACTGGCCAACACCCCTGTCTATCTTTAGAGAGAGAGAGAGAGCACGGAGTCCACCCAAGGACTGTCCGGCTCTGCTTGCCAAATCCTTAAGATTCTCCAGACTCCATAAACTAACAACATCACTCCAAAGATACGACTGAGAACCCCCACCACCACCACCACCACCCCCCAAATGGATGATAGGGTTTTTTCTGCAGGTATTTGGTACGGGTGGGTGGGGGTGATTCAAATAAATCTGTCTGTCGGCGTCGTGGAGCGCTTACATAAGAGACTTGTTGCATGCAGCTCCGCGACGGAGGCACAGACGCAGAAGAAAACAGCAGAAGGAATGTCAAATAAATAAATAAATAAATAAATAAATAAATAAATTAAAAGGATTTTTCTTAAAAGCTTCGCGAAAGGGCCAAGAGATTTATCTACTCTGAACGTTAACTCAATTCCTAATTTTTCTTGGACTCCACCTATGTTTTTCCAACTGCTTGGAAGTATGCATTAAAAAGGTCAGATAAATAATGGTTTGCTAAAAAAAACTGCATTAAATTTGTAAAAGTAGAATTTACTTACTCAAAAAAAAAACAGCCAGCAAGATGAATGGCTTTGGCCGTGCGCCGTGCGGACACATGACTGCTGCAGCTCAGACTCTCCATCACCGCCGCGCATAGGAGGGATTGTTAGGGGGCTATACGTGTCTGATGGTTTGTATTGTTGCCAAATGTCTAAGTACCTGATCTGCTGCTGCTCTAATCTGTTTTTAAAAAGTCACATTAGAAGTCGAGTGTTATTACTTTCCTTGCGCACTAGGATCCATGAGCAACACCCGTCTGTCTACCCTATACCTGGCCTGGGTACTGTAGTGACACCGTGAGGGAAAGTTCCGTGTACTGTCTTATATCCCTTCAAATACTGTGTAGGCACATTTAGTAACATAGACAGGCGGTTAGATAGATGGACGGATAGAGATGAATATAACATTGAGATGACAGAAAATGATAGGCTAAGCCTGTGAATACTAAATCTCAAGATGGTAGTCCTGAGCGCAAATATCCAATATCTTTGATCATGTGAGTTGACCCATTAAGTAGGCCTATAGGCCTAAGCATATTTGTGCAATAACTGACACGCCGGCCTACAAAATAATACGGAATTAGTATAATCTAGAATAAACTAAATGACCTTTTGAGCCTATACACTTTAGATAACAAACAAATAATGGCATTGGATATGTTACATCGTTGAATAGGACACATAAAAACCTGCTGTCTCATCTGGATTATAGACCAATGGCTGGCCTCTCTACATCAGATAGCCTTGCAGAGTCTGATCATGTGTATTACAGGACACAGGCAATCAGTGTGGCAGAAGATGAGCGAATTGTATACATTTAGTATTTATTCCCTGTAAAAGTTCTGTAAAAACTTTTTTTTAATTTCTCACTTTTTCAGTGAGACTATAGTATTGCTTTAGTTGAATATATAAGCGATAGTTTTTATGCGATATATACAATAGCATAATACGGCTAAAGGCAAACATGTTGTCCCTACAAGTCAGTTATTTCTTCAAGGAGGAATTCTTGACATTTTAAAACATTTAAATCAAGCTCTCCGTTTTCGCCCGAAAGTCCTCCTATTACCTTGTTTTAGTGTACACTCATTTCATAAAATCAGCATTATATGGCTAATGTAGTTTTCTCCCTGGCCCTGGAGCCAGGGGTGGATGGCCATGCAGGGGTGAATGGGCAGGGGTGGAGGGGCAGGGGTGGATGGCCATGCAGGGGTGGAGGGGCAGGGGTGGAGGGGCAGGGGTGGATGGGCAGGGGTGGAGGGGCAGGGGTGGATGGGCAGGGGTGGAGGGGCAGGGGTGGATGGGCAGGGGTGGAGGGGCAGGGGTGGAGGGGCAGGGTGGAGGGGCAGGGGTCGACCGTGCGGTTCTCGATGGGACTCCATGCTTCCCTTTGCTCCACCACGGTGAGCCGCACGTCGGTTTCCGCAGTCAACTCTGGTTAGGGCCGCAGTTGCCCTGGTCCATAAAGCTGCTCCCGGACATCAGTATCATGTTGTCACATCCCCGCCCTACATTCCTTGTGTAGTATGACAGCAGCAAGTTTTTGTAAGATTGTTTCTTTTTTGTATTATGATGTACTTTTAAATATATGCAGATTACCTTCTGTGAACCCATTGTCACATCGACTATAAAGGTCATCCGCGTTGTAATACATAATTAATGTATTACATTTGACACACATGATAATCAAAGCACATAGCGTTTTAGTTATATTGAAATCAGCGAATGAGTTAGACGTTATTTAAATTATATTGGTCTTTTAAATTATAAATTTGACTGATAAATTGTTTTTAAGTCAACTTGTTTAAATTGTTGTCATTTAGATGTGGCAAAGAAGGCAGACATGAGGGGATATACAGCAACGCAAATGGCAATGTCCTCTCCCGTCTGGCTATTAAGATTTCGACTATATATTATTACATATATAATAATTTTACTACTATTTCTACATAAATATAGGCCTAATGTTTATCATGCTGCATATCTAATAACTGGTTTCTTAGGTCTGGTGGGAAAACGTGGATAATTTTGATCTATTAAATAGTGGAAAAACGTGGATAATTTAATAATCGAATTTTCAAAAGTAATCTATTTGTGTTTTTATGTGTGCATAATTTGTATTTTTATATCTTAAATGAGGCCAGACCTGACATTAATATTCGACCTGTTTATTAAATATCACCCTCATTTAGAGACATCCCATTTCGCCAAAAATAAATGGGGAATAATAAAATGCAATCAGACAATATGTACATTTTCCAGTTATGTTTAATGTATAGGTATTGATTTTTTTTCTTTGAGGTAACTCCTTAAAATACAAAATGAAATAAACTGAACACATTTCACATAATACTTATGCGTGGTTGGCCAATGGCCTTCATCGATTTAATGGTCGCAAATATTGCCAGTCAATAAAATATCGCCTGTCCGTTATTTCAGGCTACATCCAAAACAGCTCAACAGGTCAATTAAAGTCTTAGTGGAGAATAATCTAGAAGAGCTGACGATGAACACATATCACAACTTATAGTTATACATCTCATCCAGCGCGTCACGTCACATTGCGATCAATAACTGCACCAAGCTTAACATTTACAAGTTAAATTAGATATAAATAGGCAACACATAACACACATAAATGTAATATTTACTATACAACTGTGCAACAGTATGGCAACACAACGCTATAAATCATTCCCAATATGTACAAGTCCGCCTGGCTGGCCGTGTGGAGGCGTGTGTGTGTGTGTGTGTGTGTGTGTGTGTGTGTGTGTGTGTGTGTGTGTGTGTGTGTGTGTGTGTGTGTGTGTGTGTGTGTGTGTGTGTGCGTGTGTGTGTCGTGTGTGTGGTGTGTGTGTGTGCGCGCGCTGCGTTAGTTATCAGCTGTCTGACTCCACGTCGCTTTTGTGTCCCTCGAGTTTCTCCGCGGGAGGTTTCGGAGTTTTGTCCCATTTCTGCGTGTTTTCTGACTCTTCCGAAGACGACCTTTTCTGCCTCCTCCACTTAGCGCGCCTGTTTTTGAACCACACCTATTGCAACCGAGAATAGAAACATTTAAGCACTTTAAATATAATATATATTTGTGGTTGCAAGTCACACACACGACAACAGAAAATGGCCCCACGCAACGAAATCAATATTTGGATGAATAATAAATAACCTCAATGCGTAAAGCGTCATCTTTATATGACGCGCGGAGATGGTGAGTAAGATGACGCACTTTTAAAAACGTTTTTGACGAGGTGCCTAATTTTTTTTCTTTAGGATAATTTCAGCCTGCTCTAGTTAAAAAAAAATCCTTAATCTTGATGTATTTTCCTATGGAACATGAGCTTGTCTTGTCTGTACATTTGACTGTACATTTGTAAATGTTAGTTTATTTCTATTATTCTGTTGATTTCTCTATTGTTTTATTGTACTGTATTGCTATGCAACCTGGCACAAGAATTTCCTTCGGGATTAATAAAGTTCTATCTTATCTTATCTTATCTTAAAATAGGGAGCAGGAACAACAACAACAACAACAACAACAACAACAAAAAAGCACCACCACCCAAGACCTCCGCGGGACTCACCTCCACCTTCTCTTCCCTCAGGTGCACCTTCCGTGCGAGCTGCTCCCGTGTGCCGACGTCCGGGTACTTGGTCTCCTGGAAGAGACTCTCCAGGGCCTCCAGCTGCTCGTCCGTGAAGATGGTGCGGTGCCTGCGCTTGCGGCGGCAGTGCAGCTGGTTGAGCAGCTGCAGCTCGGTCCTGGACAGCGTGCCCACGTTCATGTAGGACATCATCTGGTGCGGCACGGGCGACAGCAGCACGGAGCCGGCGCTCTCGTACCCTGGATTACAGAGAGAGAGACGGGAAAACACACACACACACGCACACACACACACACGTTCACAACGTTACAGGTCAATAATGATGGTGCTTTTTTACAGTAGTTCATGCGCAAAACAAGGCACGACAATCTAGCGGTGAAGATATACGCTTTGGTGCATCCAATTTAGGCCTATATAGAAAGTACTCGTTTTTAGTAAAGGTGTCTATAGACGACGATGGAAAGTCCTCTGTTTATTAAAGATGTACTAGAAAGTACTCGTTTTATTAAAAGGTGTACTGTAGAAAGTACTCGTTTTATTAAAAGGTGTATAAAGTGCTCGTTTTATTAAAAGGTGTACTGTATAAAGTACTCGTTTAAGGTGTACTATATAAAGTACTCGTTTTATTAAAAGGTGTACTGTAGAAAGTGCTCGTTTTATGAAAGTTATACGATAGAAAATACACTTTTAATATCAGGAAAAGACAAAAGTGTGGTGCGATCAGCCGTTCAAACCTACCCGCGGGTATGCAGGGACACTGCTGGGAGCCGAGGCTGGAGAGGGACCCGCAGCACGTCGCGGGTCCCGCGGGCGGGCCCTGGACGTGGAGCTGTCCGTAATAGTAGTTGTTATATCCGATCCGTGTGCCGCTGACGGGCTGCATGGGCGGAGAGGGCCCCGCGGCGGCCGAGTATAGTCCGCTCGTGTAGTCCGCCGCCGCCGCCGCTGCCGCCGCCGCCGCCGCCGCGCTGTACAGCGGGTCGGGGAGGCTGGAGGAGAACACCATCCCGGCGGCGGCGGCGGCGGCGGCGGCGGGACCGGCGCGGTGGTGCAGCAGCAGCGAGTCCTTGCAGCTGGGCCTCGCCGCCAGAATGCTGTCTATGCTGAACATCCCAGCGGGCATGGCACCGTGGCGGCGGGTCTGCAGCGGGGAGCACACACGACTTCGAACTCTTGCTGCGATGTCGAGACGTTGACGGCGTGTCGGTAAAAGGTCCACACACGCACACACACACGCACACACGCACACACACACAAAGGTTTCCTACAACTGCGTCAACATGACAACAAGTGTTGACTTGTGTTGGCGTGTGTTTGACCGGCGTGGCTCCTCGGACTCGGCCCCTCTGCGCGCTGGGAACCTGCAGTCCTGACTGTCTCCGTGGGACCCCGTGTGGAAACCCAGGTTGCTTTTATACCCGGATGACGTCACCGAGGAGCGGAGCCGGCTCAGCCAATGGGAAGCCGGGCTCCGGGCTCCAGGCTCCAGGTCTCCAGGCTGGGGCCACAGCACAAGGTCTGTGTATTGAGAATTAATTCAATTAAGATAATCCCTGCTAAAAATTCTGTTGCTTTGTCATAGAGACGACTTTTTAACAAACTAATCAGATTAATCTCATTGTCAGCAAATCTATTGTAGCCTAACGGAGTGAGGGGGGGGGGGGGGGGGGGGCATTATCTTTTACAAATTAGTGGGGAGATAGGACCTACTTCCGATTAACTGGTCATTACCATAAGTAACCTATAAACGGGAGTTCTGGAGTAAAAGAAAAAGGTCTCTGTCTCTATATTTCTCACACACACACACACACACACACACACACACACACACACACACACTCTCTCTCTCCCTCTCTGCAAGACATATATTCTTCTGACACATGATTAAACTATAGCTTTCCGTTATTAGGCAATATTATTATGATTATTATTATTATTATTATTATTATTATTATTATTAATAATAATGTATTTATTATCATTATTAGTAGTAATAGTAGGCTAGTAGTAGTAGTAGTATATAAGTATTAGTATTAGTATTGTGCTTGTATTAGCCAACCATATATGTCGGTCAGACACGGGTCTCTTTCCATTATTGACCAAACGGGTGGTCGGGCACGGCGGCCCTAATGTGTGTCCCCGGGGGGCCCGCCGAGCACAGATGAGTGTGTTGGCCCCCATCGGCAGGCCCCTCTCGACGGGACGCAGATCGCCGCGCGTTAACTTCTCAACACCTCCGCTAAGGACCGTCTTAACTGAACACACATGCGGGAGACCCCTCGCTGGGATAAGATAAAGGCCATTAGCGGCAAAACACAAGTTATTAATCAGATGAAGCGTGTGAGAGGGGGGGGGGGGGGGGGCGCACTGTGGCCCTACTGTATGGAGGGACGTGTATTGCGGGGGAGCGCTTGATTCGTTCAGCGGGGCTTCATTGGTCCTCTGATTGCATTGGACGGTCGATTAGCTTTACGGCCACAAGCGACAGATAACGCGTATGTTGATGTGAAAATAGCCCGCTTAGATTGGGCTCCTTAGGTGATCAGTATATAGCATATATACAGTAGCCTATACAGATGAACAGTAGTCTACAGGCCTACAGGTGATCAGTAACCTACAGGCCTACAGGTTATCAGTAACCTACAGGTGATCAGTAGCCTATACAGGTGATCAGTAGCCTACAGGCCTACAGGTGATCAGTAGGCCTACAGGTGATCAGTAGCCTACAGGTCTACAGTTGATCAGTAGCTTACAGGCCTACAGGTGATCAATAACCTACAGGTGATCAGTAGGCATACAGGTGATCAGTATACATGCCCACAGATTAGTAATAAGTAAGAGGTCTGGCTACATGGATTTTGATGTAAGGAAATGCTGTAAAACAAAATAACAAAATAAAAGAAATACAAATAATCCTACTCATAATAAATATGAATAATGATCAATTGCAATACATAACAATGTGGGCTATGCAAATTAAAAAAAAATATATTATTTAGCATGCCTAATGCATTGAGATTACACAACAAGAACAAAGTTCACTGGTTTGGATCCCAAAACGGCAGTATGATTTATTTTCTTAAATGTGAATATTGTAAAATATTTTTTCCCTGAAAATAATGAGCAAACGGCTATGAATAAGTATATATCCAAACCATGCATCTTAAAATGTTCCTGAAATAATCCACAATTGTGCAAAAATATGACAATATTTTGTAATAGTTTATTCTGATAAGAGGGCTGTAGGCCGATTATGTAGACCTATTATAAAACCCTACATTTTAACATTTCGTAATTTACTCCGATTAATATAGGCATATGCAACAACTTTATTTCCGCCGAATTTAAATGATATATGATACAGCCTGCAACATATACTATATATTCTTTAAAATAATACTGCAGTGTTTTGTATTTCCACATCTCGTGTGTAAACTGGACACAAACTGTAAACATCTCAGGCCGATGAAAAGGCTTCTGTAATGCAGTCACTGTAATTCAAGGCAGGGGGGGGGGACGTGGCGTATACTGTTATTATTTTCACATTTTTGTTACATTTCCACCTCCAAGTGGCAGCGACGGGACAGCGTCAAAAGGATTGCTTTAACGAAATGTCTATTTGAAATTAAAAGGCGCGCAAAGCGGTGCGAAGGCGCCAATTACCGGGTGAATAGAGAGCGTCAATCACGCAGGGAGACGGAGGGCCCCTGGACAATGGTGGACGCTCTGTACCGCCGGCATCTTTATATATCAGGGGCCTGATCTCTAAAACCTGTTTAAATACGGCACAGATAAAAGAAACAGACTTGGCAATGCATCTTCGAGTCAGAGGTAGGATAAATACAGTACATGTCATCCGCTGGGCGCTTTCAGTAAGCATACATTATGTCCTCTCCTTTCAAGCCACCGAGAGCAAAAACCGTCACTATAATTTGAA
>PIJE02000563.1:235277-262777 GCA_002895965.2 Coryphaenoides rupestris | reverse complement strand
AGGAGGAGGAGAAGGGGGTGCTGCTGTCAACTGTGGTGGTATAGGTGAGGGGGTGAGGGGGCAGAGAGGGCCAGGGTGCTGGCTTGCTTTTAGAGGTCATCAATCATTCATTATCCAGCAAGAATCCATCAAAGCAATGCTAGTAATTACTGATTACACACTAGTCATATGGCGGGATCAAGGAGACACACACACACACACACACATGTCTGGCCATGTGTCATGCGGCCTCATTCCTAGTGAAGCTGGAATATTTTAGTTACAATTTAATGGCTCGGTTCAGTGCATTCAGTGGACATTGAGATTTGCACATTTAATTGAATACACTTTATTTTTCTCACCCAAGCTCCCAATAAGAATTGATCAACAAACCCAGACAGAGGAGTGAGACAAACAATGTGAAAGAAAGGAAAACAGAAGCAATGCTGTGTTTCATTTAGACTTACACTGGGTTTTGAATAAAGGCAATTGACTGTTTCAGACATCCTGTTAAATAAGAAAGAGTGAGTAAGTGAGTAATTTACCAGATGTTGTCGAGTGTATGTTTGTGCATGTGTGTGTGTGTGGTGTGTTTGTGTGTATGTTGGTGTGTGTGTGTGTGTGTGTGTGTGGTGTGTGTTGTGTTGTGTGTGTGTGAGGTGTGTGTGTGTGATGTGTGTGTGTGTGTGTGTGTGTGTGTGTGTGTGTGTGTGTGTGTGTGTGTGTGTGTGTGAATAGAAATGTTAACATCCAGTCCTCCAGCAGACTGGGGTGTGGTCAGTTGACTCAGAGCCCCATGGGGTCTCCTAATCCCATCTCAATTCAAATGTGTGGAGGAGGAGTCCTGCTAATTAATCTGACAATGGACCAGCCTTCAGAACAAACGTCTTGAAGAGCTAAAGCTGTTTATTCGTTATCCGTCTGCAGCTGTAACTGTGTGTGTGTGTGTGTGTGTGTGTGTGTGTGTGTGTGTGTGTGTGTGTGTGTGTGTGTGTGTGTGTGTGTGACAAACATGTACTAACAACACACAATCAAGATGTACCTGACAAATAACAGATTCCCTCAACAACTTTGAGTCAAAAGTGTCAAACATACTCATGACACACACGCACACGCACACACACACAAACACACACAAACACACATAAACACACATGCACACACACACACACACACACCAACTCTCTCATGAGCCACAAACATGACCACACGCAAATACATGCAAACCATCATATTCATAACAACATGCCATCATCATACATTCACAAATATGATTTATATTATATTCACACACAAATACTTGTACCGCACATGTATATGAGAGTGAATGCGGTGGCTTGAATGTGTGTGTGAGGGTTCAATCATGGCCTTATTACATTTTGTGCACAATATTTCTTCCAAGTTTGCTGGCGTAGACGCTGACTCGGAGTGTAACCTTATTGCAAACAGCATGAAAACAATGAACATGAGGCACACAGGCGGGGGGGTGTGCTCACCACTAAATGTCTATTAGGACTTTCAGTTTTTCCGTCAGAATATCAGACAGACAGACAGTCATCAGACAGACAGCTAGACAGTCAGAATATCAGACAGACAGATAGATAGCCAGACAGACAGCTAGACAGTCAGAATATCAGACAGACAGATAGATAGCCAGACAGACAGCTAGACAGTCAGAATATCAGACAGACAGATAGATAGCCAGACAGACAGCTAGACAGTCAGAATATCAGACAGACAGATAGCTAGCTGGACAGACAGTCAGAAAGACAGTCAGTCAGCCAGAAAATCATATACAAACAGATACAGACAGACGGTCAGTCACATGCGGAAAGACAGCCAGAGTGTAAACAGACAGACAGGCAGGCAGACAGACAGGATAGAGAGGCCTCCTGATGTTGGACAACAGACAGGTAGACAGTAGCTTGGAGGATATGTGGCGTCTAACACCCCATAACCCCGTCAGGAGGGCTCAGGTTTCCTCTCCTCGGTGGAGTGACAGTAGCCATGCTCCGCCACACACCTTATTGCTTTTAGCGCAACACCACACACATGCACGCATGCGCGCACACACACACACACACACGCACACACGCACACACACACACACACACACACACACACACACACACACACACACCACTCCCAGAGTCTCCACTCTGTCATTTGGAAAATAAAAACACACGCAGAAAGACAGCAGTGAAAGAAAGGGGTGAGAGCAGGGGAGAAACGCCAGTTCCATCCATAGCAGGGAACCGGCCTGGTTATATGTATCTGGGAGAACAGCGGGGGGGGGGGTCTCCTGGCTCCCCCGCCAGAGCAGCGGACATAAGTGTAATTTCAAGTGCCATGCTGATTCACGCCAGGCTCGCCTGCAGACACGGCTTTATCAGATCCTCACGGGTGGTCGGCCCTTGGCTCCCTGCTAGGTCTCTCTCTCTCTCTCTCTCTCTCTCTCTCTCTCTCTCTCTCTCTCACTCTCTCTCTCGCTCTCTCTCTGCCACCTCAGACATCTGAGAGGTCTGTAGCACCGCAACTCACTGGGTTTTTAAAGGATTTTGGGGCAAGGAGCACTCAGATTTTTCAAGCATTTTCTTTCCGGAAAGGGTGGAAAAGGGGAACGTGTGCGGTAGCGGGAATATCAGTAAAGAAAATATGTATGCACACGCACGCACACACACACACACACACACACACACACACACACACACACACACACACACACACACACGCACCAACACACATCCACAGACCACAGACACACATTCACACAGAAATAAAAATACACACTATTTGTTTTTCTTTTTTTAATACTTCTGCTTTCTATTTGCTTGGTTTGTGGACTAATCTCATTTTGTTCCACGGGACACATGAAGACAAAATGAAACATGAAGTAACATGAAGAAACATGAAGTGCCAGAAGTACTTTTTCCCCCAACCGTCCACCACTAATGTAGGCACCAGGACAGGTACACAGCTACCCCTCCTAAACAGGCCTGCCGTCGGGTTCCCAGGGCCCTCGGTGTGCCCATTAGACGGCCGGGCTCTGCCAAGTTTATCTTTGCGTTATTGGACGCCACTGAACAAAGACTCCCGGTGAAGTCGCGGGGTCTAAGGCCCTAACCCAAGAAAAATCATTCACATAGCGGTTGATAAACAGTTTCTCCAACGTCCGAAATCACTAAAAGGGTGATAACAGTTAATCGGCCCTAACCCATAGGTAAAGAAGTCAATTCACCGCAGGCACGCAAGATTAGATAAATAGACAGTCCTCTGGTGTGAATCGAGGAGAATCAAACCAAGATGTTAGCCATAGTTGTTTTAAAGAAGCGTGGTGGGAGAAGAGGGATGCATTTCTCTTCTTCAAACAAGCAGAGTTGTTGCTATCCACTGATTTACAGAAAAGCATATATTTGCGATATCCCAGCAGTGTCATTTTAAAATAAATAAGGCACACCTCTGTGTCACCAACCAAAAAAAATGCAAATTTTCAAACAATACCTTTCTATCTCAGCGTACCACAAGAGCGAGCCATTATATGAGCAGTTAATCCGAGCGCCACACATCAGACCAAGCTCTCGAGCGAGCAAATGTGAATTGATTTAAACACATTCGCATCTTCTCACTCAATGTCCATCTGAGCCGGCGTGCGTCTCTTCACAGGAGCACTAAGAGCCAAAAGGCGTCCTGTTAAACTGCGTTACGTCTGGCTGCGCTGGGCTGGGCTATAAGAGAACCCCACTTTTTTTGCCATAGCGGAAGAGGATATCAAAAAAAAAGGAACCAATTGGAGGGAACTGAGTAAATAGAGTTATTTAATAGTGTTATATTTTTTTTGCCCATGAAATTATTTGTTAAATTATAGAAAAATGTTATTTCCAAATAGGTTCTTATTTTTGTTTTGTCTCCTTCATTTTCATTTAGGCCCTTTCTTCTTTTGGGGTTTGGCGCTTTGCTTCGAGCGGCAACTGTGTTATGGTTTATTGGTTAGAAGCTTTAATCCCCAATTACAAAACCATTTTTACAAAAAAAGGGGCCAAAGTTCAGGGTGTTGCCCAGGGTTGCAAGAAAGAAAAAAAAATTTTTGCGGCTGCTTGAAACGCCTTCCAGGAAAAGAATGGGTGAGTTTTAGTAAGCGGTCGTGATTGTCCAGGTCCGTTTGTGGCTCGCAAAGACACCATCGGAGACCGGGCGCTACGCCAACATAATTGGTACCTCCAGCTGAGAAGCGCCCCTTCTCTTCAGTGAACCCCGTCGGCCTGTGATAATGTTAAAGGTGCCTCTGTTCGTGCCGCCACAGCAGATATGTACACGCATATATGAGTGACCCCCCCCCCCCCCCCTATACACACACACACACACACACACACACACACACCTCACGTCGTTCAGGTGACAGGCGACCCGAGCTGGAGTCTGATGGAACCTGTCGGCGTTTAGCGCGTCTGAAAGTAATTATAGAGACGGCGCTGATGAGGAGCGCAAATGGAAATACGGACGACGGCGACGACGTGAGGCGGGCGGCAAACGGACACAGCATGTCACCGTCGGACCTGCCCCCCTTTTCTTAGGTTCGTGTTGATTTAATTCTTTAGTTAGCGTTTTATTTTTTATACCTGTTTTTTTTTTTTACATTTATTGATAATTCTTGGTTTATTTCAGCCGCCTCGTCGTTCTCTCAGATTGAGCGCTAGCACCGGTCGCTACATTAGCCTAGCGCGCACGCACGCGTACGCACGCATGCACACACACACACACGCACGCACACGCACACACACACACACACACACGCACACACACACACAAACTCTACACAACATGTATTCCCCTCCAACACAAAATAAAACAAAAGTCAACCTGCATATTTGCCGGTTGTATTCCACAAGGTATTTTCGGAGGGGCTGAGTTGTACAAGATCCATAACGCAGCAGTCAATGCATCACCTTCGCTCCGCAGCCAAATACACAAATCCCAGACCAGGCGAGTCACTTTACACTGGCAGCAGGCAATTCTACATAGCTATCATTTAAAATCAAAACTTTTTCGGGGTGTCATTAGTCTTCTCCAGCGAAGGGCCACAAAAAGTCAACACAAAAGGGCAAATTCTCCAATGAGACCGGCACCAGCCCGACACGAAAACTAAATTTAACACTATGCTAGCAGGTTCTTTATTCCGGAAGCTCAAAGCTATGCATTTTATTAAAAGAGACTACAGTTTTTAGATAAAAAAGCTTTTTAATGCATATGACAACACCCACAATACGGGGCTTTTTGACGACGCGTGGAGGAAGAGGTGCTGACACTAGATTCCGTAAAGCTGAGATTTATGGAGAAAATGGTTTAGCTTGCATCAGTGCACGCGCGAGCCACAGACCTTATCTGTTAGTTGGACGTCCCAGCCAACTTGAGGAGAACAACTATATAGTTCTTTGTGGTCTTCCTATCTTTTTATATCCCTAAAAAATCACGACCACAGGAGGATGGGCTAATTAAACCCTTTCTACTGATAAAATAGTCGAAATTCACAAGAATCAAAGAAAGGAGAATAGGAGGATTTGGGAAAGTAACGAGACCTATTTGTCGAAAGATAAAGGAATTAGGAACACATATTAGAGAGATGGATCGATTCATGTTTCCTTCACCATTACTCGCCTCCAAGAACCCAATAGCTCTGTTCGTGATACTCCTAATTACTCGGCCCTTGGATGAGAGAGGTTATAACATTATTGAAATCGTAAAAAAAGAGAAAGCAACTAATGGAAGATTCTAATTATATAGTACATTAAATGTAGGGCTTTCTGCCTTGCTTCCAGGCTCTCGAAGGTTAATTTATCAATGATATTCGTTCCGTGGATTCTTGTCTGTTCAGAGTGTGTACAAGGGTTTTGGTCCCCGCCCCACTTAATCAAAAGTTTCAGCAAAACCTTTACCGGAGCCAGTGTATCACCCCTATTTGTGTACCATATGTGGCCTCCCGAGTGACGTAGAGTGGTCTATCAACGAGGCAAAAATTTGTATTAGTCTCTTTGCTGCGGTTGATTGATAATTACTCTGCGCATCACTAGATCTGCAAGGCACCAAATAGGGATAGCCCTCTGGCCTGGTAAATTAATATTATATTTTGTGTTGTTATCTGTGGCCACAACGTCCACCCTTTTATAAAAAAGACACTAATAAGAAATGTATATTGCGGTTGGAACTATCTATTACCGTGCATGATTTAAATTGCTAAGCCCCAAGTGGTTTTGGCCCAAAACTTGAGTTGTCTAACCCCAGGGCAAGGGCAGAGGACCCCCACCAAAAAGGCACGGGGGGGGCCCGGAAACCAACTTTTTAACTCCCAAAAACCGGCAACGGGTGCTTTTTGGAAACTTTTTTGGGGGAAAAAAACCGGGAGTGAATCTACAGCCCTCAAACGAAAGGCAATTCGCCAGGGAAACGGACAATGGGGTCGCAACACAAACATCCCCCTCTTTTAAAATGACACTTAAGAAATGTATGTTTGATCCAACCTGCAATTATAATATTGGTGCTCATTGAACCAACTGGGAGCAAAAGTTCTCAAAAGGGCTTAGTATCATAAAAGAGTAAGATACTTGAGAGAAAGTAGTGTTATGAAACACTGCTTCATGCTGTATCGGTTGCTCTGTTTTTGCCATTGAGTAAAATGTACGAGTCCGAAAAGATTCGGACGCGACACACACCGACGTAATTTGATTTGATCCGGAAAAAAAGGCGGAAATTGATCACTGCAAGGCAGGAAGGAGAGGAAGAGGAAATTGAGCGTTGACCATTTCTCGGCCCGGGGTTCTGAACCGTCACACGAACCGCAGCTGAACCACCGAGGGCTCGGCCTCTCCAGCTGTATACCGTGAGCTCACCGCAGCTACGCCCCTCGCCACTATCTCATCATCAGTTCCATCTCTGGGCTCCGATACCGACGGGGGTGCGCTGTCATAACACACTCCTATCTGTAACCATATCGTCTCTCTCACTCTCCGCGCTCGGAGACGGCCCCCGCCACGCCGAGACACCGAAACCAAACCAAGCTTGAAATTTGGCCCCTGATTGCGTACAGGCATGCCTCGGAAAATTATGGCCACAGCTATTTCTGTAATTACAGCTAGGTAGCCTCTTTCGCCCTTTCTTTTCCCTGCTGAAAAAAAACAAAAACACGCGCGGCGGAACAACGCCCTTCGTGGCAACCGACCAGTGCACCGCGACACTCGGCCACACGAGTCTTAGTATTTATATGATTGGAAAGTGAGTATTTGTGGGGACCGGCTGAACGGGATTGTTCATTGTCCGTCCGTTTCCGCATGCAACGATAAACGTTTGAGATCTTTTCACTTTACTGCTTATCGTTATTTCTGCGCGTCAAAGAAGCCGCCAAAACAGCGAACAAAGCAACCATCATATCACAGCGAGGTTCTGAGGGGAGAACGGTGGTTGGGCTGTATTGAGAGATCGAATTGGGTGGCAGTTTTGGTCTAGGAGGTCCTCTCATGCTCAATTCTTCCGCGTCCGAGGCTGCTTCTTGCATTGGATTTCCAAGTCCGCGGTTCATCGTGGCAGACAAGGACGGACATTACTGGGAGAGAAGTATAATGAGAAAAAAGGCGAGGATTTAAATTAAGTAGGCACCGTTTTGTTCCGGTGCTGTGGGCTTTATTGGTGGGACGGAAGGGCCGTACCAAAAGCCGCCCCAGGCGGCCGGTCGGAGGGAAGAGGGGAGATGTAAAGATCAGAGAGAAGGCCTGCGAAGTGTCTTTCGCGCCACTCCCACCCCATACTCCATGTCCTGGTGTCCGTAGGGTCTGTCTCCCTACGCGACACGTCCACCCCACCACGTTTCCAAAGGAACAGCCGGCTTCCTGGGTTCCCCACCCCACTTCTGCTCACTGGGGCCCACGGACTCCACTCCACTCCACTGCCGCACATTTATCCTATTACACCAATCTGCTGCGATCCAAGTCGGAAAATATGCAATATGGCGGAGTTGACGCGCGGCCACGCTTGCGGTGCAAATCACGTCCAGGAATGTGATTCCGAGTCGATTCGGGCTCTGCCAAGTATATCAGAGCGGCTCTGCCAAGTATATCAGAGCGGCTTAATACCTTTATATCAAATCCTCCTAAAAGCATATAATTTTCAGTGATTGCTCACACTTGTGGCCTACTTACAAACACGTCGACAAGCGGTACGGTGGCGGCCGTCCAGCGAGGAGCGGCTCTCCTTCGGCCCGTCTGCCTGGCGTACGTCCGCGTTGCCAGATCTTTGCTCCCCTGGATTCGTGACCAAACATCCTCGCGGATTCCATGATAAAATTCTTTTACTCTGACGGCAGCAAAGCTTATGAACACTTGCCCGATATAGAGAGGAGATCATCAAAAAGAGCTTGGAGAACAAAAAAAAATTAGTGCCATTCTAAAGATTCTTTTCGTTGGCCACCAACTGTAAACACTCAATAAATTTGAGATAGCTCTTGCATTTTTTCTGGGCCCTGGACGTGGAGCTGTCCGTAATAGTAGTTGTTATATCCGATCCGTGTGCCGCTGACGGGCTGCATGGGCGGAGAGGGCCCCGCGGCGGCCGAGTATAGTCCGCTCGTGTAGTCCGCCGCCGCCGCCGCTGCCGCCGCCGCCGCGCTGTACAGCGGGTCGGGGAGGCTGGAGGAGAACACCATCCCGGCGGCGGCGGCGGCGGCGGCGGCGGGACCGGCGCGGTGGTGCAGCAGCAGCGAGTCCTTGCAGCTGGGCCTCGCCGCCAGAATGCTGTCTATGCTGAACATCCCAGCGGGCATGGCACCGTGGCGGCGGGTCTGCAGCGGGAGCACACACACGACTTCGAACTCTCGCTGCGATGTCGAGACGTTGACGGCGTGTCGGTAAAAGGTCCACACACGCACACACACACGCACACACACACACACGCACGAATGTCACATGACATACGCTACGTCACAGGTCACATGACAACAAGTGTTGACTTGTGTTGGCGTGTGTTTGACCGGCGTGGCTCCTCGGACTCGGCCCCTCTGCGCGCTGGGAACCTGCAGTCCTGACTGTCTCCGTGGGACCCCGTGTGGAAACCCAGGTTGCTTTTATACCCGGATGACGTCACCGAGGAGCGGAGCCGGCTCAGCCAATGGGAAGCCGGGCTCCGGGCTCCAGGCTCCAGGTCTCCAGGCTGGGGCCACAGCACAAGGTCTGTGTATTGAGAATTAATTCAATTAAGATAATCCCTGCTAAAAATTCTGTTGCTTTGTCATAGAGACGACTTTTTAACAAACTAATCAGATTAATCTCATTGTCAGCAAATCTATTGTAGCCTAACGGAGTGAGGGGGGGGGGGGCATTATCTTTTACAAATTAGTGGGGAGATAGGACCTACTTCCGATTAACTGGTCATTACCATAAGTAACCTATAAACGGGAGTTCTGGAGTAAAAGAAAAAGGTCTCTGTCTCTATATTTCTCACACACACACACACACACACACACACACACACACACTCTCTCTCTCCCTCTCTGCAAAGGACATTATATTCTTATCTCAGCACATGGATTAAACTATAGGCTTTCCGCTTATTTAAGGCGAATATGTATATGAATATTTATTATTAATGTATTATTTATATTAATAATGTATTTTATAATCATTATTGGTAGTAATAAGTAGGCTCAGTAGTAGTAGTAGTATATAAGTATTTAGTATTAGTATTGTGCTCATGATTAGCGCAACCATATATGTCGGTCAAGACACGGTCTCTTTCCATTATTGACCAAACGGGTGGGTCGGGCACGGCGGCCCTAATGTGTGTCCCCGGGGGGCCGCCGAGCACAGATGAGTGTGTTGGGCCCCCATCGGCAGGCCCCTCTCGACGGGGACGCAGATCGCCGCGCGTTAACTTCTCAACACCTCCGCTAAGGACCGTCTTAACTGAACACACATGCGGGAGACCCCTCGCTGGGATAAGATAAAGGCCATTAGCGGCAAAACACAAGTTATTAATCAGATGAAGCGTGTGAGGGGGGGGGGGGGGCGCACTGTGGCCCTACTGTATGGAGGGACGTGTATTGCGGGGGAGCGCTTGATTCGTTCAGCGGGGCTTCATTGGTCCTCTGATTGCATTGGACGGTCGATTAGCTTTATGGCCACAAGCAACAGATAACGCGTATGTTGATGTGAAAATAGCCCGTTTAGATTGGGCTCCTTAGGTGATCAGTATATAGCATATATACAGTAGCCTATACAGATGAACAGTTGTCTACAGGCCTACAGGTGATCAGTAGCCTACAGGCCTACTGATCAGTAACCTACAGGTGATCAGTAGCCTATACAGGTGATCAGTAGTCTACAGGCCTACAGGTGATCAGTAGGCCTACAGGTGATCAGTGGCCTACAGGTGATCAGTATACATGCCCACAGATCAGTAATGAGTAAGAGGTCTGGCTACATGGATTTTGCTGTCAGGAAATGCTGTAAAACAAAATAACAAAATAAAAGAAATACAAATAATCCTACTCATAATAAATAAGAATAATGATCAATTGCAATAATTAACAATGTGGGCTAAGCAAATAAAAAAACTACTTTTTATAGCCTGTCTAATGCATTGAGATTACACAAACAAGAACAAAGTTCACTTGTTTGGATCCCAAACGGGCAGTATGAATTTATTTTTCTTAAATGTGAATATTGTAAAATATTTATTCCCTGAAATAATTTGCCAACGGCTCATGAATAAGTATATATCCAAACCATGCATCTTAAAATGTTCCTGAAATAATCCACAATTGTGCCAAAATATGAACAATATTTTGTAATAGTTTATTCTGATAAGAGGGGTGTAGGCCGATTATGTAGGACCTATTATAAAACCCCTACATTTTAACATTTCGTAATTTACTCCGATTATATGGCATATACAACAACTTTATTTCCGCCGAATTTAAATGATAATGATATTAGCCTGCAAACATATACTATATATCTTTAAAATAATACTGCAGTAGTGTTTGTATTTCCACATCTCGTGTGTAAACTGGACACAAACTGTAACATCTCAGGCCGATGAAAAGGCTTCTGTAATGCAGTCACCCTGTAATCAAGGCAGGGGGGGGGGGGGGACGTGGCATATACTGTTATTATTTTCACATTTTTGTTACATTTCCACCTCCAAGTGGCAAGCGACGGGACGCGTCAAAAGGATTGCTTAACAACATGTCTATTTGAAAATTAAAAGGCGCGCAAAGCGGTGCGAAGGCGCCAATTACCGGGCTGAATAGAGAGCGTCAATCACGCGGGGAGATGGAGGGCCCCTGGATCAATGGTGGACGCTCATGTACCGCCGGCATCTTTATATATCAGAGGGGCCTGATCTCTAAAACCTGTTTAAATACGGCACAGATAAAAGAACAGACTTGGCAATGCATCTTCGAGTCAGAGGTAGGATAAATACAGTACATGTCAACCGCTGGCGCTTTCAGTAAGCATACATTATTGTCCTCTCCTTTCAAGCCACCGAGAGCAAAAACCGTCACTATAATTTGAATGCCACGGAAGAAGATATATAGATGGATAGATGAATGGGACAGATTGATACATGGACAGATGCTTAGATTATAGATAGATGGGCACACAGATACACATATACACACGATAACACATACAATATAATTCCTTAATATCTGTTATAATTATGGGAGGTTTTTTGGAACCAACTTGCGCAAACCCCAGTAACCAGATTAAGGACTTTTATAGTGGGGGAAAAACAAGGAAAAATGCAGTGACACTTGTTAACCAGTTTCCCATAGCCCAATCAGAGCCTGGGGCTTCCCTAGACAGGAAGTTGGTCAAATAAACATAGCAGAAGAACATTTACATCTTTACATTTGGCATTTGGCAGACGCATTTAACAAAGCGACTGACCAATAAGTACATTACAGACACACAGCAGCCCTGCTGTAGCACTGGCACATTCAACACCAAGCCTTGATAACCCACTAATCCCTCACTGCCCAGTGTGTACTGTTAGAGGTGTTGTGTGTTGTGTGTGTGTTGTGTGTGTGTGTGGTGTGTGTTGTGTGTTGTGTGTGTGTGTGTGTGTGTGTGTGTGTGTGTGTGTGTGTGTGTGTGTGTGTGTGTGTGTGTGTACTCAAAACACCAACACAAACATGCATGTGTGTGTGTGTGTGTGTGTGTGTGTGTGTGTGTGTGTGTGTGTGTGTGTGTGTGTGTGTGTGTGTGTGTGTGTGTGTGTGTGTGTGTGTGTGTGTGCCAGTCTGTGTTATGCGCATGCATGTGTATTTGTGCATTAGACAGCCGAGGGAGGTGCGGTGCCAGACTGGCCCTTGGGCGTGTCTGTGTGTGTGTGTTTACTTCCTGTGTATTTGCAGGGGGTCAGGGTACACCATACAGACCTTCCCTTCTATCTATCACTCCACACACCAACACAAACATTCATGCAGACACATATGATTTATATGTGAACACACACACACACACACACACACACACACACACACACACACACACACACACACACACACACACACATGCACAAACAGGCACTCACTCACTCACACACACAGACGCACAAAACTTTCAGTCATTTTGGACACAAACTCAAACATGTCTACACACACACACACACACGCGCGCGCGCATGCACATACACACACAAACACACACACAAACACACACACACACACACACACCTCCTTCAATCTTATGTATCATTCCAAACAAATGCAAAGCATTCCCAAAAACAGGCACACATGCTCTGACACACATATTCACACATGCACACACACACACACACAGGGCTCACACATAGTGGCATGGACACACACACACACACACACACACACACACACACACACACACACACACACACACACACACACATATGTGTCCACCGACGCACACATTCTCGTGCACAAACACATGCTCGCACGCAGGGGCATGGACACACACACACACACACAAAATGGACAAAGTGAAGAAATGCATATTTATTGTGCATGTCAGGGTTGTCACGGCGACGTGGCCGTACAGTGGGGCCTTGTCTGGCGTCCCCCGGGCGGCTGAGTGCACACCACGGAACCCATGTGTTCTAGAGAGAGAGAGCCGAGCAGGAGTTCAAGGACACCCCCCCCACACACACACACACACACACACACATACACACACACACACACTTTCCTCCAAACTGAAGCCACACCATGTGTGGGTCTCCAAAAGGGCCGTGCTGTTAGCGTTAGCCGCTAGCCGTTAGCGCTCACCACCACAGATGTGATATCTGCATGCAACACTTCAAAGCCGTGGATTCCCCTCCCAGAAGAAAAGTAGTTATTGTTCGGCAGTCATGTACTCAGTGCAATAATCCCCTTGTCTCCTACTAGTAAGAACAGACTAAATGAAATGGAATATTAAAAGGAGTATTAGATGGCGGTTGGGGGGGGGGCGGTGGTTGGTGGGTCTGCTTAATGGAAAAATGCGCGGGCTGCTGGAAGTGATAAGGGAGGGCACCTCTCCCGCTACGGCTGTGGGATCACCGGGGAGCCCACATAGGAATCATTCGCACGATTTGTGGCGCAGTAAATGAAGGGTCCGCAGCCCCCCTCCACCACCCCCCCCCACCAACACACAGCAACAACAGTGGTGCCGTGCCAACCACATCAGTAAAGCCCTCCTTCAGTTCTCTCGCAGCGCTGTGAACAACACTGCCCAGACCTGTGGCAGAAATAAAAGATGGACACCGCGGCGAGAGCGGATCTTCTCCTGGGCTCCCAGGCACTGGGGGGATGTTTTGAAAATATCTCTGCTGCTGCTACACAGCCCTGCGAGAGCCTAAGAAGGGGGCTATTATATACCGCCGAACCCACCACAGTTATGAGGGTGTGTGTGTGTGTGTGTGTGTGTGTGTGTGTGTGTGTGTGTGTGTGTGTGTGTGTGTGTGCCAGCGCGCGCGCACGCGGGGGGACATATTGTCACTGCGACTTCAAGACGGCCCCCCAAAACATGACCAATATGGAAAACAACTATATCCTTTTTAGTTTGGTTTTCAAAATGGCGTGTGGTTATACTTACTCCCGAGCCCTCCGCCTGCGCCCAGTCAATTTTCTACTTAAATGGTCTCAATTCACACAAAAGGGGAGGGAGAGGAGGAGGAGGAGGAGCAAGCGGGTGCTGCTGTCAACTGTGGTGGTATAGGTGAGGGGGTGAGGGGGTGAGGGGGCAGAGAGGGCCAGGGTGCTGGCTTGCTTTTAGAGGTCATCAATCATTCATTATCCAGCAAGAATCCATCAAAGCAATGCTAGTAATTACTGATTACACACTAGTCATATGGCGGGATCAAGGAGACACACACACACACACACACACATGTCTGGCCATGTGTCATGTCAGGAATCAGAAACACATTTACACAACATTATAATATCCCCCCCCCCACCCCCTATGTCTACACACACACACACACACACACACACACACACCACACACACACAGCCTGCAGAAAGGTGCTACTTAACACGCCTTAACATTACAAGAAATTCAAATCAGTTCTGGTGGCAGCAGCATAATGGAACCTAGGATTATTCTATCAAAACAAGCTGCCACACAGATGCAGAGGGGATAGCATTAGGACCCACCCCCCCTCCCCCACCACCACCACCACCACACACACATACACACACTCACACTCATAATCACACACACACACACACACACACACACACACAGACAGACAGACACTCACAATCACCCCCCACTCTTCTTGAGACAAGACCCCTTTTTTATTTTCCTGATATCCTCATATGATTGTCATGTTAATGTGAAAGGGATTTTTTCAAAAGCTTGTTGAAATCATGTCGAAATGAGGTTAGAGATCACCTTTATTTTTTATTATTTTTCTGCATGTGTGTTAAGTTTGTCATGATGAATGTGTCTCATTTAGTTTGATGCGTGTCCGTTTGGCCGTCATATTAGAAACGAAGCAATGACCTGCAATGGCACGTCTGACTGTTGTCTTTTGTTTCTCGTATTTGATAAGAATCGCGATGAGTAATATCGCTTGGATAACAAACTGAAAGACATGTCTGTCGTCTTGGCCATGAGAGGGCGCTAGAGTCCTCACAGCTGCAGGTGAGTCCATGCTCATCATCACAGCCACTTAACATGCACAGATGCAGACAAGTCAATCAGTAGATCTCGTCTCATTGTTCGTGTGTATTCCATAAAAAACGCTGCTGAAGGGATATTATTTTAAATATTTTAAGTTGGCAAAGCCACCTTACTTAGATTTTATTCGTAATGATGTGGTCCCGTTAAATATTATTGGAATGTATATGTATTCAGGGGGATTTTTTTATAAAAAAATTACATGCATTTGATGATTTACTTTTAGACTGCAAGTAGGCCTTACTGTGTAGCATTTATTATATTATAATTTTGCCTAATTACCCGCTACAACTGATTTGCAGGTTTCAATTATTGAGTAACCATTTCATGAAACACAAAAATGCCATATTATTCATATATATCAATAATCTAATTAGTTTTTTTCACTATTTATTATGGTTGTGTTCAGTGATTTAATAATAATGATAATACTACAAATAATATATGGATTGATTGATGATGATTGATGATGATGATAATAATAATAATAACAATAATAATAATTATTATTATTATTATTCATATCATTATTATTATTGTTATTAATATATTAATTTATTGTAAATAAAAAAAGTTACAAAGTAAGTTAAATGTAATTTTTTGGTCCAATGGGAATTTTTAACCATTTGGAGGATGAGCCCTGACTGTACAGACATCTCTGCACTACCGTGGGGCTTTTCAATTAATACCAACTGTGATGGCACGCCATCCAGGCCTCTGGGAATGCGAGAGAGCGAGAGCGAGAGAGCAGTGCAGTGAGAGCCAGAGAGAGAGAGAAAGAGAGAGAGAGACTGAAAACAGAACCAGATTGTGGAGATCTGGAGGGTATAACCCACACACCACCTGGCTCGCCTCTGACCCACCCCCTCTGCGTAACCCTATCTAAAAGCTTAACTCTGTCTGGCTACTGGCAGTGGTCCCCCGCTTCCAGTGTGCGCACACACACACACGCACCACACGCACACACACGCACACACGCACCCTCATCCCATAACCACCAGCATTAATCCAGCACAGGTTGCCAAGGAGCCGTGCCTACGCGCTATTGAGAGGAGCGAAGGGGCCCTAAGTCGGGCCCCTGATGAGCTGAGGGGCTCTCGTGTGTGTGTGGTGGGGGGGGGAGGAAGAAAGAGACCCTTTCAGGTGCTTTGTGAGACGGCTATGAGTGCTGTTATCTAACAAGGACACCACGGCCATTTTTATGTCTCCTTCACTTTTATGTCTCTCACACGTTTAGTAAACAAACCACATTGTTTTTCCAAATTCAGGGAAAGAACCATGAGCTGTTTTTTGGATTTCGGCAATAGGGGCCAATATACACCCCCCCCCCACCCCCCTCTCCCCTCCCAAATAAACTCTTTGGGCGCGTTGCGGACCCCCTGAAGACGATTCAAACAATGCTGCCTTTGTTATTTACAATAATTTGTCGTGGCAGCTAATAATCTTTAATATTCACTGATGACAGAATGGAATTAGCCGCATAGTTCCTCCAAATATCCAATTTTCTTCCTTGCTGTGGAAGTCCGGGCCATAATCCTGGGTATTTATACGGCTCACGTATTAAACCCTTCCACCCCGGTCAGAAGCCCTCTCACACACACACACACACACACACACACACACACACACGCACACACACACACATGTACACACACGCACACCGCACCCACACACACACACACACACACACCACCACACACACACACACACACACGGTTGTGGCATCCCCCGCAGGCTGTTTAGTTTGAGGTGCGCTTGTTTCGTAAAGCCAGCTCAACATGGCCTTCGTTGGGGTGCAGGAGGGGCTGGCATACTGTGTGTGTGTGTGTGTGTGTGTGTGTGTGTGTGTGTGTGTGTGTGTGCAGCTATCCAGGAGCCTGAGAAATCCACGCAGGCATTACCGTTAAGCCGTGCCGGTAATGAGCCTCATTAGAGGAAAGCAGAGACACAGGAGCCCATACAGCTAGCATAGCTGCTTCGCATGGGGGGGGGGGGGAGTTTATCATATACATAATTCAATAATCCTGGAAGTGAATATTAGCATCCATATACCCCTCTGCAATGCCCCCCCCACCCTTCGTCCTGCTTTATTACTCCAAAACTGTCAAAGCTCTTGGCCCCGGGGCCCGTTGGTCCAGGACCACTCCCAGGGGCCCTGCGAGGGTCAAGTTCCCTGTGTGCGTGTCTCCTTCACCCCCCCCCCCCCCCCCCGGCCGAGTCCTTTTTAAAACCCAGGAAGGGAAGGAACGTTCCAGAGAAAGAATCTGCCGTTGTGAAATTGAGTTAGCCCGAGTTTGCTCTCGAGTAATGCTAAATAATCACCACAGCGTACGTATTGTTAATCCCAAACACAAATGTTGCTTTTAGTCGTAAAAATAGAGCAGACAGTCGACCGGCGCTCTGTGTGTGGACACGCGGGGCGTTTGCCGTCATATTAAGAGGCCTCGGCGAGTCACATGCCACGCTCTGACTTGACTCGCTCCAGGCCCGCGTTCGATGCCCCCTGCACACTTGAAGCCTAAAATAGACGGAACATTTCATTACAGCCGGCAATACTGTTGTAATAAACAATGGCTGGTAATGCTTTAAAACCTTTATTTAACCCAAGTGCGCCCCCATGATATCTCTCCCCCCCCCCCCCTCTCTCTCTCTCTCTCTCCCTCTCTCTCCCCCAGTATGTTGTTGTTTGGCAGGGAGAAGTGCAGTCGATCTCCTTGGACGGTTGGCTAACTCAATAAGCGCTGGGGCATTTTCATAGTCATAGACTTAAATTGATTTGCTGCTGGGCTGTATTATGCTAAACGCAATACTGATTTAATGAGCATTTATTGGAAAAATCTGGGCCAGATATCCAGATAATGAGTATTTCAAAAAAATACAGGAAGATAATGGTGTGCGTGGACAGTCACTAAATAAAACATACTAATATAGTACTACCACTGTCCCTACTCTTCTTACTTCTAACCCTAGTACTACTACTAATACTACAACTAACTGCCACCTGCTGCTGCTATTACTGCCAATCATAATGGCAATAATGTTAGTCATTAAAATCATAATGAAAACATTTACATTTGTGAATCACCAATAATCACTGCACCTGCATCATTAGTAGAGGAGGGGGACGGGGGGCTCACTGGAATACACATCCAGAAGACATGGGGGAGGAGGGGACGGGGGGGTTAGGAATTAGGAATGTAGATGACTACTTGGGTATTAACTGTGGGTATTAACTGGGAGAGAGAGAGAGAGAGAGAGAGAGAGCACATTAAGTAGGGGATGTGGTGGGGTGTGTTAGAGGAGAAACATATCACCTTAATTTACTGCACTGAGAGGGGCGGGGGGGCGAGAGTTTAACACAACATCCCACACCAAATCCATCCTGCTTCGTTTCTGTTGAACCGGCGGTGGAATTGAACCACTCTGCCTGGATTGGGTAAGTGTGGGGAGTGGAGGGGTGCAGAGTGGGTGTGCTGTGGAGTGAGTCGGGGGGGGGGGGGGATACAGTTTCCACTTGTTGCTAAAGAGACCCAGAGTGTTGTTAATGGTGGCAGGTGATGACGACGGCATTCAGACAAACGCAATCGCTGCCCCCCTCAATTTAGGTATCGGGTTGCGTACTTCTGATTGGCCTCACAACGTATGTAATAATGTTTGAGACAGCAGAATAGATAAATAAGGGTTGGGGGGGGGGGTTTTTAAACCACCCACTGTCTCACATGAACTTTGTCCTCAGAGCAAGTTAAACATAAAGTACAGTTGATGTAGTGGTTTTTTAGATTCAACTTTATTGTCACTGTGCAAAGTACAGGCACAAAGCCAATGAAATGCATTTAGCATCCAACCAGAAGTGCAGAGATATATATATATATACTGTATATCCATAGTTAATACAGTGCAGGCCTACCAATAGTTTGATGCAGTGCAGGCCTACCATAGTTGCTGTAGTGTAGGCCTACTCCATAGTTTATGTGAGTGTAGCCCTACCCATAATTAATACAGTGCAGTGGCCTACCCCATAGCTGTATGCAGTGTAGGCCTACTCATAGTTATGTAGGTGTTAGCCCTACCCATATTAATACAGTGCAGGCCCTACCCCATAATTATAGCAGTGCAGGCCTACCCATATTAGATACAGTGCAGGCCTACCCATAATTTAATACAGTGCAGGGCCTACCCATAGTTTGATGGTAGTGGTAGGCCTACCCATAGTTATTTGGCGGTATGGCCTATACCGCGTACCATGCGGCCTCATTCCTAGTGAAGCTGGAATATTTTAGTTACAATTTAATGGCTCGGTTTCAGTGCATTCAGTGGACATTGAGATTTGCACATTTAATTGAATGCACTTTATTTTTTCTCACCCAAGCTCCCAATAGAATTGATCAACAAACCCAGACAGAGGAGTGAGACAAACAACGTTGAAAGAAAGGAAAACAGAAGCAATGCTGTGATTCATTTAGACTTACACTGGGTTTTGAATAAAGGCAATTGACTGTTTCAGACATCCTGTTAAATAAGAAAGACTGAGTAAGTGAGTAATTTACCAGATGTTGTCGAGTGTATGTTTGTGCATGCGTGTGTGTGTGGTGTGTTTGTGTGCATGTTGAGCTGTGTGTGTGTGTGTGTGTGTGTGTGTGTGTGTGTGTGTGTGTGTGTGTGTGTGTGTGTGTGTGTGCGTGTGTGTGTGTGTGTGTGTGTGTGTGTGTGTGTGTGTGTGTGTGTGTGTGGTGTGTGTGTGAATAGAAATGTTAACATCCAGTCCTCCAGCAGACTGGGGTGTGGTCAGTTGACTCAGAGCCCCATGGGGTCTCCTAATCCCATCTCAATTCAAATGTGTGGAGGAGGAGTCCTGCTAATTAATCTGACAATGGACCAGCCTTCAGAACAAACGTCTTGAAGAGCTAAAGCTGTTTATTCGTTATCCGTCTGCAGCTGTAACTGTGTGTGTGTGTGTGTGTGTGTGTGTGTGTGTGTGTGTGTGTGTGTGTGTGTGTGTGTGTGTGTGTGTGTGTGTGTGTGACAAACATGTACTAACAACACACATCAAGATGTACCTGACAAATAACAGATTCCCTCAACAACTTTGAGTCAAAAGTGTCAAACATACTCATGACACACACGCACACGCACCACACACACACAACACACACAAACACACCATAAACACACATAGCAACACACACCACACACACACCACCAACTCTCTCATGAGCCACAAAACATGACCACACGCAAATACATGCAAACCATCATATTCATAACAACATGCCATCATCATACATTCACAAATATGATTTATATTATATTCACACACAAATACTTGTACCGCACATGTATATGAGAGTGAATCGTGGCTTGAATGTGTGTGTGGAGGGTTCAATCAATGGCCTTATTTACATTTTGTGCACAATATTTCTTCCAAGTTTGCTGGCGTAGACGCTGACCTCGGAGTGTAACCTTATTGGCAAACAGCATGAAAAACAATGAACATGAGGCACACAGGCGGGGGGGGGGGGGTTTTCCCCCCCGTTGCTCGACCACTAAATGTCTATTAGGACTTTCAGTTTTTTCCGGTCAGAATATCAGACCAAGACAGACAGTTCATCAGGACAGGACAGCTAGACAGTCCAGAATATTCCAGACGGAGACAAAATAGATAGCCAGAGCAGATAGGCTAGACAGTCAGAATATCAGCACAGACAGATAAATAGGCCAAGACAGGACAGGACAGTCAAATACAGACAGTAGACAGTCAGAATATCAGACAGACAGATAATAGCCAGACAGACAGCTAGACAGTCAGGAATATCAGACAGACAGATAGTAGCCAGACAGCAGCTAGAACAGTCAGAATAACAGACAGACAGATAGCTAGCTGGACAGCAGCAAAGAACAGTCAGTCAGCCAGAAAATCATATACAAACAGATAAAGACAGACGGTCAGTCACATGCGGAAAGACAGCCAGAGTGTAAACAGACAGACAGGCACGCAGACAGACAGGATAGAGAGGCCTCCTGATGTTGGACAACAGACAGTAGACAGTAGCTTGGAGGATATGTGGCGTCTAACACCCCATAACCCCGTCAGGAGGGCTCAGGTTTCCTCTCCTCGGTGGAGGACAGTAGCCATGCTCCGCCACACACCTTATTGCTTTAGCGCAACACCACACACATGCACGCATGCGCGCACACACACACACACACACGCACACACGCACACACACACACACACACACACACACACACACACACACACACCACTCCCAGAGTCTCCACTCTGTCATTTGGAAAAATAATAAACACACGCAGAAAGACAGCAGTGAAAGAAAGGGGTGAGAGCAGAGGGGAGAAACGCCAGTTCCATCCATAGCAGGGAACCGGCCTGGTTATATGTATCTGGGAGAACAGCGGGGGGGGGGGGTCTCCTGGCTCCCCGCCAGAGCAGCGGACATAAGTGTAATTTCAAGTGCCATGCTGATTCACGCCAGGCTCGCCTGCAGACACGGCTTTATCAGATCCTCACGGGTGGTCGGCCCTTGGCTCCCTGCTAGGTCTCTCTCTCTCTCTCTCTCTCTCTCTCTCTCTCTCTCTCTCTCTCTCTCTCTCACTCTCTCTCTCGCTCTCTCTCTGCCACCTCAGACATCTGAGAGGTCTGTAGCACCGCAACTCACTGGGCTTTTAAAGGATTTTGGGGCAAGGAGCACTCAGATTTTTCAAGCATTTTCTTTCCGGAAAGGGTGGAAAAGGGGAACGTGTGCGGTAGCGGGAATATCAGTAAAGAAAATATGTATGCCACCACGCACGCACACACACACACAC
Organism: Coryphaenoides rupestris; assembly: GCA_002895965.2. Lineage (NCBI taxonomy): Eukaryota > Metazoa > Chordata > Actinopteri > Gadiformes > Macrouridae > Coryphaenoides > Coryphaenoides rupestris. Next base: position 240,788 of record PIJE02000563.1, on the reverse strand, counting down.
ACACACACACACACACACACACACACACACCACACACACACACACACACACACACGCACCAACACACATCCACAGACCACAGACACACATTCACACAGAAATAAAAATACACACTATTTGTTTTTCTTTTTTTAATACTTCTGCTTTCTATTTGCTTGGTTTGCGGACTAATCTCATTTTGTTCCACGGGACACATGAAGACAAAATGAAACATGAAGTAACATGAAGAAACATGAAGTGCCAGAAGTACTTTTTCCCCCAACCGTCCACCACTAATGTAGGCACCAGGACAGGTACACAGCTACCCCTCCTAAACAGGCCTGCCGTCGGGTTCCCAGGGCCCTCGGTGTGCCCATTAGACGGCCGGGCTCTGCCAAGTTTATCTTTGCGTTATTGGACGCCACTGAACAAAGACTCCCGGTGAAGTCGCGGGGTCTAAGGCCCTAACCCAAGAAAAATCATTCACATAGCCGAGGTTGGAAAACAGACCTCGGTGTGAAGAAATCACAGACATGGGGTGGGGGGGGGGTGCACTCTAAACGCAGTGCAACCATATTACAGGCTAATGGTCTTCAGGCTGTCATATTAGGAATAACTTGTTCCCCCAAAAATGCAATTTGTCAAATCTACATTCAGGTCAAACATATGGCAGTTTCCACGCAGCACATATACAAGCTATAGACTACATGTGAAAGCGTGCTGCCACCTCCATCACCGGGCTCCCACAGACATAAGCAACTTGAACACGCTTAGCGGCCAGCTGGAGGACGCCATTTTTTTTGCAATGCGGGAAAAGAAAAAAAGAAAAGAGGGGAAAAGAAATGTGTGAGTAAGCGGGTCGGATTTCACGGGGCGCAGGAAACACGGGCCGGGGCGCCCCCCTTCTCTTCAGTGAACCCCGTCGGCCTGTGATAATGTTAAAGGTGCCTCTGTTCGTGCCGCCACAGCAGATATGTACACGCATATATGAGTGACCCCCCCCCTCCCCCCCTATACACACACACACACACACACACACACACACACCTCACGTCGTTCAGGTGACAGGCGACCCGAGCTGGAGTCTGATGGAACCTGTCGGCGTTTAGCGCGTCTGAAAGTAATTATAGAGACGGCGCTGATGAGGAGCGCAAATGGAAATACGGACGACGACGACGACGTGAGGCGGGCGGCAAACGGACACAGCATGTCACCGTCGGACCTGCCCCCTTTTCTTAGGTTCGTGTTGATTTAATTCTTTAGTTAGCGTTTTATTTTTTATACCTGTTTTTTTTTTTGCATTTATTGATAATTCTTGGTTTATTTCAGCCGTCTCGTCGTTCTCTCAGATTGAGCGCTAGCACCGGTCGCTACATTAGCCTAGCGCGCACGCACGCGTACGCACGCATGCACACACACACACGCACGCACACGCACACACACACACACACACCACACACACACACAAACTCTACACAACATGTATTCCCCTCCAACACAAAATAAAACAAAAGTCAACCTGCATATTTGCCGGTTGTATTCCACAAGGTATTTTCGGAGGGGCTGAGTTGTACAAGATCCATAACGCAGCAGTCAATGCATCACCTTCGCTCCGCAGCCAAATACACAAATCCCAGACCAGGCGAGTCACTTTACACTGGCAGCAGGCAATTCTACATAGCTATCATTTAAAAAAAACATGTGATAAAAAGCTTTTTTTTGTTGCACACGGACGACTGGGGAAATCTCCTTTCCGTACCGAGATATGGAAAGTGTAGGTGCACATCACGCACAGCCTATCTGTTATGGAGGCTCTGCGCTGGGGAATAGTTCTGTGGCTGTCCACAATAATCCCACAAATGGCCTTTTTAGCTCCCATGTCATGTCAAGTTCACGTCGAGAGCATAAGAGTTTAATAACAGCTTGTCAGTAATGAATTAGACACAAGTATTGAATCAATTCGTTCATTTGCCTTTACCATACTCCCTTCCAAGAACCCAATACTCTGTTTTCGTGGATATTGCTTTTGGCTTGGACTGTTTAACTTATGTTGAAATGAAAAAAAAATAAACAGATATGGATTATATAGGACATTAAATGTGGCAGGCTTCCTGCCCTGTTGCTTAATTTAATTTATCATGATATTCTTTCCCGTGATTCTTGTCTGTCAGATTTCCCGGTCACATTATTTTCTACTATTTCACGGAGTCCGTTGCTTATTGTTTACCTCTGCTGCTATCACTAGATCTCAGAGGCACCAAAATACATTCTGGGAGAATAATGATTCGTGTGCATCTTCCAAACATCCCCCTCTTTTAAAATGACACTTAAAAAATGTATGTTTGATCCAACCTGCAATTATAATATTGGTGCTCATTGAACCAAGTGGGAGCAAAAGTTCTCAAAAGGGCTTAGTATCATAAAAGAGTAAGATACTTGAGAGAAAGTAGTGTTATGAAACACTGCTTCATGCTGTATCGGTTGCTCTGTTTTTGCCATTGAGTAAAATGTACGAGTCCGAAAAGATTCGGACGCGACACACACCGACGTAATTTGATTTGATCCGGAAAAAAAGGCGGAAATTGATCACTGCAAGGCAGGAAGGAGAGGAAGAGGAAATTGAGCGTTGACCATTTCTCGGCCCGGGGTTCTGAACCGTCACACGAACCGCAGCTGAACCACCGAGGGCTCGGCCTCTCCAGCTGTATACCGTGAGCTCACCGCAGCTACGCCCCTCGCCACTATCTCATCATCAGTTCCATCTCTGGGCTCCGATACCGACGGGGGTGCGCTGTCATAACACACTCCTATCTGTAACCATATCGTCTCTCTCACTCTCCGCGCTCGGAGACGGCCCCCGCCACGCCGAGACACCGAAACCAAACCAAGCTTGAAATTTGGCCCCTGATTGCGTACAGGCATGCCTCGCCCGCCCGCCCGCCCGCCGCAATTCGCCACGGCGGCAGTTTTGATGGTAGACTGAACGATAGCATGCCGCCGGCGCATGCAACGATAAACGTTAGACCTCACTTACGCTACGTATCCCTCAGGCCGCCACCAGCGCAGAGCACCTTTTCACGTGGGTTCTGAGGGGGGAGGGGGGGGGGGGGTTGGGGAGAGAGATGCGGGGGCTTGGCTGGGGTCCTCAGCCATCTTCCCCTCCGAGGCTCTTCTTGGAGTTTTCCATCCAGCGGCGGCTCGCATCACACTGGGAGGTTTGGAGCGGTGGTGGCGGCGGCCGTGGCGGCGGCCGTGAGGGAAGAGGGGAGATGGAGCGGAGAGTAGAGTTTCCATCCCACCTACCATGTGGTGGTCCGCGCCCCTCCACACTCCCCCCCCCCCCCCACCCCACTTCTGCTCACTGGGGCCCACGGACTCTACTCCACTCCACTGCCGCACATTTATCCTATTACACCAATCTGCTGCGATCCAAGTCGGAAAATATGCAATATGGCGGAGTTGACGCGCGGCCACGCTTGCGGTGCAAATCACGTCCAGGAATGTGATTCCGAGTCGATTCGGGCTCTGCCAAGTATATCAGAGCGGCTTAATACCTTTATATCAAATCCTCCTAAAAGCATATAATTTTCAGTGATTGCTCACACTTGTGGCCTACTTACAAACACGTCGACAAGCGGTACGGTGGCGGCCGTCCAGCGAGGAGCGGCTCTCCTTCGGCCCGTCTGCCTGGCGTAACGTCCGCGTTGCCAGATTATTTACTCTGCGCAGCAAGAAACAGTGCGGAAGAAAAGAAGGGAAACAAAAAGATCATTCTCAGGCCATGTGTAAAAGTTAATATAAACCTTTTTTTTTTCTCCACGCTGTTCCGCTACAGGGTGGGAATTATTTTTTTTACTGTTTCCAGGCCCTCTTTTTTTTTGTAAAACGTTTGGACGTAAATTCACAGAAGACAGACGTTGAGAATGTCCAGAGCGTTGACATCATTTTGGCTGGAAAACAAGCCGCGCGACACCAAAACAGTGGGGTTGTGCTCCGGCGGTGCGCTAGCTGAACTCCGGCTGCTGCTGCTGCTAGCGGCTTGCCCGCTCGGGGGGTGAACGTCGCCACGGAGACGTGTGCTCACACAGCGCGGCGCCCTCTGTCGTTCTCCACCGGCTGAGTCCGATACTGTTAGCCCCTGCGGACAAGGTAACCACCAGTACACCACCGGTAACACACACACCACACACACACACACACACACACCACCAATGTAGTTACTTAATGTCAGCTGCACAGGATGGGTTGAGATCCAGAATAGAAAGCGGTATATTCCAAGCAAAAAAAGCATGAATTACAGACAAAGTATTTGTTCTATTTGGTATCATATCAAACTACCAACAAACAGACAAACATCTCAATAATCAAGATAGGTTCCAGCTCGAACAAGGGACCGCCGCCGCCGCCGCCGCCGCCGTGCACATGACAGCCACGCCACTGTGCACGTTACACACACATCATACAATCACCAAGGCCAATTCAAGCAATCGAGCATTCCTCCGGGGAAGAGAGATATGACCAGAGTGAGACAGAGAGCGAGATAAAGAGAAAGGACAGAAAGATATGCCAGTATATCATATATATTTTATATAGATAATATAAAATTGTATATAAATGTCTGCAGCAGCAGTGAACTGTTCCACACATCCACACAACACGCTATTGCATCATTTAGGTGACAGGTCAAAAGAGCCTCCTGGAACCCATACAATTCATTTTTACTTTTACTTCATTTTTATCCGCAACATTACGTTTAAAAAAGAAACAGATTGCTGAAGGTGACCACTTGATGGCGCGGTAATTGCAGAATGTTGTCGTTATGCTAAAATATGCTAAAAAGATATAATGGCAGCGCTTTGCGGAATGACGCATCTTTCGGTTCAAGGGTTTGCTTATAAAATGGTTGAAATTGAGCATTAAAAAGCAACACAGAAAAAAACGAGGAATCTCTCGTTGTGACAGGACAGACCAGAGGAATCATTTCCATGAATTTAACAGTTAATCTACCATAATAAACACTGCGGTGTGTGGTACAATAGCTGGACTGATTAGACGTGAGGAACGTGCCTGTAAGCCAATAGCTGAGGTTAAGTGTCTCTTACAGAGCAACTGAGCAGGGGATGAGTGGGACGAACACACACACACACACACACACACACACACACACACACACACACACACACACACACAGATAAACACACACGCAAGCCCCGGGGTTTCCCAGTGTACCTCAGGGGTCTAAATCAGAACCACTCTGGTCGTACGCCAACTTTCTCTAAACTTAAATAAGGTTGACCTGAAGCAAACAGCCTGGCCAAATCAAAACACGCAAAATAAATAACTCCACTTGATTGGTTGATATTAGATCACCAGGGGCCAGCTAGAAGGCCCTGGGTGTGTAACCAATAGGTATTTTCCTATTACAGGCTGCAGTTCCAGCTCCAGATAGTGTTGAATTTCCATCAACATTATGGTTAATGGAAATAGAAATCTTCCTATAAAATATTCAAATGTTTATTGTCATAATATTTG